>MU122094.1:1412673-1551982 GCA_014904905.1 Wilcoxina mikolae CBS 423.85
GTATACGAGTAACTCGCTCTATAAAAGAACCGCCTTTGCACCTGCAAAGTAAAACAACAAGCTCTAGCAGCAATCCACAGTCAGAACACATCAGAGGACAAGATACTAAAATATTATTGTTGTTTTCTACTTCAAGAATATTTATTTTTACAATATATCTTATGAATTTTCGAGATCTTGACTCTATTGTTCTTTACGCTCACGCCCTCTACGAACGAGCAATTACTCCAGCCGATTTTAGGTTTGCGAGTATCTTCATTCAAACGTACGATATTGAGTACGAATATTTTCATTGGTTTTACACCCGTGAACTACCCTCCGAATATCACAACCTTCCAATCGAAGACTACGAGGTTCAATCCGACTACGATGATTCTGAAGACTATCTTCAAGATACCTATGACTTCTAAGGAAGTAGGCGGCCATACTTTACCCATAAGTATCCCCGTAACAATAGCTACTTTTCTGTTTCTCTTCTCTTTACTTACTTTCTGAATACTATAATATACATATATGTATTTCTCTTCTACCTGCTATTACAGCTTCAACTTTATGATATGAATATTTAATTTCTGCAATTGTGGCCAGAATAAATAGCAGTAGTTATATGATAGCCTATTCAGTAGTGGATAGAAAGTAGTCAATCTAAATATATAGCAATAAATACATGCTGAAATTGCAGATTGTCAAATGGTTTCCAGTATGATTCTGATCAGGTTAGATAATAAAATCTCAGTTGGATACCAGATCTATTTATTACTGGATAGCTTTGCATCTACTATATTAATAGATATTACATATACTGAGTGATTAGACTTTGGAATTCAAAGCTGAAATGGCTTGTGTTACTATCAGTTAAGTCCAAATTTGGATAGACGTTACCATTGCAGTGAATATAGGAATAATACTGAAAGTCTACTGCTTTTTACTACTCAATATTTTTTAAAGTCACAAAAGTTTCCTTCTTATACCTATGACATTTATCTGTAGGAAATTGTAAAGTCTGTAGATGTTTACAGATATTATTAAGATATCTAGAAATATGTTCAGAATTTGACCATATTTGCAGATACCTATATGATACCAGATATCTTCAATTGACACATATTATTTTCTGATAACTAGGTGTAATCAGTAGTGTTGGCAACGAACCGCCCGGGATTCGTACCATTGACGAACTGGTTTGGTTCGAGTGAACCGGATCCTTGCCAAGCCATTCCCTCAAACCCCACCAATTCGGCCTACAACTGCGAACAAAAATAAGTAAGCGAGTTCTTGTCCGATCGGCTCAATCTTTAGTGCATCTTGTAGCTAACTTCTCCCGCTACAAGATGCGCTAAAGATCGAGCCGATTGGACAAGAGCTCGCTTACCTATTGTCGTTCGAAGATAGATGGTTCGCGAACCGGTTTGTGCAAACCTTGGAACTTCGCCCAAACCTCGGATCGAATCCGTGTCGAACTCCGCCTTGGTTCGATCCGCGACGAACCGATCCGCTTCGTTGCCAATACTAGTAATCAGATATCCCGGATTTTATCTGAACTATAAATCTTATAAATGGATATCTAATACTGTAGGACTTTTTTGAAGTTAAGCTGGGTCTGACTGATGAGGCTGTCTGCATAATGTCAGTGATTTGACAAGGCCACCTGTAAGAATTGGATATATGATGGTGAATATACAGAGGTGGATACCCAATAGTAAACATACAGTAGTAGATCTTCAAAAGCTGATATCCAGTTACAGATATATATTGTCCAATTCAAATATGCTTCTGTACATGGCTGAAATATGACAGCATATATCAAGTACTGATAGATACAAGGTGGCAAATTCAAATCACAACAGTTGATATAAAGTGGCAGATATACAGTGGCAGATATACAGTGATACATCAGTAGTCACAGCGGTTGATACATAGTGATGGATACAACTGAAAACTGGCAGTATGGTACAGGGCTTGGGAAGTGATCAGGGTGTCAGTTCATGAACATCAGCCTAATAAAGTCTTTTTAAGGCGGCAAAGCCGCCTCCAGTACTTGTTTCTTCCCAAAACTGGATCGAGCTTGGTTCAAAACACCCCGTTGTCGTTTTCCGGATGGCGTGTTAGGTCGAGAAAACGTTGGTTCACACTAGCGAGTCGACTGTACCGTTCGCAGGAATCTGAGATTGATAGAATCTTGGGCATACCGATTTCGTCGTCATATACGACCTGGTGGTGAAGTATTTCGGTTCTTCCAGGTTAGATCCCAAAGACGTTGCATCCCTACGTAAACGTGAGCGAGAAAGAGGCAAAGGAGTAGAGGTCATGTATGCTCAAGGTTCCCACGCTGTTAACAGTACCAGTAGGTGTCGAGTTGTTATTCAAGGACTGGAGATTTGCTGAGATGCTCTGTAGAATCCCTCCTTATTCTCGGAGCGTAATTCGCCATTCTGGCTTCCAGTTTCCACGATAATGAAGGCTTAACGTCGCCAACAAGTTGCACCCGAAGGCATAACATTGCCACCAGAGTTGCGAGAGGAATTGTGTTGAGCAGCTGTAGAATTGGTGTCATTGTGAGAATTGGTTGTAGAGACTGACATGATTCTCCTCCTTCAAGGGGCATGTTTAGTGTTCCTAAACGACCCAGCCCGGTGAAGCTGAGTCGGGCCAGATCTGTTGACAGCCCAAGATATCTGAAAGTCCCCAGGCTCCTGCATGTCATCGCTTGGGGTGATATAATCGATCAATGTCATAGAACCCCCGGGACAAAGATCATTTGTGTCAATGTGTGCAGCTATCTTGAGAATGTAGCCAAAAGCAACAAATAACGATGTACTTTGAAGGTGGAAACCTGTGTCAACAAGCTCCGCTCTCCAATTCCGTGCCTGTAATCCGTAGCAATTGATACTGCCTTCACAAGGTTTGTTGCTCTGTATAATATGGCTCCGTTAGACGTCCTTTGAGGAGAATAAGTGACATGACCTAAGATCGGAACGACATCAGCAAGGTATGGATTCACCAAATCGAAAAACTTACCTTAAACCATGTTTTCCATTCTGCTGCTTTTGAAATGGCATGGAACAGCACTTTCAAAGCAAGTATCTATATCTTTTCAATAGCAATATCGTTTATTGCTTCCCCGTCACCGCATGCTTTCCTATTAGGCTTCTTGGAACGATAACCTCACCTAAGCGGTCAGTATGTGCTTAGGCAACACTAACAGATTTGCCAGTTTGTTGTTTGTTTGGCGATGAGATAGCCTTCGTCGTTGAAGTTGTCGCTCGAGAATCTCAATTATACTGTCCCTTGCTGCTTGATCCTCAACGGTCAAGTTCATTGCCCATTACCAGCATCCACTCGCACCCATCGCCATCACTAACATCCACTTTCTGTGGATGCATTTGATATGACGGCCTGCACCAAGGGCCTGCAGATATCTAAAAAGCCAGCCAGCCGGTCGGAACACTGCAAATTCTCCATTCGAATATGTATCCCGGGAGCCTCAGCCTCGTCTCATCGGCCGGCATATATATATGCCCCGCAAACCTCGGTAACACAAACCCCACCACATCATGTCCACTCTTCCCCTCTCCTCAACCTCGACCAAAATCCGCACCTCCCTCCTCTCCCTGGCCATCTGCGACGCCCTCGGCGGGCCCGCGGAATTCCGTCGCCGCGGTACCTTCCCCCTCATCACCACCCTCCTCCCCAACCCCACCTTCTCCCTTCCTCCGGGAGTCTTCACAGACGACACATCCATGACCCTCTGCCTCGCCGACTCCCTCTGCGCTCTCTCCTCGTTCTCAGAAGCAGACCAAGCATCCCGCTATAACCGCTGGTACCGCTCCGGATACCTCTCCGCCACGGGGGAATGCTTCGACATCGGGAATGCCACGCGGGCTGCGCTCGAAATATGGGGTGCCGGCGGGGGCCTAAAGGAGGTGGCTGAAAAGCTGGATCGGAGCAATAAGTGTGGGAATGGGAGCTTGATGCGTGTGTTGCCCGTTGCGTTGGCGCTATGGAGGACGCCAGAGAAGGCGGAGGAGGCGGCAGAGAGGAGTTCAAATGTCACCCATCCGCATAAGATGTGTGTTGAGGCGTGTCGGGTGTATGTTCGTCTTGTTGTTGGGATCCTGAGGGCCGCGGATTGCGGGAGGGCGATGGTAAAGGAGGACCTGTTGAGGGTGGTTATGAATTACCCGTGGGAGAATAAGAAGTTGAGGGAGGTGTTTGGGGATGGGGGTTTCGTTCGGAAGAGGGAGGAGGAGATTAGGAGTAGTGGGTATGTTTTGCATACGCTTGAGGCGGCGCTGTGGTGCTTTTTTGGGACGGACACGTTTGAGGAGGGGGCGGTTAGGGCGGTGAATTTGGGGGATGATGCGGATACGGTTGCGGCGGTTTATGGTGGATTGGCGGGGGCGTGGTATGGGGTCGATGAGGGGTTCTGGGAGGGGAAGGTTGGAGTGTGGAGGAGAGGGCTGGTGGAGAGGGAGATGGTGGAGGGGATTGCGGAGAGGTTGGTGGCGTTGGAGTGGAAGGGGCAGTGAGAGGGGGAGAAGATGTTAACCAGATAAGTTGGCGTATGTGGCGTAAAGACTCCATAGGAATTGTGAAGTGGCGAGTGATTTTGGATGACGATTGGGTTCACAGCGGAAAGCACCATGCCCTTCAATCTCTTGCTTGTCCAGTTTCGCCGACGCTCGTCTTTCCTTTCTTCTCAACAACGTCACACCGTGACCACCCCCAATCCCTCTTCTCTCCCCAAACATTTCGAACTCGTCTCTCTACCACATCCACTTCGGCTCAATTTGTCGTCATAAATACGCCAAAATGCGGGGGTCAAATGAGAAGCGCACAACCCGAACTCAGTCCTTACGTAAGTATCAATAAGCTCGCATAGTTGGATGAATCGGCCGGAAAATCAACTGCAGCATCACCGGAATACCGATTGACATTCGACACATTCCCTTCAGGGCCTACCAATTGAAAGCGTATCGGCAAGGCTTTATATTAATCTGACAGGCGTGGGGGTAGAGAGGTACAACAGGCATGGCCATGACGCCATCAACAACTGCCATCCTCACTGTTTGCACATTCGTATCGAGCTGGTGCAGCGTGGGGGCGGGATTGGGTGGTCAGATTGTGGAGCAGATAGAGAAGATATAAATGACATGTCCATCACACCCGCCATCAACACACGCCCGCCATCAACAAACGCCATTCTCGACCGCAGACACTTCCGAATCCTCACAAATGGCTCCCAAAATCTTCCTGTACAAATACCACACCTCTCCACCGTTCGTAGCTAATAACATATGCAAAACTAAAGCACCGGCGCCACAGGCTACATCGGCGGCAGCGTCTTCCATCACCTTACCACCTCCCACCCCGAATACGAGTTCACCGTCCTCCTACGCGCCATCCCCGCAGGGTTTTCAGAAAAATACCCCAACGTCTCCACTATCCTCGGCGACTTCGATTCCGCCTCCATCCTCTCCACAGCCGCCTCAGAAGCCGACATCGTGATCTATATGTCCTCTCACCCACCCCCCACCCTCCCCATCCTAACAAACGCAGTCTGCGGCAACTCCAACCACACGGGTGCAATCACCGCACTCCTTTCCGGTCTCTCCCTCCGCACAACCCCATCCTTCCTCCTCCACCTCTCTGGCACCGCCACCATCTCCGACGTCTTCGCTCCGACCTATGTTCCAGGAGTTCTCAATCCAAAGATATGGAGCGACCTCTCGGACCTTTCCGAGATCTGCAATCTCCCAGACACATGCCTCCACCGTCCTGGAGAACGTCTGGTCCTTTCCGCCGCAAAGACCTACGGGGAACACATCCACACCGCCATCATCTCCCCGGAAAAACCTACGGACCCGGCACGGGACCAGGGAAGACACAGAGCTACACTGTTCCCTTTTTTGTCGGGGACATCCCAAAGTTTGGGAACCGGCCGTTTGTACTCGGGGAGGGAGAGAATTGTAATGCGTGGTCGTATATCGGAGATGTGACCGGGCTTTATCAACGTTTAGTTGAGGAGGCGGTTGCTGGCGGCGCAGGCGCAGAGTGGGGTGAAAATGTTGTTTTATACCCCCATACACAGACGCAATATCAGAAACTAACGGTGGTGGTAGGGATTCTACTTTGTGCCAATCCACGACGACGGTATCCCGTGGAAAAGCATTGCCAAAGCGACGGGGAAGATCTTGAAAGAACAGGGGGTGATTGAAGATGAAACTCCGGTCTCAGCCACAGCAGCAGACACAGATAAGATGCTGGATGGCTCGGGACAACTGGGACTGCTTATGTATGGCAGCAATTCTAGGGTTCGTGCGGATAGAGCAAGGAAGTTGTTTGGGCTTCAGGCGGAGGGGCCGTGGGTTTTGGAGGTGCTAAGGGATGATTTGGAGGCTGCTGTGAAGGATAAGCAGAGAGATGTTGAGACTTTGGCGAAGCTTGTAAAGGGGTGAAGTACTTGTGCTGGGTAATGCACTCTCACTCGCTGTTATTTGCTTTGATGTAACGTTCTATCCATATGCGTATTTCATACAGAGCAAGAAACAAAGAAAGCAGAATCTCGAGAGTATATCACGTAGCAATGGTATCACCATCCCCTCCTCACCCCCTTAACTCCCACCCCCCAGCAACCCTTTCCAACCTTCCCCCAAGCCCTCTAACCAACGCCCCTCTAACCCTCCCCGCAAACTCCCCCGAAAAAACACCAACATTAACCTCCTGACTAGTATACCAACTCGCCCTATCCGCATTCGCACTCCCCAACACCGTAACCTCACCATCAACAATCAGCGCCTTAACATGCGACTTCACAGCTTCACACGCCGCCCGCGACACCGTCACTTGCATCCCCTGTTCTTCTTCCCCTTCCCCATCCCCCTCCCCAGGTCCAGACCCGGTATAATACCAAACCCCCAGTCTCCCCACCCTCTGTATCAACGCCGCAACACACCCCTCAGTACTCGCGCTCGCCGCCGTAGTCACAAACTGTTCCACCACCATCATGCGTCGACACGTTACGATCTCAACCGTGACACCGCGTTCCAGCGCCGCAGAGAGCCCGCGGAGTAACGGGCGGGATGTAAGGTTAGGCGTTTGTAAAAAGATACTATGGCTTGCTGCGCCGAGGAGGGTGAGGATGAAGACGTTTTGCGGGGTTTGTGGAGGATCCTGGGGTGCGCGCGGGGGGAAGCAGGTGGTTGGGAGGGATGGAGAGAATCCCGGGTTGCGGTGGTGGGGGTGCGGGAGGAAGAGGGTTGGATATGTACCGGCCCGAGGGGGAGAGGGAGCAGGGGGGAGTTCGGAGGGACCCCAAATGTGTTGCCAGAATGTTGAGAAGAGAGATACGATGGGGCCGGTGAAGGTGGTACATTGTTCTAGCCAGACCTCCCAGCTTATGTTGGATGATGGGAGGAAGAGGAGGTTGGAGTCGATGATGAGGAACTTTGAGTGCATGACCGAGAACGGGGTGAAGAAGAGGGATTTTACGGTCATGTCTAGACCTGGTAGTTCTTCCTGCGTTGGAAGGCCGAGACTCGCCCAGGATGAAGGCGGGTGGGTCTTGCCCTGGGGGGATGAGGTGTGCAGGAGTTTTTGAAGTAAGGAAGAGGAGGAAAAGCAGATTCGGACTATGACTTTTTGTGCCGATGCGCGCTGAGAGAGCTGCCGAAGGGAATCGGAGAGGATGTCCCGAGATGCGGAGGAGGCCCAGAAACAGGTTGAAAAGAGGACGGAGTGTTTTGCGGATGCGATGGCGGAGGCGAGGGAGTGCGTTATTGAGAGGCCGGTGCCGATGTGGAGGGATTGAGGGGTGGAGGTGGTGAGAAGGGTGGTGGGGGGGAGGATGGTTTCGAGAGGGTTGGGGGATGTGAGGAGGGATGTGAGGAAGGTGGTTAGGAGGGAGAGGTGGTGAGGGGGGAGGGAGAGGTTTTGGGAGGTGAGGGTGGAGAGGTAGGTTTGTAGGATTGCGGCGACGGTGGCGGAGGTGGGTGGTGGTGGTGGTGGTGGTGGTGGTGGTGGTGGTGCCATGATTGGGAGGCACGGATGAATGGGAAGGTTGAGAGATAGTGAAGCGAAGACGACGAGGGTTTGGACGAAGGAGGGAGAGATCTGGGCATGTGGTGTTCTGTCAGCTTCAGCTTCATAAGGGAGTGGGAGAAACTGACGATTCCTGGTGGAAGCATTCGATGGTCTAGCGTTGAGGGGCTAATGCCTACATTGGCATCTGTACTGAGACCGATCAACACTGAGAGAGTTGCATCTCCAAATGTATCGTCGCTGTGAAATGTGTCGTTCGTGATGACGACGCGTCTTCAGGATGACGTGCAGGGCGCTAAACACTATTTCAACTTCACTTCTCAAACCCTGCCTGCAGCCCCAATCACAACTTGAATGCCGAAACACATCTCCCTCCCCCCACGGTTCCTCCTGCCCTCCCTCAGCATCCGTCAAACCATCCACCTTATCCGCCGTCGAAACTTCTCAACCACCACCACCACCACCCCCTCTCCATCTCCATCTCCATCCGACAAAATCTTCATCGCCCTCTCCTCGGGCGTCGACTCCACCGTCTCCCTCTCCCTCCTCCTCGCCACGCACCCCGCCACAAACATCCACCCCATCTACCTCGCCAACTGGTCACCTACTCAACACCCGCCTCCCGCCACTCCCCCTCTCGGTCCCTACGGCAAACCCCTCCCCACTCCTACCCCCCACCCAACAAAATGCATCTCCTCCGAATTCCACCGCGTCAAACAAATCTGCACCCACCTATCCCTCCCCAACCCGCCTCAACTCCTCAACTTTGAAAAACAATACTGGCACGACGTTTTTGCGCCCATGCTGTCTTCATACTCTCTCGGCCGCACCCCAAACCCTGACGTTGCGTGTAACCGCGTCATAAAGTTCGGCGCGCTCGCGGATAGGCTGGAAACCATGGCTAGGAACGGGAGGAGGTGGTGGCTCGCGACGGGTCATTATGCACGTGTGCAAAACGGGATGTTGATGCGATCTTCTGATCGGATTAAAGACCAGACGTATTTTCTTTCCACGGTGCCGGGGGATGTTTTGAAACGGTGTTTATTCCCGCTTGGAGCCGCGGGGTTAACAAAGAAGCGGGTTAAGACTATAGCGAAGGAGTTGGGGATACCAGGGTGGAGGGCGGGCGAGAATACGGGGGAAAGTTTTGGGTTGTGTTTTGTTGAGCCCGCGGGGGGTAGGAATTCTGGGTTCCAACGGTTTTTAGGGGAGTATTTACCACCGCAACCGGGCAGGGTGGTGGTGGGGAAGGAAACACGACAGTGGCCTTCGGGGGAAAGGGTGAAGATGCCGATGGCGGGGACGGAGGTGGGGGAACATGAGGGGTTGTGGTATGCGACTGTGGGGGAGAAGGCACATTTGGAGCTACCACAGGGGGATGAAGAGTACCAAGGCCGTTGGTACGTCGGGGCCAAAGATGTGGAGAAGAACCAGATCGAGGTGGTGAAAGGGGGTGATAATTGGGCGTTGTTTTCGAGGGAGATGGTGGTGGGGACGTGGCGGTGGTTGGGGGATGATGCAGAGGTGGTTGCGTTAGGCGCATCCCGGGTACCTGAGAGGGCGGATGGGGCACTCTGGGAACCGGGATTGGTGGCGCAGTTCCGGCATATGCAGAGGCCGGTGAGAGTTAAGGAGATGGAGGTGCTGGGAGATGGGGAGGAGGAAGGGACGAGAACGATAAGGATTGTGTTTGAGACGCCGCAGAAGGCCGTGACAGCAGGACAGAGCGCTGCGCTGTGGGATGGGGAGAAGTGTCTTGGTGGTGGGGTTATCGAAGAGACAAAGGGTCTGGACTAGCCCATTGCTTCACTATGGATTTGCAAAATTGACCTTCAAGTCAACCCAGCGAGCAATATCAAAATACGAGGAAGGGTATCCTCGTATTTGATATACGCAAGCAATCACACCCTTCTCAACATATCATGAGCACAGTACAGCTAGACGTGGCGGCATGCAATACCAATAAATCAATCTCAGAGCTTAAGAATACTCTGTCAGCCCTATAAACCGCAAGACTCTCATCATGCTCTTGAATCATAATGGAAATACCAGGTAAAAACAATCCCCCATCCACCCCCGAAAGAAATAAGAAACGACAAAGAAACAATTGTGCAATGGTTCTTTGCTCCATGGTGGATCCAGTTCTTTGACTTTGCATTGTAGAGATATTAATGCCATGCATGTGCCGCTTATTATGCAGTCGACGGACGTAGTCTATGCCAAGGGCGGCTTTCATAAATCACATCTTCCCGGTGTATCGATCTGCCGCGACTGATCTGACCAGTCTGAAGATATCTACAGACCGCAGAATCACTTCTCCGCGGAGTCACGTGCCAGCTATCCTCAGATGCCCGCAGATATCTACAAACATCTTCAAATCACCAAGGCAGATACTACAGCATCTCTACCTCCCGAGGCTATCCACTAACTAGGGCCAGAGGCCAGGCCTCTCCGGAACTGACTCTGCACGGCTCCCGCCTTTTCGATCCCGAATCTCTTCGGCAACGTCTCCGGGCACATGTCGACGATAGGGGTTCTCCACACGCCCCGTCCCCGCCCACCGGCCCCGGGCCAGATCTCTCCACCGCCTATCAGAAAGTATCCAACGTCGGAGACGTGCGACCTTCGCATGGACTTTGAAGCACCCCCTCCGTCATAGTTCCATGCCAGATGCTGGCCCCCAACGTATTTCGACCGACCCGTTCCGCTCACGAACCCCCGCCCCGACCCTCTCCCGGTTCGTCGTGGTGCCGGATCCCGACGATGGCGAAGGCGGAGATGGCGAAGACGATAGCTGTCGACGCAGACTACCGAGCCCCCGGCCTCGTCGCCACGCCTCGGATGGTCCTTCCCTTCGCCCTCCGAGCCAGAAGCCATTGACAGTATCCGACATCGGCGAGTTCGACGGCAGCCAGTCCCTTGATACTTGGATGAAGAAGCTCTGCGTGCTGTACGGGGAGCAGGCAACTATCCACCCCATGGCCAAGGCCCTAACCACCATCTGACCAGTTTATGCCGAGGGCGGCTTTCAAAAAGCCCAGCCAGATCTGATCTGTAGATTGCCGGGCGGTTGATCTGACCAGTTAGGAATACTGATGAGATCTATTCGCTCTCAGCTAAGTGTGGATCCCAAGCTATCGGACGACGATCTGTTGACGGAATGCGTTCAAGCTGCGAACCCAGATATCACCTACAGCGTCACAGCCCTCGACCGTTGCAATAACACTCCACTCAACATGCCTGCTACCGCTGCCAAACGAGTCCTCCGTTAACAATCAACTACGAACGACACTATCCAAACTCCGAATCGACAACCAGATTCACTGACTCAGATTGGAGTGCATGCAAACGGAGGTTGGTGGATACATCTTCCTCATTGCAAACAGCCCTGTTATGTGGCTGTCGAAAGCATAAACTGTAGTTGCTTTGTCCACACCCGAAGTTGATTACATTTCCTGCTTCGATACTACTTGAGAGGCAATCTGGATTCGAGAGATCAACTCAAACTCCGAATCACGGATCCCCATCCCTACTACAAGTACTGGAGGCGGCTTTGCCGCCTTAAAAAGACTTTACTAAACTGATGTTCATGAACTGACACCCTGATCACTTTCCAGGCCCTGTACCATACTGCCAGTGTTCAGCTGTATCCACCACTATGTATCAACCACTGTGACTACTGGTGTACCACTGTATATCTTCAACTGTATATCAACTGTTGTGAATCTGAATTGGCCACCTTGTATCTACTACTGCTTGATATATGTTGTTATATTTCAGCTATATGCAGCAGCATATTTGGATCAGGCAATATATATCTGCAACTCTTCAGGATGCAGGATAAGACAGAAAAGGTGCAAGGACATTTCAGCAATACGTGGCATGATGTGATGACGTAATATTCCATGTATGACAGGATACTTTTAGGTATCAGATATATAGTATTATACTAGACTTCAATCTAGATGGAGAATAGCAGCTATTTTAGGTCCACATGGACCATCCAATCTTGCATTCTATTCTCACACCTTACTTGTTACACCTCACAAGCTGTACATCACAAAAGGCTATCGGAGCATGGTCACCTATGATCAGTTGATGATAGCCGCATCGGGATAGTTCAAGCGCCATCCCTGGACATCATCGAAACTACACAGAATATCACTCGCACCCAACGAAATCAGATGAGCTGTTATGCAGTCAACCACACCACTTATAAGAAGTTAGAAGTGGTTATTGGGACGATGCCTTGCCAGCTCATGCCATCGAAAGTGCAAAGACAACTGAGAGGCTGAAGATACGAAAGCACCTGCATTTGCAGCGTAACAAATGAAGCCTCTATGTCCCACACGATCGAAAGGATACCATTCGACTGGAAACAAAGAGATCGAAAGGATACGATAGGTCTGGACTACAGAAGTCCGAAGGACTGATGTCAGTAGAGGTTCTATTCGTCTGAGTTAGAGATCTGAGCGGAAAGATGCGGAAGGTCCGAAAGAGTATTGAAGGGCATGAAAGGTTTTGAAGCAAAGAGAAGGTTAGGTAGAGGAGCTCATGAGAAAAGCGTAGATAGAAGTAATTGTTAGAGCGAGAGGATAGAGGTATAAAGACCTCTAGAATCTTCGAGGGTAGAAGGGCAAGCTTCTTGATGAGGAGAACAAGCCTTAACAATATACGCATTGGAAAGCCAAACATCTTTGTCTTGAATCTTCTTAGTGACTTTCACACTCTGAGCGAAACTTCATAACTTCCATTGCAAGCATGTCCTGAAAGCAGTAAGGATACTACTTGTACTGGTAAACCTGGAGTGACGCTACCGGTGTTACATTATATTTTTACCAAAGAAATACTGCTGTTGAAGCTATCTTTGTACCCTCCAAACGGTCAAAGGCTCTTGATGCTTATGCGCTTTTATATTCCAGATATTGACTGCCACATCTCACAGGGAGAGTGCTGGTATCGCGAACCAGACTTTGATCATATTATCAGCTGCAAAAAGACCTCTCTCCCTAAGGGAAGCTATCACTGTAAGCTGGTACGTGAAGAAGACTACATCCAGTTAGTATTGGCAGTTACCATTCATCGATCGAAAACCGAAGCATTATACTGCGCACACCTCTGAAAACAGCAATCTCTCGCATACCTTAAGATAGTCATCTTGCTAGCCCTGATCGGAACTATTGTCCTCTCAGATCTGTGAATGCCCCATTCACCAGATTACGAACGTTCATTACAGTTACAACAGGAAGCTGATACTAGGTTCCTTTTTGATTGGGATCTTGATTTGGTTCCCTTCTTCAGAACGTGGAGCTTCTACAGCAGGATCTTTCAAGGACAAATCTGGGTCATACTCTGAGCAATGGCAGATACTGGGTCTAATACGATGATAGGAGAGGCAGTGACATTGATACGAAGGGAAAGTACGTTGGTAGTGGTAGGTATTAAGGGGAAGGTAGTGGTTCATTATGAACCTATTGTGCGGAATGATATCAATGAGTAGGTGGTCTCTTTGATAAATAGTATCGAAGCAGAATTAAATCGAATGGATGCTTTCATTACCTAGATTCAAGGAAGCAACATCAAGATCAGAGAGGCACTGCCTGAGTTGATCAGAGCATATAAAGCCCTAGTGTTTAGGCAGAACGAAATCTATGATGCTGTGGCTTCTAGAGTCGATAATCTACAAAGAGCACAACTAGAACATTACTCAGATATCATTGCCCAGTCCCAGGTATTTGCAGCCAATGTCAGCGCAGCAATTGCCATTATAAAAGTACAGTCTTCCGAAGCTTATGAGGAACTATGCCTGGCCCTTGGGCAGTAGATACATGCCTCATCGGTAGTGTGGACCTCTATCTCTAGCATATTGGAAAAGAGGGAAAGAGTCTAGGAGAGGCTCGCCCTCCAAGTACATACAGAGTCAGAAGAACTTACCAGCGTCAAGTAGAAGGCCAACGAAGAGGCCAAGAGGGTTACAGAACTCAAGAAGAAGGTTGACACTGAGAAGAAGCAGAGAGAAAGCGATATAAGGAAGACTAGAAAGGACATGGAGAAGAAATTTCGGGAGCTTACAAGGACCCTTATGACCAGGCTATTGGATGAAACCACCAGGAAATCTATCAAGTCCCTAGCAAGATCCGTCCTTGGACATCAAGAAGGAGATATCAAACACAGTGAGGAGGGATTCCACTTCGTTACTGTATAGGTACCAAAGAAGAAGGATATTGGGTTAAAGAAGCCATTACTCTGGACCCTGAGGGAGCCCCACTACCACAAGGAGGTTCTGGCTCAGAATCTGGCCTCTCTGGCTCCGAAGATGACGAAGAAGGCGGAGATGGTGGAAGTGATGGTGGTGGAAGTGGAGGAAGTTGTGGAGGTGGAGGCACAGGTGGAGGCGGAGGTGGTGGAGGTGGAGGTGGAGGTGGAGGTGGTGGTGGAGGCGGAAGCGGAGGAAGCAATGCAGGAAGTTTACATCCAAGTCAGATATCCCTACCTCCTTCTGGCAGCACACACTATAGTACGCCATCTCCCAACCCTAGCCTATCAGCCAGATCCTCCAAAAAAGGCAAAATGAAAATACCTCCAGTCTTCAAAGGGGATAAAAAGGATCCTAAGGAGTTCTATCGAAGGTGGATTCGTTCAGTGGAACGTTATGTACAGTATTTCCGCGACGAATTCCACGATGATATTGACAAGATCATATGGGTTGGAGGCCTATTGGAAGACAAGGCTCTAGCCTGGTATGATAACCGTGAAGAGGACATGAAAAAGTTCTTCCATGTTGATAATTGTAAGTCTTTCACCAGTACCATAGAAGAGAGATTTGTCAATAAGCAAGAGGAAGAAACGTCTCTGCAAAAGATAAATGATCTGAAATATACTGGAGATATTGAGGACTACCTGATGAAGATGGAAACCCTTAACTTTCGAATATGTCTCAGCAGAACCTCTCACATCCATTCCCTTAAAAAAGGAATGAACGAGGAAATTTTGAATCGAATATCAACTGCAGAGGTACCATCCAAAGATGGCACAGCCTTCATCGAATTAATGAGGCAAGTGGGTGTATCATACAAAGATCGGTTGGCAGAGAAGAATAGGTCTCATCAGAATTGTGACAACTCCCAAGGCAAGAAGGGAAACAAGCAAAAGACAGATGAGAATCAGGGGCAAGATATAAATCAAGAAAAGAAGCCAGAGAAGGACAAAGGTTCTGACCCCAAGAAATCTTGAACAGAGAAGAAGGGATCAAAGCCTCTTCATTCTAATAAGGCCGAAGCCCTTAAGGGTATTCCTGAAAGTTTGCTAGAAGCAAGAGCCAAACGCAACGAATGCAAGTGTTGTGGATCCTCTGAGCATGATCGATGGTTCTTCTGTAAGAATCCCATCAAGACTTTGTCTAGCAGAAAGAACAAGAAGCCCAAGGATAAGGAAGAGATTTCGAAGCAGGAGACTACAGCCTCCAGTTTGAAGGTCAGACCAAGGAACTTGGCTGACAGTATCTCAGCATCTGCAACTCACACACCCTCGAGGAGGTTGTTTGAGGTAGATTCTGATGGTATAGAAATTGACGATTGAGAGACGCTGGGTTTCTTATGTCTTTTCTTAGGTTTAGGATTGCAATCTTTCCTTTCGGGTATAGGTACCCACAAACTGTCATATCTTGAGTTTAGTTTTAATGAGAAACAATTTTTTTTTTTTAAGAGGGTACCTGAGGATAAGTTCAGTACTCGAAATATACTCATCATATAGTACTCAAGTGCAAACATATGACTATCACATTATCGAGACAATTACCTCTATGCATATAAACTACTACTAGAACCACAACCTGATGCAGCTGGAACTGTATCGAAAGGCAGTTCATCATGGTTTCTACACGAAAAGACAGAAAGTGTAAGGCTTCGGCTGAAGCACCCCAACCTCAACTCAAGAAAGCGAAGCAATTACCTCCAGAATCAAAAACTGGTTCAAGACCCACAGTATGCATGTTTGTATCATTCAAGGACAAGAAGAACGTCCTGGTTAGGGTCCTTTTGGATACAGGGTGTGATATACCTATGATGTCAAAGCAGCGGACTGAGACTAATGGTGTTCTATTGGTTACTCGAACAGAACCAAAATTAGTTGAGAACTTCAATGGCGAGATTGTAGAAGAAGCTGGATAGCAGTATATCTTTCCAGTTACTCTTCAGTATGAAAACCACTATACCAAAGAAACCTTCGAAATAGGACCTATGGAATCTGCAACTGATATGATGCTACCTTACTGGTGGATCGTCAAACATGGAGCACTTAGAGGAATCACTGAAGCAGGTGATAAGCTCCAATTCACATCAAAGTATTGCTATCAGCATTGAACAAAGTCAGCAGTCAGCTCCTTCTCAATTGAATACGACCATAGCATCCTCAAATTTGGTACTGATCCACGATGGATCGGAGTAATTGGGTCTATGCATATCAATGCAGCAGGTGAAATGGAAATCGATTGGGTCGAGCGAATTTCATAGCAGTATCGAGATTTTTAGTCAGTTTATAATGGAGAAACTGCCAAAGCTCTACTGCCATATCGATCATTTGACTATGCAATAGACTTGAAAGATGGGGAGTAGCCTCCATGGGGTCCCATCTATACTCTTTCTGAAAAAGAACTTTCAGTTCTTAAGGAATATCTAAAGGAAATGTTAGATTCTGATAAGATTCATCCAAGAGAGTCACCAGCTGGAGCACCAATACTCATCGTCCCAAAGCCTCATGGAAGGGGTTTCAGATTGTATGTAGATTACAGAGGACTCAACTGTATCACGATTATGAATCGGTATCCTTTGCTACTTACGAACGAACTTAGGGACAGAGGTACTGACTCGAAGCTTTTTACAAAGATTGACCTAAAGTCTGGTTACAATCTCATTCGAATAAAGCCTGGTGATGAATGGAAAACAGCATTTCGTACAAGATATGGACACTATGAATATTTGATTATACCCTTTGGATTGGCAAATGTGTCAGCCTCATTCCAAGATATGATGAACGGGATCCTGAGAGATGTAATCAATCATGGAGTTCTGGTTTATATAGATGACATCCTCATGTATACCAAAGATGAAGAAGAGTATGTACGATTGACAAGAGAAGTCCTTCGTAGATTACAGGAAAACAACTTGGCTATAGTACCAAACAAGTGCGAATGGCATCAGAAACAAGTTGAATTCCTTGGTTATATCATATCGGGAGAAGGTGTCAGTATGGCAGAAGACAAGGTTGATACTAGTATTGGCAACGAACCGTCCGGGGTTCGTACAATTGACGAACCGATTTGGTCCGCGCGAACCGGATCCTTGCCAAGCTTTTCGCCATAAACCCCACCATTTCGGCCTACAACTGCGAACAAAAATAAGTAAGCGAGTTCTTGTCCGATCGGCTCGTTTTTTAGAACATCTTGTAGCTAACTTCTCCCTCTACATGATGCGCTTAAAATCGAGCCGGTCGAACAAGAACTCGCTTACCTATTATCGTTCGAAGATAGATGGTTGGCGAACCGGTTTGGACAAACCTCGGAACTTTGTCCAAATCTCAGATCGAATCCGGATCCAACCACATCCTGGTTCGATCCACGACAAACCGATTGGCTTTGTTGCCAATACTAGTTGATACTATCCTAAAATGGGAAACGCCGGACTCAGTCACGGATGTTCAGTCTTACTTAGGATTTGCCAATTTCTACAGAGGCTTCATAAAAGACTTTTCGAGAATCTGCAGACTATTGACAGACCTTACCAAACAAACTGGTGATCAGTTTCATTGGAAGGCAAACCCACACTGTCAACAGGCTTTCGATCTGTTAAAGAAGTATTTTACTGAGGCACCAATCCTTTGTCACTTCGAGCCTGATCATCCTGTGGTCATTGAGACTGATATCAGTGTCTTCGCCATCGGCACTGTCCTTTCCCAAGTGATTGATGGACGATTAGACCCTGTGGCCTACTATTCTCAAAAGATGGATAAGGCAGAAATTAACTATGAGATCCACGATAAGGAGATGCTAGCAATAGTGTCTGCTTTCAAGGAATGGAGATGTTATCTCGAAGGTGCAGCCCATCAAATCAATGTGTTTACCGATCACAAGAATCTTGAGTACTTCACCACTACTAATATAATGAATCGAAGATAAGCCCGATCGGCACAGGAACTAGCTGGTTATAATTTCAAGATATTCTACCGACCAGACAGTGCAAATGGAAAATCAGATGCGTTATCTAGGTGTTCGGAGTACTGCCCTAAAAAGGGTGGAGGTAGTATCAAAGAAAACGAAAATTAACCAATACACTCCATTTTAAGACCTGATCAGTTGGTAACCTCTGAAGGGAAAACAGTACAGGTGACAGCAGCGAAGCTACGAGACGAACAGATAATAATTTCTTCTGCTAAGTGAGGTCAATCCCAGTAGTGAAGTTCAATTCTTGATTAGTAGAAGCAGTGGTCGGCGCTGTAAATAACGATATTGCATGGCAGGAAGAGTATGTTAGAGCAATGGAAGAAAGCCCAAGCCCTGATATCTCTTTCGAGAACGAAGTCCTTTATTATAAAGGCAGGCTGTGGGTCCCAGACGACCTACAGTTATGAAAGCAAATACTCGAAGCAGAGCATGATTCGAAGGTAGCAGAATATATGGGACAGGACAAGACCATTGAGCTGGTTCGAAGGAACTTCTTTTGACCAGATATGGAGAAATTCATTAAAGACTATATCTGCTCATGCCCTGAATGCCAGAAGAACAAAGCAGCTCGCCATATTCGCTACAGACTTCTACAACCTCTCGAATTAGCATACCATCCATTGGATTCAATCTCTATGGATTTCATCATCGATTTACCTACATCTGATGGTTGTCCATCAGTTTGGGATATCATTGATAGGTTCACAAAAATGGTACACCTTATACCACTGAAGGATAGCGAGAAGAAAGCCACAGACCTGGTCAAGATCTTCCTGAAAGAAGTATGGAGATTCCATGGTCTGCCATTGAACATAGTATCAGATCGAGACTCCAGGTTCACATCCACGTTCTGGTCTTCCTTGGTCGAAGCTCTCGATATTCAATTGAAGATGTCTTCGCCATTTTATTCACAAATTGATGTACAAATGGAAAGATTAAACCAGACATGGGAATGCTACCTGAGAAATTACTGCAACTACAAACAAGATAACTGGTCTGCGATGTTGCCAATAGCACAGTATGCCTACAACAACTCACTCACCACCACGACCGGCAAGTCACCCTTCTTTGCGAATTATGGGTTCGATTCTCGAACGAATTGGCCTGTTGAAGCAGAGGCAAAAAATCCAGCATGAAGGAACTATGTTCATTGGATGTCAAGTGTGCATGATCTGTGTCGAAAAGGTTTAGAGAAGGTACAAGAGACAATGGGGAGGTACCATGATAAGCGTGCTAAGGAACCTCCAAAGTATTCGGTTGGTAATTTAGTAATGCTAAATGGAAAGAACCTAAAGACCAGATGCCGATCTAGAAAGCTAGATGCGAAGCTACATGGACCTTTCAAGGTGCTAAAGGTACTCTCACCTACCGCATTAAAACTTGAATTGCCTAAGCGCTGAGCAAATCCATAATTCTTTCCATGTCTCTCTCATTGAACCCTATCGAACAGCTACTGTTCCTATCAGACCTGTACCTGAACTCGCCACCAGCAAAGGAAACGAACTGGGTTATGATGTACAAGGCAATGAATATAAAACAGGCTATGAGGTTGAAGAGATCTTGGGCAGCCAGTATAGCAAGGAACGAAAGAAGGTGCTATATCTGGTTAAGTGGAAAGGGTATCCAGATGAAGCAGATTGGACTGAGGAACCTTATGATAACTTCGATGACAAGGGGTTATTGAAGGACTATTATAAGCGGAACCCCCAGGCAGCTAAGGACAAGAGATTGCGCTAGTACCTTTTCCCCACGAAGGGTTTTTAATGGCTAGCAAGATACCTAGGACAGGAAATTGGTTTTGCGGAACAAGGGGTAGCATATTTTCCAAGGAGGAAAGGAGGGACTTTGGGTTTTGAGTACAAGAGGTCATTTTTATCAAAGGCAACGAAGAGCAGATTAGTATGATCGTTCAGAGTCAAACTCTATAAGGAGAGGGGTAGTATTACACCTCACAAGCTGTACATCACCAAAGGCCATCGGAGCGGGGTAACCTACTAACACTCGACGATAGCAGCATCGGGATAGGACAAGTACTATCCCTGGGCATCATCGAAACTATACAGAATATTACCTGTACCCAACGAAATCCGATGAGCTGTCATGCAGTCAACTATACCACTGATAAGAAGTTAGAAGTGGTTATTGGGACGATACCTTGCCAGCTCATACTATCGAAAGTGCGAAGACAGCTGAGAGGCTGAAGATACGAAAGCACCTGTGTTTGCAGCGTAACAAACGAAGCCTCTATGTGCCTCACGATCGAAAGGATACCATTCGACTGGAAGCAAAGAGATCGAAAGGATACGATAGGTCTGGACCACAGAAGTCCGAAGGACTGACATCAGTAGAGGTTCTATTCGTCTGAGTTAGAGATCTGAGCGGAAAGATGCGGAAGGTTTAAAAGAGTGTTAAAGGGCAGGAAGGGTATTGGAGCAAAAGAAGGTTAGATAGAGGAGCTCATGAGAAAAGTGTAGATAGAAGTAATTGTTAGAGCGAAAGGATAGAGGTATAAAGACCTCTAGAATCTTCAAGGGTAGAAGGGCAAGCTTCTTGATGAGGAGAATAAGCCTTAACAATATACGCATTGGAAAGCCAAATATCTTTGTCTTGAATCTTCTTAGTGACTTTCACACTCTGAGTGAAACTTCATAACTTCCATTGCAAGCAAGTCCTGAAAGCAGTAAGAATACTACTTGTACTGGTAAACCTGGAGTGACACTCCCGGTGTTATATTACTAAATATCAGATTAAAGTCCTAATTGTTTTACAGATATTTGACTGGGAGGTCAAGCATATTCCGGATATCAAGAATCAGTTCATAAATGGGTTGTTTCGCTGCACTGATTTCTAACAGTAGTATTGCAATCCAATGGTACTTAAAGATACAGTGGCCAGAAAATGGAGTGATAATATCAAGGAGGATATAATTGATAATGAATAGTTCCAACCTATTGTATATTTCTTGGCCAATTCAAGTCTCCATCCCTCTACCACCCATCGCATCTTCTAAGGAATGTAAATTATAGATGTCAATACAATATTTCTATTTGGAAGAAATTGGACTACTGTAGTTATAAGGGGTTTTGACAATGAAAGAGGTTGAGAAAAATACAGAGGTAAGAGAGTAGGGTACAAAAGAAGAAACAAGGGCAAGAAAAGAGGGAGTTGAAGTAGAAGCAGAATATAATGCAAGAACAGGGAAGAAGGATAAACAAGAAGAGATAGATATTAGAGATTTTCCCTTAGCAGGTGCATGAGGTATGAAGGATATCCATGGCAATCCGTGTTCGGTAGCCCTATAGACTTAGCTGATATCACACCTACAGTTTAATCTATCCTCTGAGCAACAAATATTCTGCGCAACAACTATAGCTATTCAATACTAGGCCTTCGCAAAGCGGAATGATTAACCCGTACATGGGCAGTATACCTTCTTAATCGAACAGTAATAGTTACAATACTTAGCTGGCGGATACATTGTTCTGAACACTTAGAGTTGTATACTACTATATACCTAGGCCTCTGATAGTTAGAAATCAATACATATTGCTGAAGCACAATTATACTATTGCGGGAACTTCTGAATGACCTGCACATGATCGTTTTGACCAGAACTACTTTATCTTATCAAGAAATATGAAACAGCAGGCTAGAGACTGGTATGCTGATATTCTCTCTCACAGGTAAACATCAGAGTTTGAGAAGTTGGACTTTATTATGGGAATAACTTTACAGGGTAGAGATTCCATATGTTAACTGCATCCCGGTAGTTAAATCTACCTGTTGAGAACTTGTGTGTGGGTCGACTTTCCGAGTAACAGTATATTGCAGGTGGTCTGGTCCAAAATAAGATGTAGCCATACAATGGGAGTAAAAGCTGTGAAGATGGGAGGTGCGATACGTAGCATAGCAGTGGCTGGTCGCCGATACAAGTATATGAAGGTAAACACATCCATGCAATCTACTATCTGATTTAACATAGAGTTGAGAGATCTAAGATGAAGTGATGGTTCGATGAACATATCAGCTTTCGTTGCTGCAGTCTATTTTCTAAGTAAGGTATACAGATCAGAACAAAAGTCGTACAAGTATAAATGTTACAGTAGCAAAATCTGGCCACATGAAGATAGCCTACAGGGATGCCTCATACTTTAGAAAGTTCCAAAAGTCAAACAGAAAAGAAGGGCAACCTATCGAGATCGCCTAATGATTGGAGGCCATAGCTATTTTAGTATCAACGTCAAAGTCATAGTGAGTAGAGGAGTAATTCGCTCTTTAAAAGAACCGCCTTTGTACCCACAAAGAAACAAGACAAGTTCTAACAGCAATCTACAGTCTGAACACACCAGCAAACAAGAACCTAAAATATTATTAAGTTTTCTAAATCTAAGAATATATTACCTTATGAGCTTCTTTTATGATCTTGACTCTATTGTCCTTTACATTCACACCCTTTACGAACAAGTAGTAATTCCTTACAACCACTGTATTGTGAGTATCTTCATTCATAAGTACAATATCCAGTACGAATATTCTCACTGGTTCTATACCCATGAACTTCTCTCCAAATATTACAATCTGCCAGTCCAAGATTACGAGGACTAGTCTGACCTTAACAACTCTGAAACCTATCTTCAGGATACATAAGACTTCTGCAGAGTAGGTGGCTATACTCTACTGCTAAGTATCCCCATAACAGCAGAAAACAATATTGAGAGGGAATAGCTGTGTATTTCAAAAACAATAGGATGACAAACCCTCCATAAGGTCTATAACACGCTAGCATGCAGTCACTTTGATACATATCAAACATACTTACAAATGAAACAGAGATATTTCTAGAAGACAAGATGGTGCAATATCTAGCAATAGGTTGGGAGCTGAAACTTATGACTTTGAACTAACTACTGGAGTGGGAAACCCATGGGCCTCCTACAACTACATCCTATAGTCAAAGGCTTTTGACGGAAAATTGGCATTGACTATATTACCAATCAGTTAATCTCAGAAAATATCTATGACTGCATCCTAATATTTGATTGATCACATGACAATGAGAGCCTATTGGCAAACCAGTAAGAAAATAATCAACACTATGACTTTCAAACATATATTCATCAATGATATCGTCTGCCTATACAGAGTGCTACTGGAGGTAATATCAAACAATAATAGATATTTTACAGCAGACTACTTGCAAGAGATTTCTAAAATTCTGCAGACAAAGCTGTTCATATCAATGACTTTCAACCCAGATATGGATAGTCCTCTAGAAAATTTGAAAAAGACAGTTATATATTATTAGTAAGATTTTGCAACTCATGATTAGGTGAATTGGGATAAGTACTATTCATTAGCGGAGTATATTTAGAATTTCTGCATATATCATTCAACAAATCAGATGCCTTTCAAACTTGATCTGAATTAAGAGCTACTTTTGTCGTTAGACTTAATTGCAGATCTCATATAGTCACATACTAAAGAATTAGCAAAACCTTTGCAAGCTTATAAATTGGTAGAATGATTACAGTGTATTTTGAGAGTCTCTAGAGATAAGCTGCATGATCTTGAGAATGAATAGATGGCTGCAGCCAATAAGTCAAGACATCTAATCGACTCTCCTATTACTACTGATGTGAAGGTATTTTTAAAAATGATACATATCCCAATCTCCTAATTAATATGAACTCTAAGCATCGCAAATCAGTACAATATTATATCAGCCTATACGACAGCCTCTGAATATTCGCGAAGGATATGAAACAAGTCCTTCCAAACTATATGATATTTTATGATACAGTTAATATCAGCAGACTCAAGGTTGACTGTATGAATGAATGTAGAATTGTCTGGTAGTTGAGGTCTTCTCTGATATGAACAGGCCATGTGAAAATTAGCCATGTCATTGAATGAATCTCAATTTACCAGCCAAGCTCTGATCAAACAGATTGGAAATATGAAGTATAATATAAAGGTTGGCACAAGAAGAATAATACATAGGATCCAGAAAAGAATATAGCAAAAGTACAAGACATATTGAAGTAGTATTGAAAGTAATTAGGTGGGTGATCAAAGGAAAATAGGAAAAGGATAGGAATAAAAGCATAAGAAGCAAGTTCCTTTTGTAGAAAAAAATTTAATATTTTGTTTGTTTCTTAGTCATGGTGGCAAGATGGAAAACTACCATTAATATTTTAGTTGAATAGTTGAGAGATGTTGTGTAGACTTGTTTGTTTCTGATCACAATATTTTGTTTCTTTGAGAGATTTCTAAATGATAATTGGAGAAAGTTATCATACAGATATACACCTCTGGTCATATTAAGTTGCAGATCTACAGGAAACTCATAGAAGGTAGCTCTAGTAGGATATTAACTCGATTACCAATATCATTCACTTCTAGATATAAGAAAGAATTATTTACCCACAGTCAGTTTCTTTTTCCTACCAAGGATTTTTAATACCTAGTAAGATATCTAGATTATGAATTAGATTTGGAGCACAAGAGGTCATATATTAACTATATTAAGGATGGAAGGATGGACTTTGATTTTGAGTATGTGTAAGGACGTACGTGCGTGTACGGCCTCGTATGAATAGGTACATGAAGATACGGTTGCAAACGGGGAATAAGCAATATAGATCAATTGTACAGTATATAGGTAAGATAATCGTTAGCATGTCAAAAGTACTTCGTGAGGTGATTATATATGAAGGGCCGTTACCCGGCCTCGGTAGCCAAGTGTGTTTGAGAGCCAAGTGCACTTGAGAGCCAAGTGTACTTGAGAGGACCAAGTACACTTGAGAGCCAAGTGCACCTGGCACCGCCATTACATCATCCCCCTCTTTATCAGCAGACCTCCTGAGCTGCAGCATATATACATTAAGAAAGACAAGATAAGATGCGTATGCCTTCGTAAGTCTGCATAAGTCCCACGACCGATCGGTGCCATCACGGCGGCCTCATGGCGGATCCTGTGTACGGGGAAATCCACTTCCAGTGGTAGGTGGTAAAATCTGTGCTGACACCATTTATACCGGGCCAAGATCCATAAGAAACGAAGAGAAGAGAAGAAAACGTCCAATTGACCCTAGATCCTCCAAGTCCACCTCTGAACTGAAATCCACCTCTGAAACGTACCGTGGCGATGACGTCCATTATGGCCGTGGCTTCCTTGTGTGCTCCCGATGGAACTCGTCGACTAGTTCTTGAGCATTCTCGAGGTTCTCTGCCGGCTCCCAACTCGTGCGTAGGTAGTTGTAACCGGCCCACTGAACGAGATAGTGGAGCTTTCGGTAGCGTCGCTTGGAATCGAGAATCCGATCGACCTCCCACTCGTCTGTATCATCGACAATCGTTGGCTGCGGTTCCGATGGCGGCTGGCCGATGGCCGGTGGCGAGTACTTATCAAGCAGGGAGACGTGAAACACGTTGTAAATACGCATCGTCTTTGGCAAGTCTAATCTGTAAGCGTTCTTATTGATGACTTTACTTACCATGTACAGTCCCACGCGCTTGTAATCTAACTTCTTTCACACCCTCGCCATCTTGATATTCCGAGTCGTGAGCCAGACCTTATCTCCGACCTCGAACGTCATCTCTTTGCCGCCGGCGTACTTTGTCTGGCGGGCTTGGGCTTCTAACAATTTCTCCCGGAGGGTGCGGTGCGTCTCTTCCAGCCCAGCTCCCAGGGTATCTGCTTCAGTTTCCGACTTCAGGCGGGCTAAGCCTTTGGGTGCCTTGAACTGCATCGTCGGGTGGTAGTTGTAGTTGGCCCAGAAGGGGGTCATCCTTGTCGAAGTATATATGGCGTTGTTGTACGCGAACTCGGCCAATAGTAGGAGCTCCACCCAGTTATCCTGCTCATAGTTGCAGAAGGCTCGGAGGTACTACTCGATCGTCTGATTTTGCAGTTCTGTCTGGCCGTCCGTCTGCGGGTGAAAAGCGGTCGACAGTCGGTGATCCATGCTCATGTGGCTGCAGACCCTCGCCCAGAACCGACTCGTGAATTGGGTGCCCCGATCGGTGATGATGTTGTCGGGGATGCCGCGTTTGCAGATCACGTGCTCGAAGACGAGCCTAGCCAGCTCTGGTGAGTCGACATCCTTTCTGCAGAGCAGATAGATCGCCATCTTGGTCAGTCGATCAACGATGACTAGGATTCCCGTATATTCGGACACGGTCAATTCTGGCAGGTCTGTGACGAAGTCCATGGTGACACCTTCCCAGGGTCATGACGGTGGTGGCAGTGGCATGTTGATTCTGTGGCGGGTATGCTGCGGAGCCTTGATTCGGTGACATACTTCGCAGCCGCTGACGTACTTCCTTATGTACATGTCCATCGTAGGCCAATAGAAATCCCTAGAGACTAGCTCAGCAGTTTTAAGAGCTCCAAAGTGACCGGATTCGGGGTTGTCATGGAAGAGACTTATCACTTTGCCGTGGAGAACATCGTCCGCAGGGATATATATCCTCCCCTCGTAGGTCAGAGCTCCATCGACGACCTTCCATTGGTTCTCGTTGGCTCCGCCTTCGGCTGTGGCCATTGGGTTATCGACTAGCTTACCCGAGACGTCGACCGCCAATGGGTCAGTAGCCTGGGCCTTCGTTATTGCCGGTAGGAGGTCATCGCAGGGTTCGACAACAGGTGTAGTCAGGGTTGCCAAGAGTCGGCAAATGGGCTTTTCGTAGCCTTGCTCATAGTCGGGCCGTCTAGACGGGCCGTCGGCGGGGTTTTTGGTGCCTTCCAAGTGTTCGATGCTAAAGTCGTACGCCGAGAGAATTTCCGACCACCTAGCTTGTCGCCGTGAGAGCACTTTGGAAGTTTGGAAATACTTAAGGTTCTTGTGGTCACACAGCACCAGTACTTTGTGGCGGGCGCCCTCCAGATAGTGCCGCCATTACTTGAAGGTCTCGACGATGGCAAGGAGTTCCCGATCGTACGTATCGTAGTTCTGCTCAGCCGGAGAGCATTTCCGAGAGTAGAAATTGACTGGCCGCAGGGTCCCGAAGCCATCATACTGGTTCAGGATGCCCGCAATCGCAAAGCCGCTCGCATCGGTCTGCAGAACGATCGGTTTGACAGGGTCGAAATGCTGCAGAATCGGTGCTGCGGTGAAGGTCTTTTTGAGTTTCCGGAAGGCCAGCTCGGCTTCCCGAGTCCATTCCCATTTCGACTTGATCGGCTGCACTCGATTTGATGGTTGTCTCGGCTTACTGCTCTGCCCATTGGATTTTAGTAATTCCGTGAGCGGGAAGGTCACCTTGGCATATTTTCGGATAAACCTCCGGTAGAAGTTCGTGAACCCGAGAAGGACTTGGACGTCCCGTACCGACTTGGGAGTTGGCCAATCCTCAATCATCACGATCCGATCTGTTTCCATGCTGACACCATCGGCGGAGATGACGAAGCCGAGGAAGCCGACCTCCGAGACGCCAAATTGGCACTTCTCTGCTTTGCAATAGAGGGCGAACTCCTGCATTCGTTGTAGTACCTTCCGCACGTGCTCCTCGTGCTCCTTCTCGTTGGTGGAGTAGATCAGGATATCATCGAGGTAACAAAAGGCAAAGTCGTCGATGTAAGACCGCAGGCAATCGTCGATGTACGACTGAAAAGTAGCCGGTGCATTCGTCAGGCCGAATGGCATGACGTTGTACTCGAACTGACCGTATCGGGTTCAGAAAGCCATTTTATACTCGTCACCTTCCTTGATACGGATAAGGTGATAGGCTCCGTGAAGGTTGAGTTTCGTAAAAATCCTGGCACTGCCAACACGGTCAAGTATCTCCGAGATCAGTGGTAGGGAGTACCGATTCTTGATTGTACCCTCTTTGAGAGCTCGGTAGTCCACGCAGAGTCTCAAGCCTCCGTCCTTCTTCTTTGCAAAGAGTATTGGCGCCGCCGCTGGTGACGATGAGCGCTGGATGAAGCTATTGGCCAGGTTTGTGTCAATGTAAGCCTTTAGAGTTTTTAACTCAACCTCCGACAGGTTATAGATACGCCCGTAGGGTAGCTTGTACCCGGGTACCAGGTCGATCGCATGGTCAATTGACCGGTACGGTGGCAGGGTCTCTGCCTTGGCCTTGCTAAAGACCTCCACGAATTCCTTATACTTGGCGGGGATATGGCCGCCGTCGTCTGTAAACACCATTTCAGGTGTAGCTCCATCTATACTCGTTAGCTGTGTGCTTTCAACTTCGTCTGATGGAGGGTAGGAATTCCCGGGAGTAGCGGTACCAGCCGGCCCAGACACAATGGAACAAATGACCATGGCACGCCTCCTCCCTTCGTGGCTCGGCGAGCCGGTAGCAGTCATTCAAGTACCAGCAAAGTAACTCTTCTGCCGCAACTACCGCTGCTGCTCCTGCTCGCACATCCAGCTCCAGGAGCTTCTCTCACCTTTGGTAGTGATGCCTTCCATGGAAGCTCCCAGCAATCCTGTGCAATCGCCTAGTCGTATGGCGAATACCTCGAACACCTCGTCACTAGCTATGAGATCCTCGAATGCTGTGGCTCCAAGCAGATGTATGTCTGCAACCCCGCCATCCGACGTCACCTGGGTGGCCGCCGATGGTGCCACGGGCTCATTTGAGTCCGCGGCCTTTAACCTGTGGTCTCCGCTAGGGGTCCGCAAGGCCAGAAGTCGACCGGATGTCCAGTCAACCTCAGGGTTTCTAGTCTTGAACCAAGGCAAGCTTAGAACCAGGTCGTAAGCCATAGGCACAACCAGCACCTCTGATTCGTCAACCGGAGCCAAGTGCTCAAAATATTGAACCGAGATAGTTGTCTTTCGACTCTCCTTCGCAGACATCATCAATTGGCCATTGAGACCCTGCGTAGCTGTGAATACCGGTTCATGTTGTAGACCGAGTCGCCTGAGCAGCCTCGGGGACATAAAGATGCTCGTCGCTCCGCAGTCGATTAGAGTCCGAATGCGCTGCATCTCGCCATGTCGATCTCGTACGAGTACTTCGTGAACAATGTGAGACGAATCTGGCTTCTCTGTACCACATAAGTATTGACTTGAAAAGAGAGCCCGGGGGGGCTCAAGGATAACTCTCGATTTGAGAGCGATTCGGTGGGGCTGGATCTCATCTATCGTCGCCAACAACGATCTCATTCCCAACCTCTCTAGCCCTAACTCCTCCTCGTCCAGCATCTCCCGCCGGGCTAGGTGCTGGGAGAGGTATGCGAGTTTTTTGACTATTGAGTATCGAATGACTTTTGGCGTTTCACTTGGTGGTGTCCGCCGCCGCCGTTGCCGCCGCCGTTGCCACCGGGCTTTGGGGTTCTCTCAGCGAAATTTGGCCTATTGTACCTCGGGCAGTGGTACGTCCTATGCTCTCTGCTGCCGCACCGTGTACACTGCCCATTTGCCTTTCTGCTCTTGTAGACCTCCTTCGAAACCCACGGTGCTGCGGTCAAATTGGCACGGGTGCTTCCGGACTTGTCATTGGTCGATCTCTCGGTCGCCGGTTGTGAGATAGATGGCCGGTAACTTCGTTTCCCGCCTGTTTGGGACGATTCTGGCTGTCTTTGCTATTGCTGCTGCTGCTGCTGCTGCTGTCCGCCTAGCCTCTTATCGGTGTGTATGCCCTCTGAAGCTGTGGCTTTGTCGAAAAGTTCCTCGATTGTTTCAAACCTTCCACAAGCGGGGGTTATCGGCTCGACCTTGTTTTTGAGTGTGTGTTGGAGACCTGCCCAGGCCATGTGGTAGAGTATCTGCTCTCTCTTTTGTATGGTCCATCCGGTGTGTCGCCAATTAGCTTTCACACGGTTCGCGTAGGTTCTAATCGGCTCATTAGGCAATTGTATGTATTCGTCCATCGCCTTCATCACCGCTCTCCCACGGCGATCCTTTTCTCCATATATCTGGGTGATCTCTTGTGCGAAAAGGTCGAAGTCCTCCAAACAGGGGACAGAATCTGCGCGTAGGTCGCTGGCCCATTCGGAAGGGTCCGTCATCGCCATCTGATGCTGCGTCGGATCCGAGTGGTTGCTCCAGCAGTCGAGGAGAGAAACTGCGTATTTGACTTGATCGCGTCCGCCGCGTGGAAACAAGTATTTGTGTGAGTCGAAATTGTAGTGTAATGCGTCGATAAACTTGTCTAACTCCTTGGCTCTACCGCAGTATCATACGGGATCGACCATGGCGAAGATTGCAGGTTTCTCACGCATCGCGGCTCCGCGTTCGGCGCATTCGGCGGCCGATTTCTCTCGTTCGAGAGCTAATCGTTCTCGCTCGGCCTTTAACCATAGGGCTTGCTATTCGAACATCGTCTTTAGCATCCTGTTTTGGTCCGACATTTCGCTGAGATCCTCGTCGGTGATCATGGATCTGAAGCCATCATTGCGGTCGTCACCGTGACCTTCGTCTCCGTCGTCGGCCTCCTCATCGTTGAATTTATCTTCATCGTTCACGTCGTTGATCTCGACGTCTGATAAGGCCGCCAGAGCAGTCCTGGACCTGGTGATTCGACGTGTTTGGTTCTCGGACACAGAGGTTGTGGCCTGCAAGAATTCCTCGTCATTGCGACTGTCAGTGACGCGCAATTGAGTTCTAGATGACTTCTTTAGGGGCATTGGGGCTGCAATTGAATGAAATCGACCAATCTTCTGTTTGTGTACGTGTCGTGACGCGTCGAAAAAGTAAACAATTCACGAAACCCCGTGAGCGAAACGTATCTGGTGACTGAAAAGCGATTATAGTGTAAGGACGTACGTCCGTATACGGCCTTGTATAAATGGGTACGTGAAGATACGGTTGCAAACGGGGAATAAGCAATATAGATCAATTGTACAGTATGTAGGTAAGATAATCGCTAGCATGCCAAAAGCACTTCGCGAGGTGATTATATATGAAGGGCGGTTACCCGGCCTCGGTAGCCAAGTGCACTTGAGAGCCAAGTGTGCTTGAGAGCCAAGTGCGCTTGAGAGCCAAGTACACTTGGGAGGTCCAAGTGCACTTGAGAGCCAAGTGCACCTGGCACCGCCATTACAGTATGACAGATTATTTTCACCAGAGTAACAAAGAGCAGATTAATATCATTGTTTAGAAATAAACTCTCTAAGCAGAGAGGTAGTATTATACCTAGCAGGTTGTTACACCTTACAGGCTGTACATCACCAAAGGCCATCGGAGCGGAGTCACCTACGATCACTAGATGATAGCCGTATCGGGATAGTACAAGTGCCATCCCTGGACATCATCAAAACTACACAAGACATCACTCGCACCCAACGAAATCAGATGAGCTGTCATGCAGTCAACCACACCACTGATAAGAAGTTAGAAGTGATTATTGGGACGATGCCTTATCAGCTCATACCATCGATAGTGCGAAGACAGCTGAGAGGCTGTAGATACGAAAGCACCTGTATTTGCAGTATAGTAAACGAAGCCTCTATGACCCTCACGATCGAAAGAATACCATTCGCCAGAAAGCAAAGAGATCGAAAGCATAGAATAGGACCGGACTACAGAAGTCCGAAGGACTGATGTCAGTAGGGGTTCTATTCGTCTAAGTTAGATATCTGAGTGGAAAGATGCAGAAGGTCCAAAAGAGTGCTGAAGGGCAGGAAGGGCATTGGAGCAAAGGGAAGGTTAGATAGAAGAGCTCATGAGAAAAACGTAGATAGAAGTAATTGTTAGATCGAGAGAATAGAGGTATAAAGACCTCTAGAATCTTCGAGGGTAGAAGGGCAAGCTTCTTGATGAGCAGAACAAGCCTTAACAATATACACATTGGAAAGCCAAAACATCTTTGTCTTGAATGTTAAACTATTAGTGACTTTCACATCCTGAGGGAATCTTCATAATCTCCATCACAAGCAAGTCCTGAAGGCAGTAAGGATACTACTTGTACTGGTAAATCTGGAGTGACGCTCCCGGTGTTACACAGGTTGTATAATATCTGATGCCTTTAAAGTCAGATCACCTATAATTGCTCGACTGATATTTCGATCAGGATGGTACAAGCTCTATCTCTGTACATTATCTAATCTCTACAAGTTATCACTTGTTCAGTTACTATAATCAACAAAATCAAATAAGTATCTTTGTATTCAACTATACTACTGATAAATAATACATGATATTTACTGGTTCGATACTCTATCAGCTCATATCATTGTAAGTATAAAGACAGCTGAAAGACTATAGATACAAAAGTACCTGAGTTTGCATTATAGCTGATAAGGCCTTGGATGACCACACATATGTGCAGTACTTACAACAATATCTCTTACAATCAAAAGAATACAATAGGTTCAGATCATTTAAGTCGGAAAGATAGATTTTACTAGCGAATCTGTTCATCCAAGTAAAAGATCTTGGCAAAAAGATACAAGTGGTCCTTCAGAAAATTGAAAAGAGGTTAGAATAAAGAAGGATATTGATGTGAAGGGTGGTTAGATAGAAAAGCTTAAAAGAAAAGTATAGATAGAAGTAATTGTCAGAGTAAGAAAATAGAGGTATAAAGACCTCTGGAATCTCCAACGGTAGAAGGATAAGCTACTTAACAAGAAGAACAATTCTTAACAATATAAGATTGAGAAGAAAAATATCTTTGTCTTAAATCGCTAATGACTTTCACATTCTGAGTCAATCTTCATAACTTCTATCACAAGTAAGTTCTGAAATCATTAATTATACTACTTGAGTTGGTAAAATATGGACTGATATCCCTAGTATTATACAAATCAAGTACGTTTGAAGGCCAAGTGTACTTGAAAGCTAATTGTATTTGAGTGTCAAGTAAGTTCTAAGGCCAAGTGATAACTGTGAACTTAGTCCAGATAATATCCTGTAATTAGTAGTCATGTGAGTATGCCCATACTGTATTGATAATCCTATCTATACCTCTATATTTATGATTACTTGTGATGTTTTTTGCGATCATCTCTATTTAATAAACATATCTACATGTATGCACCTATATATGGGTGTAATCAATCTTATACTGTTATGGCTTATCAGTTACCAAATAAGTCTTGTATATAGAATTTGATGGATTTCAATTTTTGATGTATCACAAGATATACATAAATGCCAAAACAGATAATTAGTCAATTATATACAATTGTAGCCCCCATTACATTCAATAATATCATCTAGAACTTAATTGCATATTGCTGACAATTACAAGCTCCAGGAAACTCTTTAGGTTATACCTTCTATACAAAACAATCAAAGATATTCAACCACCAGATTTAGTATCACTTTGATAGTTTTACAAGAGGTTGAAATCTACCACAATATATAAAATGTCCATAAAGATGAAGATCATACCAAAAATTGCGACAATGATATGTTACAATCTATGATATCTAATAAGGATCTTGGGAGATATCAGCTCAAATTAATATATTTAGAATGATATTCCATCAGCAGGCTAAATAATATCAGACTGAGCATGAGAGATTGGTATTGAAATAAGAGAGTTAAACTGCCAAACACACTGAATGTGAAGTTATGACATGTACGAAACTATAATACCAGGAGTGTAACTCTAGATTTTATCAACCCAAGTAATATTATTACTGCTATCAGAACTTATTTGTAATGAAAGTAATGAAGATTTGTTCAGAATGTAAAAGTCACTTAAAGATTCAAGTCAATGATATTTGACTTTCCAATTTTATATTGTTAAAGCTTATCCTCCTTATCAAAAAGCTTACCTTCCTACTCTCAGAGATTCTAGAGGTCTTTATTCCTCTATTCTCTTGCCCTGACAAATACTTTCATTTATATTGTTCTCATAAACTTCTCTATTTAACTACCCATCATACTAATATTATTTGTTAGATAACCCATCTTTTATATCTCTGCAGGACCTTTGATATCTTCCCGCTAGGATTTTCTATTTGGACGAATAGATTTCCTACTGTTATTAGTTCTTCAGATTTCTGTTATCCATATCTATTATATTGTTTCGATCTCTTAGTCGCCATATGAATTGTATTCTTTCGATCGTATAGGATATCATTGTAAGCAGTCTGCATATGTATTATCTTTTAAGACCCTCAATAACTATTACGAAAAATCAGATGCGTTCGTATCTATGACATTTCAGCTGTATCCATATCTTCCATAATATCAGCTGGAAGAGTATCAAGCCAGTAACTATCATCCATTTCTTATCAGTAGTAGAGTTGACTGTATAAATTCGAATCAGATTTCATTTATTATGGTAAACCAAGTAGTAATATCTTGTAGAAATTCAATATGTAGTAATAGTACTTATACTATCTCAACCGAGTTGTCTGTCAAGTAATTGTAGATAACCCCACTTCAAAGGTACCTGGTGATGTACAACTTATGAAGTGTAATAGTTCCCACTGATAATTCCTATTAAGTATAATAGCGGCCGGCCTATGGCAGGGTAACCGTCTATCCGCCCAGTATATAGTCAGCTCATGCGAGTACTCTTTCACGCCATCCATAACCTTACCTATTGAATCTATCTTATTCTCGAATCCTTATTTACAACTGTATCTACTCTTATACTGTTATACGAGGCCGTACATAGACGTACACCCTTACACTATTATCGATCTTTAGTAATTGGATACGTTTCGCTCACAGGATTTCGTGAATTACCCCTTTTCGACGCGTTACCTATCATCGAGAAGTCACATGAATACACGAGATTACTTTGAGAAATCACACACACGATCTACCTATCATCGAGAAATTCTACGAATCAACGAGAAATTACCTCGAGATATCCTATGGATCTCAGTACCCCTTTCTTGATGAATCAATACACACGCCAGACCATCGAGCTCAACGTGAAGTTGAAAAGATGGAAGGAAGCCAAAGACGAAATAAGATCCAAAGACGAAGTAAGACGAGTATCTTGATTCAGTGTTTTGATTTGAACATCTTTGTGGTACCGAGGCTACTCAGACGACTCGGGCTACAGCTATACGAACCGGCATTCATCTCCATCTGGGCCTTGGGCAGGTGGTGATATCTGCGAAGGAGAGTCCAAGGTCGAAGGGTAAAAGTCGGAGGGCAACCAAAAGTTAAATGACGAAGCAAAGAGTAGTCGACGACGGTTTGTATGATGACCGTACCTATGATCCAGATTTCAAGCGGATGCACCTTATCGTTCGCACGGAAGTACATGTACCTTATCGAAGTACACCTGAATCGGAATACGAAGTACACTTGACGATTACCTTCCTACGATCTGAGCAGAAGCTCTGAAGCGCACTTGACGATCACCTTTCTACGATCTGAGCGGAAGCTCTCAAGTGCATTTGAAGATTACCTTTCTATGATCTGAGCGGAAGCTCTAAAGCACACTTGACGATTACATTCCTACGACCTGAGTGGAAGCTCCAAAGCTTACTTACAGAGCGTCAGCATTGCACAGAAGTGCACTTACAGAGAATGATTATATGAATGGCACTTAATAGATGTTTGATTAGACGTACGAAGTTACCTAGAGGTGGGCTTCCGAGGGTACATGCTTTACGCGAGCTAAGTGCACTTGATTGATATTGTAAGTTCAATCTTCTCTTGGATACTCATGAGTTAGATACGTGACGAGAACTGCGAATCAGTCAATGACATCCGATACGATGTCTATTCACACCTCTGAATCTGCACGATGAAAGCTACGATATGCTGTGGGCTTGGATATGGAGATATAGAGATATGGAGATATGGAGGTTATAGGGATCAATTGGATGTTTCCTTCTGTTCTCCTCTTCTCTTCTTATTGGATCTCGGTCTGATACAAATGGTGTCGGCACGGGTTTTACTATCTACCACTGGAGGTGGACTATTCCCATGCGCCAGATCTATCAAAAGGTCACCTCTCAAGCGGTACCAATCGGTTGTGGGATTTACGAGACCGTATAAGGTCGTATGAGCTTGAATTTGTTTCTTCTCTTCATGTACAGGTATGCAGTTGTTAGGGGTTTTCCCTTAGCAGGTGTACGAGGTACGAAGGATGTCCATGGCAATCTGCGTTCGGCCACCTGTTACTATGGTTGGTCGATGTCACACCCGCAGCTATCCCATCCTCTGAGCGACGAAGTCCTGTGCGACATACCAGCCTATCCAATACCGAGCCCTGGCAAAGCGGAATGATTAACCCGCGCGTGGGCAGTACACCCTCTCGATCGAACAGTGATAGTCAAGACACTTAGCTGGCGAAGACATCAGTCTCGAACACTTAGGACGGCATGCTACTATACGCCTAGGCCCCGATAGTTAGAGACGTCATGAGTTGTCAACGCACTATCACGCCATTGCGGGGACTCTCGGGTCAGCTGTGCATGATAGTTTCGACCAGAGCTACTTTACCTTATCAGCAATATGGGACAGCCGGCTAGAGCGGGGTACGACTCTACACTCTCCGGCAGGTACACGTCAGAGCTCGAGAAGCGGGACTTTACTATGGGGATAACTATACAGTCTAGGGACTCCATATATTAACTGTGCCCCGGTAGTTCAATCTACCTGTTGAGAGCTTGTGTGTGGGTCGACTTCCCGAGTAACGGCAGATCGCAGGTGGTCTGGTCCGACATAAGCTGCAGCCCTGCAATGGGAGTAAAAGCCAGCGAAATGGGAGGTGCGATACGTGGCATAGCAGCGGCTGGTCACCGACGCAAGTCTATGAGGGTAAACATATCCCTGCAACCCACTATCCGATTTAACATTGAGTCGAGAGATCTAAGAGGAAGTGATGGTTCGATGAACGCGTCAGCGGTCGTTGCCGAAACCTGTTTTCTGCGTAAGCATACAGACCAGAAGAAAAGCAAACGGGCTTATCAGCTATGTGGCAAAACCTGGCGGCATGAGGATAACCTACAGGGATGCCTCGCACTTTAGAAAGTGCCGAACGTCAAATGGAAAAGAAGTGCAACCTACCGAGATCGAGTAACCAGCCTAACGATCGGAGGCCATAGCTATCTTAGTACAAACGCTGAAGTCATAGAGAGTATACGAGTAACTCGCTCTATAAAAGAACCGCCTTTGCACCTGCAAAGTAAAACAACAAGCTCTAGCAGCAATCCACAGTCAGAACACATCAGCGGACAAGACACTAAAATATTATTGTTGTTTTCTACTTCAAGAATATTTATTTTTACAATATACCTTATGAATTTTCGAGATCTTGACTCTATTGTTCTTTACGCTCACGCCCTCTACGAACGAGCAATTACTCCAGCCGATTTTAGGTTTGCTAGTATCTTCATTCACACGTACGATATTGAGTACGAATATTTTCACTGGTTTTACACCTGTGAACTACCCTCTGAATATCACAACCTTCCAATCGAAGACTACGAAATTCAATCCGACTACGACGATTCTGAAGACTATCTTCAGGATACCTACGACTTCTAAGGAAGTAGGCGGCCATACTTTACCCATAAGTATCCCCGTAGCAGCAGTCCAGGAGGTCTTCAGATAAAGAGGGGGATGATATAATGGCAGCTGGCCTATGGCAGGGTAACCGTCCATCCACCCAGTATATAGTCAGCTCATACGAGTACTCTTGCACGCCATCGATAACCTTACCTATTGAAGCTATCTTGTTCTCGAATCTTCGTTTGCAACCGTATCTACTCTTATACTCTTATACCAGGCCGTACATAGACGTACACCCTTACATTAAGTCTTTTGTCTAATTCGCCATCATTATTGTGAATCTTTAACATCTGATTTTTATAATTCTTAGAATACTAAGTCTGAGCATTAACAAATGGCAATTGTATATCATACTATTACAGTCGACAAGTAAAGACAGAGTTGAAGTGTTATTATCTGATAATTTATCAGATGAGAAGGATTTATATCAGAATGAGATTTATCAGGAGGTATTTCAGGATTAATTTGTTTGCATAATTTTTGTTTTTCATATCTTAATTAAATGTACTGTTTGAATTTTGTGTTTGTTGTTATAGTACTATGTCAATAAACCGTGTGGTTATCACACGGGTGTTCAGTTGTTCAAATGTGACATCCAAGGCGCTTCAAACTTGAGTAGTAAAGAACAAAACGAAACACATTGTCAACTCATGACAAAATCAACAAAGGGATTGTAGAGTTCAATTACATCCCTTCGAAAGAAAACCTAGCCGATATCCTCACCAACCTCTCCCGGCACCAATTGGCGAGGTCTCTCTTAAGGAATAGGGGGTGATGAAGACTGATTTGACTTTTGCTTTGGCTATTCGACTGTTATCGCCGTTTTTTTTTATTTGACTTGATGACTACGAGCACGCCCGATTTGCGGCCTTTGACTCTAATTGTTTTGCTTGATCTTTCAAGTTGGGGGGAAAGGACAGCTCTTCGACCATTACTTCTGTTTACATTTCACGACCACACACAGAATTATAATTTATGTGGTTTTGGACGGCCTTTTGTGGGGCTTCTAGTAATTACCTAGTTCTAAACTTTTCAATTAAAGAAATATTGTGTGGTTGGGTTGACGAGGTTGGACAACGAAATTTTAAACATCGAGCGCCTCAAGACGAAGCAAGTCCACTTGTGGCTTTTGAAAAGTCATCTTTTTCACCCGTCAGGTCTCGAGTAGTTGTTATTGAAAGCGCTCTCTATCTTCAAAGTACTGGCCAGAATCTGCTCGCAAAAACTTTGTATCGAGTCTTCAGAGAGGAGAAGTCGCACGCGACTATGACCTCTATTTTGATCACGGTGGGCGGAATTCAAGCACCTTCCGGGTGCTAGATTGAACAGGTCTGGGGGGCTTTGGTTCCATGGCTGGACTGACAATAAATAGCCATTGTTTAAGAACTACCCCAAGAAGCCAGCCATCAAGGGATCCCATTCGTACATTACAATGAGCTTCAAGGTATGCTTATACCGCTGCTGGGAAGTAATCCGCTTCGCGAATAAGTCAGCGTTTCGTACCATGGCCAGTCGGCTGAGCGTGTCAACCCCACTGAAACGAAGTCAACTGCCAGCTGAAGACCTATCAGTCAACTGGGCAGAGAAGTCGACGGGCTGAATTAGTATCACTGTTCCGGTCCTTTGGTGGATCTGGTCCATCCGCAGATGGCCTGGTCCATATGCCGACAGCCCAGACTCGAATCCACGAATGGACTGCCAATTCAGGGATCCTCAAATAGACTGACTACATTGCTGCACATACAGTGGTATAATGCACACCAGAGGCAGATACAATCGAAGCGATGCTCGGAGTTTTCACACCAATCTCTGGCCTATATTCTCCACAAGTCACTGCAAGGCGTATTCTGTGCACCGCACGTAGCTGGATAAAAGATGGAAGTCTCAGCAATCCAGAACGTAGATAGCGGCGGTGCGGTCGGAGTTAGGCTTATTGGGATAGGGTCAATGCAGAGCGGTGGCCGCAACCCTTCTCGTGAGATATAACAATGCAGCTACAGTACTGCCGAGTAGTCTCGAACCAAGCAGTGGTTCGAGACTAACTGCCGAGTTCGCGGACATTAGACCTGCCGTCGCTGGCGCGCCCGACCACACGACCACCCGACAGACGGACTTTGATTGTCCCTAGTCATGCCCACTTTGCAGTGCTCAGGTACTAAGTATTTCTCACTTGTATCCATATTCATAAACCGACAATATTAGAATTTAAAGGACGCTGCCTGCTTGTTGTAGGAAATGATCATCCCAAGCCATTCGTAGATCCTCAGGAAGCCCGGGCCATTCAGATTTTGCAGGAAAGGGTGGGCCATCCGCGGACAGACCGGGCCATCCCTGAACAGACCGGATCCGTCAAAGGACCGGAACATCACCACGGCGCTCAGACTCCCGCTACAGTCCTGGGGTAGGTTTCCGTGGCCTATGATATGAGGGCTAGCGAGGGTTGGCCGCTTTTCCAGCTCTTCTCGCCCGCTATTTCTCTCTTGCACCGCACTACTTTGGGCCCAGCAGTGAGAGTCTACATCCCGGACAAGGAAAGAAAAAGTTTGTGTGTTTGCTTGGTTTATGTTATTGGTGGTTGGAGCCGTGTTTCTGTAATTAGAATTGATGCTGCAGAGAGACTGGCTAGTTGTTCAAAATTTCAATTCAAGCTCGCGTTTGACTTTTGATAGTTCAGCCGGCTAAAACTGCTACAAGATTGCAATGCCGGATATGGGGGGTGGATAGGTGTGAGTACACGGTACCTATGAAGCTCATTGCTGAGGGAAATACGGAAATGGACTACCCAGGTGGTGGGCTAGCACTAGCAAATTATAAGCCTGCAGTGGAGCACCCATACCCAGACTCTTTACTCTCACTTGCAAGAGCGCTCGGCAAAAGGATCTAGAAATCGAGATCACGGCAGTGGTAACTTGAATTACCGCTGCAATTGATAATTTGATTCGTATTGTCACGCCAAATCTCTCGCACTTATTGCGCTGTTGGATTGCCGTTTACTCTTTACAGGCTGCCGTAGCCATCTACAACGTCAACATACAGTCTTTTTTTCCCCCGGGAAGCCAGCCCATACGAATCCTTCCTTCGTTTTTCAATCTGATGCATCGATGTGGTTTATGAGAACTTCTGAGTTCTCGTCTTCTTCATAAAGTTGTACACTGCTTTTGGATAACTGACAACCAATCCTAGACTCGCTTTCTTGTATCAGTCTAATATGATGAACCAAAAATGCAGAGTCCGGATCCTCATCGTAGAGGATGCACCTTCTCCCAACCGTTATTACTAAACGTCCTAATGTTTTGCGGTCAGAACCGTTTCGACACAAAAGGTTGGAATTAACCTACTAGATTCAAATACGGAGCCAAAGAGGAGGTGGTGGTGGTCGTGCGAGGAGGAGGAGCTGGAGATTGATGGAACAGACTTCTCCACATTGCTGTGGTGGTAGGTATGTACTCTGAATTGATATCACTCGCCTTGATTTGTTAAAAAGTATAGATTAAACTCTGCTGCCGTCTATTCTTTTGCTGCCGGGCTTATACAGTAGCGGGGGCTCAGGGTCATAGGTCGTCGTGGAGAAGGTTGCCGTTGTAGTGTTTAACTAGGGATTGGTATGAGACGAGATATCCTGGGACTATTTTCGAAATAGTCCCAGGACATCAGGCAAGACTGCCTCCAAGTTCCGGGACCCCAAGTTTAAGATGATACCGAGACGAGACGGGGGGGCATTCTCAGTTCTTAAATAGTGCAGCCAGGTCTTAAGAACGCGCGCAGCTTTTGACTCAGGCGTTTCGAAGATCGGTTTTGCCAGCTCATGGAATTCGAGTGTATGTTACAGCCTCCAAACCCGGGTACTCTGATAATTTGTGCTGCAAAGTACCAGCAGCTACGGTCATAGAGTTATGAAAGCGAGGCTTCCCGTCCGCTCAGCCATATCTAAGCATAACATCGCCAGGTTAGTACTGCAGTGGGTGACCATGCGGGAATCCCTGGTACTGTAGTTTTTGTATTTTTGTCTCAGTCTTAAGGTCTACATTAATTATATGCCTTTTACATTTGTATGGCAGTCAATAAACACAGTTTAGAAAGCTGGGTTCGATTTGGAATTGCTCCAACATACTGTGTGTTCGGAATTCAACGCCTCTTGATATCGATCATCGTCATTCTTCTTCACATTATATTATGCCTTTACTAAAAAGTATGGCGTCTTGATCGCATCGATTATTGCTGGACTGACCCCCAACGTACCGATCTTCGTGATTGCCTCTCCAAGTTGATTTTTAACATACGATTTGAAATCCGTTATTTTAATTGGCTGACCGTGAACTATTAAACCCTTTTCGTCTGATATCTAAAAGACTGTCGGTCGTACTCATTCGGTCGTTGTGGATTTAGGTCGCTTTGGTTTTGATACACCCTAAGTCGTCGGCAAGAGGAAGGGGGCCTTCATCAGGTTTGGACGGGTGTCCTTGCAATGGCACGAGAGCGAGACGGAAGCTTAAGTATCCCTCTTGACACCCCACCCCGCAACCTTTTTTAGCTCCCCTAGCTTTTTCCTTTCCCATTTTTGCTTTCATCACCGATTCTTCTCCTTGTCAGTTTCAGATAACATATCAAACTGCTCACCATTTTCCATTTCTTCTCTCCTCTTTCGAATGCCAGAATGTAAACACCGCCCTTTTAGTTTGTGTCCGCTGATTCTGTTTCCTAGCCTTTGGGAATTCTAGGTGAAGCTATCCTGTGGATTGTAAGGTATGATAATGCTAATACGGAATATGAACAATGAATGGCTTTGCGGTGGACTTTGGTGAATTGACTGCTGATAAAGTCCGTGATTGAAACGCCCGGTGCTGCAGGTAGTTGCTGCAGGTACTCCTTTTAGATATCTGGTGCGTATAGCTTCAGTCAGTTGTTCTCTCGATCCGGGTGAAGCTGTGCAATTGATAGGAAATATGAACAATGAATTTGCGATAGACTTTGGTGAATTGACTGTTAATAAAGTCTGTACACATGCGCTACGAGACGGCCCCGATATTCCTGGTGCTGAAACGACTACTTCGGAGTCTCTCAGAAACTGTTGAAGGCATGTTTGGCTGAAACAAGGCCCTGGTCTTGATAGCTTCGCTCTCGCGTTGTTTCTTCAAGAGTTGTCTGGGGCTCCTAGAGAAGCCACAGCTTTGTTTTTTTTTTTCCCCCTATAACAGGGCAGCCAGCTTTTACTCGATCGACATGCACGTCGACGAAACACAAACGTGGAGTCGCTACAGGACGGATGCCAACCTCAAGATCAAGTCATGGCTTCAAAACGAGCACTGAGATATGCAATTAATCCTAGCCAGACTGTGCCAAAGGAATCCTTTGAATATTTACTGGCCTTTGCTTGTTTCACCTCTTGATTGTCCCCTTGCAATTCAGTGACTCTAGCCATTACCAGCCAGTGATTATCTCCAGATCCAAACACACGCTAGGTGATAGGTGGTCGCCTTTGCTTATGCTTCGGCGTGGCCTCGGGTACTGCAATACCCTCAGGTCATTTAAAATTAAAAAGTGTAGACACGAGGAAATCACACTCAATTTCCACTGCTAGAGATAATGTCTGTGAAGTAAGAGAAAGGTGCAGGTATTAATCTCTTGTCCAATTAGAGTAATCTTATATATACTTCAATATGCAAGTAGTTGACATACCAAAAATTGGCCAAAAGTGTCTAGATAGTATGTTGTGGGTATACATTGAGGCATAGGACCCGTGGTTCGAGAACTTTTGGTCTCTCAATCTTTTTCCATCACAAAAACGTACTCGGTCAGATCAAACTTTGTGGTGGAAGGATTTATATTAAACCCTAACCCTGTAGTCCGTGAACTTCCTCGTTAACTCTCATGAGTAGACCGCGGTCATAGCCCCTCCCGCTCGATCTCCCGCCTCCAGTACGCTAGTTGCCAACCAAAGGATGACCAACCTTCTCTAAGACCTACTTGATAGTGAGATTATCCGCTTTTAGGATTACTGATTCGAAGTTACCACTACTTTTATGTATTTTTTGAATCTAAATCACGGACGTAGAGTACTTTTCTGTCGTGCTAGCAGAATAAATTGCTGCTATAGATCAGTACTATATGTATGGAAGACCGGTGACACGCAACATAATTGCCCTTGTGTTGCATACGGGAAACATACTCAATATTAGGTGATTGTCCGAGACCTGATACCCAGATGCTACTGGGGTTTGAAGCACATATAAACCGCCATGTATGTCCGGCCGAGGTACACATTCTGTTCATACTTCAAACCGAGGAATATAACGTTCAATGCCGCAAAAGACCACAAGTATTGCACCGGCCATGGGTGACGATAGGTGTGTGGTAAGTATATGTAAAGAATTACCGGTGATGCCCAATATTCGGAAAGTGTGTTCGTGTTGAACATGCATGGGAAATATAATCCTGGCTATAGGGATCCCGCCGGCAGATGACCACAAGGGAGATTCCCGCGGCAGTCCCCGGTTGAGATACCGCACCAAGCGAGGTGTGGATGGGACTGCAGCTGTGCGGTATCAAGATCCGTCGATGTGATTTTCAGTATCTAAACATTGGCGGTGATACAGAAAGATACCGGAAATTTTTCAAAAGTTGTAGCATGCCCGCACATAGAAGACATCTCCGGAAATTCTATATCTGAGATGGTTTTGGTTTAGAATTCGCAGAATCCAGCAAGTGTGAAGAGCCAAACTACGCAGGATCACGATCCTTCGGTGGTATGTTCGTTCAGTATTTAAAGACGGTCTGTGGCATAGAAAAGACAAGGTCCGGTAGTAAGCATACTATTCACAGAAGACAACCGCATCCACTACGTAGCTACATACAGTCTCGCTTCTGTCAAGACTGGAGAGTAGATACATATCCTCACCGTACTCAGGGGGGCTGTCGTAAACATGAAGCCATTGTGTAGGCAGTCAGATTTGGGAATTCATGCTGCTACTGCTACGGAGTACAGATTCAGAAGGGAGGAAACAAAATAACCTCTTGATGACATTGCACACTCATATTTCAGGGAAATGTAAATACACACCCTCTATAACCTTCTCCCGATTCCTTTTCCTTCCTTTCCCAATAAATCAAAATTTCTCTACACCCCAGGGCTGTCGGGGTGCAAACAGATGGTTTCTCACGATGTGTGGTGAAATCCAGCAAGGAACCGTCTCAGTACGCAAACGAAGGAGACGAGAAGAAAGGGGGGGGGGCTTAAGCTTAAGTAGGTACACCGTGATGAAGAAAAGAAGAACTCCTCGTTATTATTTATCTGGACCTCGAGAAACCTACCAACAAGGAAGGACCATGACTAGATCCCAATCCTACAAAGCTTCTTCACCTCATCCACAAAACAAACCTCATATAAAAACCCGTTTCATTCCCTCTCTTGGCGCCGCGCGGCAACAGAGAAAGTCGAGTCAAAAGTTGTGAAGCTTCCATCCCCCTTCCATCCAGATTATTGCGAAAGAAAAACAGGGGTCTGAGAGGGGGAACACAATTATTTTTTATGCCAACACACAACACAACTTCGCAGTACTACATGGCTAGCCAGCTCGAACAAACGAAATAAAAAAATAAAAAATCCCCATCCATCCATCCATCCATGCCGAAACGTTCCTTACCAGGTACGATAACTGAAAATCGTCCACGTGCACGTCTTTCTTTGCGTACCACCCCCGTTTCATCTTGCTGGCCATGCTGGGTTGGCTAGAGCGTTTGCGTTGTTCTGAACCAAACAATCAACTTTCACTTGTGGGGCCCCCGTCGGCCAGGCAAGTGCAAGTGGGCGTATGAGTGAGTGAGCGATCGTGTAGCTGTAATGAAAGCAATGCTATAGCAGCGCAGTGCGCCAAATAATCCCTGAGAAAATCTGATGCCAGCAGCAGCGGTGCACCACCGCATCAACATCCACGTTAGCTAGCAGCCGGTGGGTATCATAAGCTGCAATAACACAGCTGAGAAGTATGCTTGCAGCAGCAGCAGCAGCAGCAACAGCAGCATCTCAGCCCCATTGCATCCACCTCTTACCGGTGCCAAGAGAACAACGTAACAACATGTTAACATCAACACAGCAAGCAAGCTGAAAAAACAAAAAATAACCCCCCAATGGAACGCAGCGGGTGCGTTCTCCGATTTTTTCTAGATCGAGCTGAAAATATGTGTTATTTTGTTTGTTCTCTCCAACTCCATCCATTTTCTTGCAGCCGCATAGTTTACACACACCCCCAATTGGAATGAATAATAAGGTCTAACACACGCCTTACCAATCATCCCCAAAAAACCCACGAGATGGAAGGTTACAAGTGATTGGGTTGGAGTCAGTTCAGTCAGGGCAACGCAAGTCGCTGAACTGAATGGAAGTGCACTTCTGCGATTATTGGTTACAGTTAAGCCCCTCACCTGAGGCTAGTAGAAGATTCACGCTGAGCGACCCTGCACCTTGGGCTAGCCTCTAACCGGAGATAGTAATATACAGGTCGATCTACGGGTTTGATTGGAGTGCTCGCTCAAGGTGCTCGATACAGGGGGAAAGTATTGCAATGCATATTGCACTTCTGAAGTACCTCCGCGTCAGATTCACTAAAATATACATCGGCGGTGGCGCCTGCAAATGCTATAGTTTCCTCCTGTATCGAGTACAAGCTTAAGAGTCAGTCAGTTCAGTCAGTTTCATTCAAAAGTGCACTTCCAAGAGTCAGTTCAGTTAGCTACAGTCAGGGCAAAGCGCCTCTTCCCCGCCGCCGCATGACTACGTTGTACATGATTTGGCGATTGGATTACCCCATCGTCGGGATACCCATCAGCTGCCTGCTGCCTGCTGTTTTACAAACCGGTGAGGTATGGTATGCAAAGCTAGGGTAGAGTAGGTATTTCCATGCAGCCCTATGACCTCAGCGGGCAGATCTCGATGTATTCAGGTCTAGAATGTCTCGGAATTCTCCCCTCCACTTCCACCTCCCCTAACCCATCACACCGCGGTTCACCCTACCCCGATATCGAATTACCTGTTACCAAGGTACTGGGAACGAAACAATCATTCATATTTGCTTTACTTTTGTGTGCAGAAAAACGTTTGAACCCCCAAAGGTTAGTTGTGTCCAGACCCTTTCCAAACTTGAGTATATTTTTTTTAGTTTCCCGATCCCCATCGACTTCGGCTTGAAATACCACAACTCCAACCTTAAAATCCCAGACAAACATGATGATACATATGAAGTATGTACTTAGACCTCGCAGGGCCATTCCCATCCCATTTGCATGCAACTTCCTCCAGTTCACCCATAAATGTCCCATATCCATAAATGCGCCAGAGAAGAAAAAACCCCAGATTTACATGCAAAAGGCGCCCCCTTCCCCCGTACATCCCGTAAATAGAAACACAAGTACAACTTTCCAGTCCGCTCTTTTAGACTCCCAAAGTAAGAAACACAATTACAAAATCCACAAATACAACCCAGTAAAAAAAAAAAAAAAAAACGCCATTGTGAAAACGCCATTGTAAAAATCCCAGCAAATATTTGATGCCGTCCGATGCTCTTGACAAGGGAAAATCATCATCCCTAAAGGAAAAACAGAACGGATGGTAAAAAGAAAAACTATCATGACACCGATCTCACATATGAAACAGTTTCTACCGGTGGAAAGTCGGCATAAGAAAAAGTCGAACTGTGACTCGGCATTCCGTAGCCAGGAGGAGAAGCCGGAACATCATTGTATACTGGCGGGGCCTCTTCATCCCAGCTGATACCAAGTCCACTTCGTCCAGTAACCACCAGCTTGAACTGCATCCGAAGCACTCTGGCCGCACCAGTGGGCGCAACCATCTTGTTGGGACCCGGTTGGTGCTCTTCCGCAGCGATCATCTCCACAATTAATACGTGCTCGACCGTCGCTCCATTGGGACTCTGCAGATTGCAGGCGGCATTATTCTGGAGTGGAATGCCTGCGACTACTTCCATTTCGATTTTTCCATCTGCGCAATCAAAATCTGACTTCCACCCACGCTTGACTTCACCGAATCCAACAGTTCGGGTGTCCTCGTGAACTACACCTTTTCCCTCCCCTCCGAGCTTTGCGCAGTGATGTTTGCATGCTGGTGATACTGCAAACGTGTTCTCGTCGACCCTCCAGCTGGCCTTGCGTAGACGCCACCGAGTACCTTTTTCCTTTGATACAACACCATCAAGCCGGACATCAAATACAAAGTCACCGCCGGGGTATACAACCGATGGGAGTTTGACAGTCGCCGAGAGGTTTGTCGGAGGAAAGACACGGACGGAATGCCGGTCTGGACCGGGGAGGATAGATCGTTCGACGGTGATTGGTTTTCGGAAATGAAGCTCGTCGCCATCAACACTAGTCGCCGAAGCCACCAGGACGTAAGAAATTTTCATGAGGGTGTTATTAGTAGTTGCAGGAAGGTGTCCGGGGAGCAAATAACTAAATGGATATGAGAGCACGTCCTTCCCAAATCCGGTGGGAGACGTGATGAACGTCCACTTATTGACTACCTCTACCGTGGTAGCACAATCTGCACATCCCCCATGAACCGGTCTCCTCGACAACGTCTCAGCCTGTAACGTCATGGTGAAACTCTCCCATTCCCTTCTATTTTCATTCTTGATGTGCATAAGACCGGTGAGCAGTGCCCCGGTAGATTCTTTATGAGTACCGTAGAACACCAACGGTGGTGACTCAATTTTCATGCCGATTTCGGATGACCCCACACTCTTGACACTCGATCTAGAGCTCAGCGAGGAGTCGAAGCTGGTCTTGGTGATGAATTTGCTCCGTTTGGAGCTTGATCGCGCGGGTTTTACCATCTCGCCGTCTTCGATGTTGAGGAGGGAGGTGGAGGAATTGGTTTTTGTCGACTTGATGTGGTACCCGACACGCCTGAAGCAAGGTAGCCTGGGTCCTGAAATGTGGGAGTTGTATATTGGCATAATAGTAGTTCGTTGGTATTGGAGGCGGAGGAGGCTGAGGAGGTGGAGGGGTGGCGGGATCGAATTGGCGAAGGAGTTTCTGATGAGCTTGCCCGAGTGTGTTGTTGGATGGGTTGCAATTGCGTTTGGAGTTGGGACCTGAATGCTTCTGGAGGAAATGTGGCTATGGCTGCGTGCTTAAGAGATCTTCTGTCGGAGAGCTTTTGGTTGCAGATACATAATGTGGCAGCCTTTTTAATCTCGAGTAAGCATAAGTAAGGCAGAATAGGTGTTGTGTGAGCTGTAAGGTGATGATGGGGAGACGAGTGATTGGAGGGACGTGGCGGATTGTTTGAGCGTATGAAGGGGTAGCTGGGTGTCTGTAGAGTGAGTGGAGTGAAAGGCCGAGGCGAAGGGGGTGGAGTGAGGTGGAGCTTCGTAGCTTTTGAATTCCGCAATGGGTCATGCAGATGTCGACTTTCGCAGCAGCAGCCTTTTTGTGGTGACGGAAGAATTGTGAGCATGAACCTTGTCCGGACTTTCTCAGCTACTAAAAGTTAGGCCACTTCCAACTTTCTTTTTTAGCGCCATGCGAGTTGCTGTGGATTTGCGGTGCGGCTTTCTTTTTTTCTTTTTTTTTTTGTTTTTTTGTTCTCTCTTTTTTGGATTTTTTCCTATTATTACCTGGCTAGGGCTTCGGTGCAGCATTTCATTACGTATAGGCGGTAGGAGCTTCTGTTTTTTTCTCAGCGCATGATCATATGGTTAAAGACGCCTTAATCCGGAGGGTTTTAAGCCTCAACTTCAAATGGTATGAACCATACCAACATAAACCTTTTCAATGTCCCACCCCTCCCAAACTAGGAGTCCCCAACCATACTCGACATCCCGCTAACTTTAAGGCGGGAACGGAGGGAAATCAACGATGATGCATGCTGCCGACATCGGTTAATACGGCCCAGTAGGTCAAAGCTATCTCATTGTTTCAGCTTCACTGTGGAGCATCATATCATCCATCATCAAACCAACAGCTGCGGTTGTTGCTCTACTCATCATCAAATAGCACCCACAATATTGACGACCGGTCTAGAGTTGTAGTGTGCCTGGCACCGCCCTGTCTGCCATCTCCCATTGCTTACTTCTCTCATCAGCGATTGAGATGCGTGCACATACCAACCATTTCCATCCCTGTGTGGTGGGTTGTTTGCGTGCAGCCAGCTTGCTTGGTTTCTCTTTCGCTCGCTTGTTTCCCGATGGCTGGCTGGATGGATGGATGGATGGATGATGCAAGCAATCCCCAACCTAGTAGCAGACCAACCAGTTCCTTCCCTCTTATAGCCGTTATGGGGTTTCCTTTAAACGGACATCGTGCGTTTTTCCCACCACACCCACCACACTATGTTACTTGGAGGCAAATTATGCCCATCACGAGGCCAAAAAAGACATTCCTACAAGTTACAACAAGTTATTACCAGAACGCCCTTTTTTCTGTACGAGTACGTTGCATCCGAAGCCTAGTGGCCAACTTCAAATCAGCAAACGTAATATTTGTACCTGAACTTCACTGTATATAACTCGCGGTTAGGTCAAAGGGGGTAGTATAATACACCGCTGGCACCACTTCTCGGTTCCTACAATTTTTTACGCGCCCGCCGTCGCGTAGCGCAGTGAGGAACGTGTACCCAAGCAAGCAGCAGGTACCCCTCCAAAGCATCTAACCTTCTTCATTTACCCCATACTTTTGCAAGGTGCAAAAAAAATCTCGTACCTTGCACATGATGAAGCCAAAGCCGTCGCGATCGTTCAATCGGCGACTCTCTTAGGTACCTACCAGCCAGTCGAGGTTTGAGGTTAGGGTTTGTGCCTTTCCTTAAGGCTTTCTTACCCTGCCCAAAACCCCGCAGGTGATCTGAAATCCACCAATCCCTGCTGTTGCAGTAATGCGTCTGCGTAACCAACCAAGGTGATTCCGTCATTGCTCTACATAGTAGCAGAAGTACAGAACGGATTTCCGCGGACCATGGAGATACCTCTCAATTCGTTCGTGTCCTATGGAATTGGAACATGGCTTCATAGGGCTTACCATTAAAAATAGGAGTACAATTACATAACACCCGTGATTAAGCGATTCTATGGTAGTCAACATCGGTAAACTCCAAAGCGGATCTCTTCTTTCTACAATTTTCTATCACTCGCTCGTTGTCTTCGGCGCCGAAACACTCCCTCCCCAACCCCATGGCCCCAACCAATTCTGATGGCAGCTACAAATTACCGATTCGAACACCCGGGGGTTAGTCAGTAGTTATGCCGAGTGATGTAGGTAGTCATTTCGAAGTTCAAAGGATGCCTTGGAAGAAGAAGCTAGCTACTCTACTCGAGCGAGCATGTTGTGACGAAAAAAGAATGTGGTGGAACAATAAATTATGCAATCTGCACCACAAGTTTCCCAGTCTACCGGTAAAGTATCCACGGCGACTTTTCGCCATTCAAAAAACTTCTGACACTTTATTTTCCCATGTCCATGTCCATCTTGGCTTTTTCTGTTTGGGCTGTATAAGCCTAATTGACCAGCCTCGACGACGACGACGACGACAAGAGCCTTGCGAAGGCGAAAGTTTCAAGACAGCCTCAATTCATACCAAAGTTTGCTTCTTTCCATCCCTCCCGTACCTGACCACCGGAATTGTGTTTTTTTTTTTTTTCCCGGTGGCATGTTTTGTTCTTTCCCCATGTCCACTGCAAGCAGAAACCCGTAAACCCATGATCATGACGCTACTATGTACCACGAAGGGGGGCGGGCATGATCACGTCTGCCCGCATATGTACCTAGCAGGTACATGATCACTGGCCATCGCCGAGGCACTACCGGCACCTCTCAGCCTGCAACTCGGAAAGCCATCCGAACTCTAGTCCACCTGCACCCCAGATTTTCAGTCCAGAGGGTGGTGGTTTTCCTCTTCTTGCTTTTTCCAACCCGTTCCCATCCATCCCTCGACCGGCCGCCACTCTGGCCGTTAAACTATTCCTGATCTCGACTCTTGCAACGGGCAATCTACTCTAGTTCTTTGCGGGAATCCGGAATCCGGAATACCCATCATCGATCCTCGCCAAAACCTCCAACCTCTTTGTTACTGTTACTCGATGGAAATTCCTTAGTAACCCATTGCCCGTTAACATTGCAGACCCACCTTCTTCCTCTCGTATGTAGCCCTGATCGAATAACCCAACAAAATCTAGACCCCCCTCCTTCCTTCTTCCTCGCTGAAGAATGTTTTTTTCCGCGGACCTTCTTAGCTTGAGCACGGACCAAGCCGAGTGCCTGCTTATGACAGAGAGAAAGAGGAAAGAACAGCCTTGCTGTGACCTAAGCTAGTCACGGATCAACGTGCTCCGCCGGCGATCTGAAGAATGTCCCACCCAGGTCCCGGACTTCGGACACCGACGATCCGGCCTCGCGAAGTAAGTAAGTAAGCAAAAAAATTTTCTCGAAATCCGAAGTTTTGCCAAAAGACACTTGGGGAGTTTCATAAGGTGTCAATCGGAGTTGGAGGCGGTCAATGCTTATGGAACGTGACTGGGCGACTAAGAACGATCGATGCCTTGTAGGGAACAATTTGACACGGCGGTTAGCAATTGCGGAGACCAATTGTTGTTTTCTCAAGGAAGGTCACGTTCTCCAGGTACATATTGGATAGATTTCCTTTTTTTTTCAAATTCTCATGTGTAATGACGATATTTCACACAAAGCAAAGCAATTGGGGAAGCTGATCTCGTCAATTAATCCTGGCTACGATCGTTATGTACGTTTGAGATCGGAAGGTTGTTAACGTTCCCCAATGTAATCGTGCAGTTGAGTTTGTTATTCCGTGAAGGAAAAAAAATTGTAATGTTCCAGAGCTCGAGCATAACCCCACGTGCCCATCCCCATCATGAAATTTCGCGCGCGTCACCATCATGCGAATCGCCAATTGAATGCGCATATGCCCTTCATCAAATAGTTCTTCCCAATATTTCAGATCTGTACCTTTTAACTATTGCACGAGAACATCACTCTCTCCTCCCCTTCCCGTTCCCAAAAAAGCACCCACCACCTCCACACCTCATATAACAAAAAAAACAACCAAGGGTATAAACGCCATCGCCAACTAAACATCAAACAAGCCTCCTCCCTCAGCAGCCCATGCTCCCTTCTCCCTAACCTTCCAATAATCCTGCTCCTCACCTTCATCCATAATCCTCCATACCTCCTCATCCGCATACTCCCTAACCTTCCTGAACCACTTGGGTACCCAATTCTCTCCGCTCTCTTCCATCTCCTTCCGTCTCGCTCTCTGCGCCTCCTCCAGTCTCAGTTTCATTTCCTCTGCATCATCCAGCTCTCCATTCTCAACCATTCTCTGATCCGGTCTCAATCTACTGTCTGTGAGTGGTAGCGAACCCTTCTCGATCGATGTGATCTCATTTAGTTGCGCCGCAAACCTGGTGAAGCCGTATCGACTTGGTGCGCCATCAACGGTAGGGCCAACTCTCCATATCTCATTCTGTTGGTTACCGGCGGAGTCGACGAGGAGTAGATGTTCTGTCCATTTCCCTGTCAGGCTGGTAGGGTATGCATCACCGTTCCCGTCAAAAGCTTGGACTGAAACTTCTTCGGAGCGGCCTGAAAACATTCCTTTATTCATCTTGAATGTAACCACCGCTTTTTCCCCGGTTGTTTCGTTGTGGATATGCATACTCCCTGTTGGCTCTACATATTTTTCACCGGCGATGATGTTGCGAAGAAAGCTGGTAGCCACGGTGTAGGAGTATCTATCGTTTGTGCTTGGGAAATAGATCCTCACTCTTCCCGATGTTATAAGTTCCGCAGACTTTCCCCAAAATTTCTGCGTTGGTTGTGGAGATTGTGAAAAGGTCCATTTTGCCGAATCGGCGTGACAAGCCATGATTACAGGTCGGTGAGAAACCTTTTCGGATAGGAAGCGGAAGCCTTTATCTTCGCGTACCAACTCAAATGTTTCACCGAGCATGGGATTGAACGGTTTCCGAATTGCACGATCCTTGATACGTGCTCCACTGAAGGAACTGATGGCGAAGGCGGCAATGTGTAGGATCCTCTCTCCGTTGTCTACAGGTGCAGCAACGGCCTGGTCCAGTAGTTCCGAATATTCCAACTGTTCCGACATTCGTTGCAGTAAGGATATCGGCTCATTCGCCGAGACAGGCATAGCAATAGTCGACAGGTCCTTGCCGACATTCTTTCTCAAAAACCCGATCAAGCTCGGGGGCAGCATCTTGGCTTCAGGCACAGTCTGTCGGCGGGGAACAAGGTCAAGAGGAAGTGGTATAAGATCTTTAACTCTCCCATCCTTTGGAGTTGGTTCGTGGCTACCAGGAGTCGCCTGTGGTGCTTGGTCGAAGTTGTCGTCTTCGAGATCACTTTCTTCGTCGTCTGTGGCTTCGTTTTCTTCCGCGACAGATTCTGCTCCGTCTCGGTCATCATCGTCGTCATTGTTCAGAATCACCACACGATCTGCTCCATCGGGTGCATCCTCGGCATCAAAAAACTCGTCACTGGCGGTAGATTCCATGCTGATACGCGACACTGTGGCGTTATTTTGGGATAGATGCGTGCTTGTGCGGTGGTGTAGCCACCGTCTTTGCTTATTTTGAGCGATGAGTCCCGTGAAATCCGATACCACTGAATCAAGATCTGCCAGCAATGCTTGAAGGTTGAAGCTGATATCTTGCGGTCCATGAGGCGAGAAAGGTTGTGCAACGCCTGCCGCAGCGGACCCCAGCATTGCTGTTGTTGCACCGATCGATTTGCGACCACTATCGCGGGATGGGTTCCCAGTTGGAGCGCTAGTTGGAGTTGATTGTTTGCGTTTCCAGAAGGGTCTCTTTGTAGCCTTATCCTGCGAGTCCAAACTGAAAGTAGATACGATGGAAGTTGACGAGGATGCGGCTTCAGACACTCCCAGTGTTGGAGCCTCCACAGATTGCGCCGCCAACCGCCTCACTGCGTCCCTGACACCTGCAACTCTGCCAACCAAAGCTTCAACTCCTGCCCATCCGCGCTCCTCCATTATCACGTGCTGATCGTTGGCTGCACCTTGCTCTGTATAGTCCTGTGGTGGGCGCAGTCCATGCACATTCCCAGTTCCAGCCTTGGCGGCATTTTGCGCAGCTCGCTCGAGTGCGGTTTTCCACATCTCCCAATCCTTATCGGTATTTGCCCTGAGGTGCCATATCTCTGCTCCGGAGTCAATGCATATCTCCCTATCCTTTTGGCTGGCGCTGATTGCAGCCAGTGACAACGGAATCGCGCCACGGAGCGCCGAAGACTCCCGATTGAGATAGTATGACAGCGTCGAGCTTGTGAAATCCAACGAAAAGAATCGGCGAGCGTAGCCCTGGTGCCGCTTGCGCTTCCGCTTCTTAAGTACACCAGTCTGAAACCCCGAAGTAGAGCTGGCTGACTGATCGTCCCGGTGTCCTTCTGGGTGGCTGTGTACCGAGAGCGTTTCTTGGGATGGAGCGGTAAGTGTAGATCTTGAAGTTACGTTAGTCAGGGCTGCGCCCATCGAGGGCTGTGAATCAGCATGGTGCAAAGCGTGCGATGCCGGTGGAGGTTGGTTGGAGGGGTAGGTGAGTAGTACGAAGGTCGCTGTCTTTGCGACCTGTTTCGAGAACGTGTTGTCAAAGACCTAGCTACTCCTTAGTTCCGTATTCATCTCTTCATATATGTAGAATTGTACCAGCGCAAACATCCCGCCCTGCCCCTTCACCTGGTAGGTTCCCGTCGTAACCTTCTCCGCCTCGCATTTTCCGTGCCAGTAGACATCCAGCAGCCCCGCGGCATGGATCTTGTCGATAGCGTCGCCTCCGCTGTTGCGATTCTGTTGCTGTCTCGGACGCGACTCCTTGATCGTCGCACTTGTGGATTCTTCGGAACGTGCCGTAGGGGGTGGGTGTACCGACGTGGAGGACGAGGAGGACGAGGAGCCGCTACTACTGCCAGGGTGTCGGAAGAGTCCAAAATTACTACGCACCGGATAGGGTCCGTTAGGTTCTGGGAGAGGTGAGGGAGGTGGTATTGAGCCCGTACAGCGACTTCTTATGCGGTTTAATAGACCAGTGGATGGTATTACCTGGCGCACAGTCTACCCAACGGATGATATAGGACTAAATCATCCCCGTCAGTTCCCAAAGCATCCATCAAGAAATAAAGCTGTGTACACACTCTACTCGGGACCTCGAGCTGTTCCATTGCTATCCCCGTGTCGCCTTTTTCGCTTGATGTTTGGATGAAATAAAATACAGTAGGTGTTGCGAACGCGAGAATTGAGTAATGAAAAGAAAGCAGGAACGAGAGTGAGCAAGGTAGAGCAAGTACTTAGTGGTGACTGAGTATAAGGTCGGTGTAACTTTCCCCGCTCCCTGCGAAAGCTGATACCGGTGAATTGAATTCAAAGTAGGCGGAGAGGGTGGAGATGATGATGCGGATGATATGGTGATGGTGATGGGGAATGAGGAGAAAGGGTTTCACTCACTAACCAGTAAACTACCACGATTCTCGAAATAGATACCTGCCATTCGGTTCCATAGCCCGCTGTCTCGGAGAGTCTATTACCATATCCACCGGACTCACGTCGCCGAGTACCATGCTTGGCACGTGATGTGGGTGCCGTAGCCAAGCCGCGAACATGTCTCCCGACATAGCAGGCTTATAGAAACAATCGAACGTACTTAAGTAAACTTCTGTTGCGTTATCCTGCTCGCTATTCATTTCTTAATCCAAGCCATCGCTCGTTCTCTCTCTTCTTCTTGTCTTGAGGAACCGGCGTGCATGTACGCACAGCTGCTTTTTCGATGAAGTATCTACCCAGAGTTCAAGTGTGTTGCAGTTGACGGGAATAATGTCCGCAGGGGCCAGGGGTTCGGGCCTGGAAGATAGAATGACCGGCATATACAGAGGTGTCGGTCATGCAGGTATCCACTTCGAGCTCAACCTCAATGGAAGGCTACAACACTTTGCTTCGCTGCCCGCAGTGTCGAAGTAGCCTGGCAAACATGGTGTTTATCCTTAACATCTGCATCTGCTTGGGTATGGAAGCAAACGATCTGGATACAGTCTACTCAGAACAGAGCCAACGAAGGAAGGACCGCGATTAGCGGTTTAGTACTCTATGAGAGCTTTGACCAGCCAACAACCTCGTATTAATATATTGCAGCGAGCCGTGGGAATACTCCAATTCGTCAATTCTTACGACCTCCATTGCCTAAAGTCAGACGGCATCCCGCAAGCGATTCCTAGTCGTTTAACAGGCTACGGATTCTCCTGATGAAACACGGGTAGAGCTATTTTGTTCGAGTCTCGGAGATTGGAGGACATCTACACCAGTCTGGATCATGCATGTATTGGGATTTCAAATGGCAATGTGTTGACACCACCGCCGCCTTCGATCTCGAAATACCGATACGAGTGATTTTCTGTGTTTGAGATCGGAGAAAACTCTCTCTAAGCTCCCGACAGACTGGAGCATGGATGAGTAGAAAAGAGACACCACTCGCTACTTATAGGCTATTTCCGGGATTCCATGGCCAGATGAACATTAGAAGTAGAGGCTGCTGTGGAAAAATTGGGGTGCTATTGAAAACCAAAGTGGGGCCGGCAGCGCGAACATTAATTGCAAAGGTCATGCTTGAAAACACGATACATCCAACACCATTGAAGGACTCGATCGCCGGGTTTCCACTACTTTTAAAGTCTGGAATAGGAGCTTTCTCAGCTGTGATGTGTTTTTTCCTGTGCATACATACCATATAGCCGGCCAATATTGATTTTCGTTGACAAATGCCCCAATATAACTCGCACACTAGCTGAAGCGGTCAGATGAGAATAATAAGCAAGGTGCCAGTGCAAGCACTGCTGCGCCAATTTGGTGTTCGAATTTGACATGATAATGGCAACAAGTCTTTGAACCCGTCTCATAAGTAACATTGTTATACAAAAAAGCAGTTTAAGTCCATAACTCATCACGCAATCCTCCATCTCTTCACACATTCACCCCCCTGTGACAGTCAATGAATATCAACAGCCAGCACTCCAGCCCCTAGGAGATGTACACAATACCACTCAATACAATAATAAAACTTGACTTCGTAGCAACATTCCGGACTCAAGAGTCGTTGTGCAAGATCTGCATGCTACAAAGCATCAGTCGTAGCCACACACCGCTCAACTCAAAAAGATTGTCTGGCATTCTTCCTCACCCCTCACCCTTTTCGATGGGATTGATTCCATTCGCAGGGTTTCGTGGCCAGTCCAGTGTTTCACGTCGTCCAGTCCCTCTCAAATTCCCAAGCTCTCTGGTCCCTAGATATAGTACTAGAGACTGTTCCAGTTGCAATACGAGGGGCTACATAAAGATCATCCGCCGGATTGAGCGTAGGAAATTTCTCAGCATGTGGAACGAATCCCTTCCTTTCGGGCTCCAAGGATGCAGAGGGAAGAATCGTAACAGATGACACGGCTTGTCAATCACAATTAGCTGCAGGTAGTTGGATGACAGCAGTGGGAGGATTCTACCTGAAATCTCGCTCTTACCCCGAATGATCTCCTCATCGATGTTGGATAGAACTTGTCCGTGTAAGTGACTCTCGTCTGTATCCATTGAACGTCTCTGTGGTATCGGTCCAACTCTGTACTTCCTTAGATCCGGGACTTCTCGAGGAGTTATAGCTGCATGAGAGGCAAATGGTTAGCCGAAAGCTACAGTAAGGGAAATCAGATTGATATAAACGTACTCGAAGCAGGAGAAATTGATTTTTCCTTTTCATCGATAATGTCGTCCATCTTTGCAAGCACCGCTTCACTATTTTCAATATGACAGCCGCGGCAACGATTACAAAAGCTGATCAGGAACAACACCACTGTCGACGAGATGATGAAAAGCGAGCAAGAGAGTATCCAGAGATAGACACGCGTCCTGGTTCCTTGGAGGCCCGGAAGGAAAGAGATTCCTAGCATACCGGCGGAGAGAAGGAATAAAAGGCTCAAAACACTGTAACAGGCCCTCTTTTCTCTCTGACATGAGAGCGTCTTGTTGTAGGGGTGGGGTGCCATTGTTGAAGTTAGCTGTAGGAGCTGTGGATCGACTTATACCGCAATTAACGGTGTCAAAGTAGCAGGAAGAGTTGCAGAGTTCTTCAGGGCGTGTGGGGTGGAGGGAGGGAGAATTCGGAAAGGATGTAGGTCGTATTGGCTAGGCTCACAGCCTGTCACTCACCCACTTACTTCCGTCATTTCACTGATCGTTTATTAAAAAAAAAAAGGTATTGATGCATCAAGGGAAGCCATTCCCATTTCGAATGTTATCGTACAATCCTGACTTTGCTCGCGCCGTCACCAATTACCTAAGTTTTCTTCAACTCCTTCCTCACCATTTCCCTCACCTCTTCTGCAGTGCGTCCTTCACTGCCCTGTACACACCTCATAATCATCAAAGTCGTTGCAACATCTCCCGAGTCTACCCAAACCATACCATTCCTCCCCACCGCGCACTCAAACGCAATGGTTTGCCCCAGCTCCTCCAGAACCTCGGCTCCATTCCCACCTTCCCAGTTTTCTCCGGCCCTCTTCGCAATTTGTAACATCTTCTTCCCATCCCCTAGCAACCTCCTGGACAATCCCAAGCTCACAGGGAACATCATTCCGCCCTTCAATTCGCCAAATCCAGCACTCTTCCCCGTCTCGGCGTCGAAACACTCCAACTCTGGATCCATATGTTTATTTGCTAGCGAGATACGCGCGTACACTGTGGCGCCGGGATGCAGAAGTGGTCTTGTCTTTTTCGTTGCATTTGGAAACGCAAGATGTGGGAGTGTTGCCTGGACACTCGACGGCGCGGGGGAGGCGGAAGACGGGATGGAACAGATGTATGCGTCGCCCGAGGAGCGAAGGATTGTTGCTATCACTGCGTCTTGTGGTGCGGGAATGTACTAGCAATACCGCCAATCAGCCCCACGAATCCACGTATTAAAGAGGAGGAGATCGCACACGGCGAGAGTTGGATTCTATCCAGAGCGCATTTTTGCGCGTGTCAACCACAAGTTGCCCGGCTTTATGCGCTGTGATCGTGGATGGTGGGGAGTGTGTGAGTCCGGGACCCAGCTTGAGTGTCGCATTAGCTTTTTGCGGCGCAGGGAGATCTGTGACAATATCTCCTGGGAGTAGGAGAGGCATCGTTGGTGGTTGCTAGCGGATAGTGGCCGTGAAGGTGGGAAATGCGACGGAACCTTCCGGTTAGGCGAGTGAGGCTCTGCCTGGAACGAGGACAGTCTAAAGAAAGCTATGATTCAGTGAAGAAACATTCCGCCATCGAATAGTATCCTTGTCGACGATTTAAAACATCTGCGTTGAGGGCTTTGTTTCATCTTGGGAGGTGAGTTCAGTTTGTGTGAATGGTTTTAAGGGGTTTCTACGGATAACTAATACTGATTTTTGGTTCCAGAGTGTTGCTCAAGAAAATCAACGAATCACAGACTGTGATCTTTCCAGCCTTTGGCCTTTGTGCCCACAGAAACAAACAATCAACCAACCACATTTGAGTTTGGAAACAGACCCCTAATACAGTAAAAAAGTGAGTTGGAAACACTGAAAATGAGGAGAAAAGGCTGGGCCTTGGGGGACTGTCTAGTCAAGGCTGGGGAAGAACCAACAAGCAATTCTAGGTATGCTGGATACACTCTCGACTGTCCTCGATCCAAACCTAAGAAAATGGCTAAGTCTCGAAGGGCTTTGGATGTGCGTAATAGTTAACCTAACGACTCATCATGAACTCTCAAGAGAATCCGATCATTATGATAGTGCGACCACCATGAGGGATCATTCACTGTGCATCATCTGTATCCTTCGAAGCAACGAGAAACAGGAATTTATATTCTGTCGTTCAGCATCACATCATAGTATGTATACGCTATGCTAGCATTCCGACCATCCACACACAGTACTCCAATTAACCTTCCTCGCCCAACCTCTTCAGCTCGCCATTAACGAACGACTCGGCATTGATTAGTTCCGTACTGCCATAGACCACCTTCCGCTTGACTCCTGCGCCACTCTGGCTGACCTTTCGACTCCATTCTTGCAAATTCCCGTACTCTTCCATATTGCCACCACCCACAGTGAACACTACAGCTTCTGCGAATCCCTGTCGTCTCTGTCCAAAGGTGGGTCCACCAGTAATCGGGCGTCCATCGGGACCGAGTCTAGCAGCTCCGGTAGGATTTCCGGTGGTACCTCGGGCAGATGATGAACGAGGATCAAAGAACAGATAGTTTTCCGTCTTGGCGAGTGCTGACGTAGATGAAGATGTGGGATCCATCAGCGATTCAACGATTTTGGTTATCGTCAGGTCTTTATTCACGGGAAGGAAATTCTTGACTCCGGAGATCAAATTTTCGAAACCACCACCGAGTGCGCCCGCATCTTTAAGTCTGTCGGTGAGCTGTAGAGAGGTCAGTATATTTTCACATACTAAAGAGTCTGAATCGCCATACCCTGTTGCTGATCGAGCTAAATCCTCTGAACAAATCGCCTGGCGTTGTTTGTGTCGCAGGCTGAGGCGACGGCGCTGATGCCATCATCGTCATTCTGGTGATCTCGCGGACTCTGCAATGCAAGTTAATTATAGTGAATTATCTCGAGTGATATCAGAAAAAGCTTACTTCTTTACGTATGTCAATGGTGCCAAATCACAACCAGCATTCTTTAATGCAGTCTCATATTCAACCATATCAGCCTTGCTGGGGTCATTCTCTGAGCTCAGATACCTAGATTCGTATAAGAATAAGGGAGAAAGGATAAAGATCGGCGATCTTACCATATAATGAATGCTCTCATTTTATCCGTAGCGTTCTTCTTCTCAGGATCATTGATGGCTTCCAAAATTTGTGCCTTGGTCTGCCTAGTAATGCTCTCCTCCATCTGGTAAAAATTATCAAGCTGGCGTTCCTTGATTCCTTTCAACAACGCCGTAGCAATGTTCATGTGCATGTCAAGGATTGCCTTTCGATCTCGCAGCTCTGGCAGCTGTGTTATTGCAGCTTTGAGGTGCTGTGCCGATGTTCCAGCATCACTACATCAAGTTAATACTAGTCACAAAATTTGAATCTGTTTGGAGAACAAACTTTTGCAGATCCTCTAAAGAGTTTGCACCGGTCTTGCTAGTAATTTCCGCAACATCATCTTTATATTTCGTCAACTCTGCATCAATATCTTCCGCTACCTGCGGGAATGGAACCCCTGCATTCCTTGCCCAAAAGAAATCGTTCGAGTTCAAGTCATAGCTCCTTTTGCTGACCTTTCCTCCATCTTCTACAGTTTCTACCGTGATGCGATTCAATCGCATGCCCAAAACATCATGGACAAGCGCCTGGTAAGTCCACGAATGTGAGAGCATAGGCACAAGATCAATGTTACGGTCGAGGATAATTAAGACCGGTCGAGTCTGCGAGCTAGCGGATGACGAGGAACGTGCGGAGAAAAGATTATTGTCGCGGGAGTTGACAACATGATCGCGCAGTTTTCGATCGAGCTTTTGTGCTATTATCTCTGCCGCATTGCCTTTAGGGCATCTAATTATTGGAATTGATCCTAAATCGATATTAGTAAACGCTACACTTCATGCCGGGGAAGTTCTAACCCATGGTCACAGTCACAGAGAACAAGCCGCTCACGACTTTGTCGATGGTATGTTCGATGGCGCTGTCCGCAGCTTGCGCAGAGTTCAGAGTATAGTAGGCATCTTTAAGGTGTAAACTGAATAGATCTGGCTCCGAAACCACAAAGTTAAGGTACTGATCATAAACCTGTGCGATTTTGTCGGAGGTATTGTTTTGGGCCGTCAAAGCCGCAAAGTCTTCCAACAGCGGTCGAGGAACCGATGTCAGGAAGTTCACATAGGCAGTCTCGTAAAGGTTTTTAGCCAGGTCGGCGGATATCGCATTGATGTTCTCGGATGTGGGCTCGACAAGGTAAACCACGGGAACATCGGGAATTGGATGACGAGGCGCATGGAGGTTCAGGTGGATGGTGACGCCGAAGTTACGGAGATCTTGGACTCGAAGCACCGACGATATCACGTCCCGTCCCAGGTTGTCGAATACTAATACCTTCCATATAGGTTCACCATCTTCGTTGAGAAGAGGATTAGAAGTGGGAACTAGGCCATTGGCATCGGGCTCTGGTTTGGGTTGTTCGTGATTGAGGTTGATTATCTTCTCGATGGAAGCTTGGAGGCCTGGTCAGCGGGTCTGGGTTTGATCAGAAACGGCGGGAGAGTACACACCTACCAACTTGACGATCTCGCAGACTCTGACGCTGAGTTGACATGATGGCAGGCAGTTAAGAGCTTGTCGATGGTTATTTCTGTACCAGCAGCCAACAGCTCTGACGATGACGGGAGAGGCCACTTGTGTGTCCGGTAGCGTTTATTAAGCTTGTTCATTTGATTGCGCCCACGCCAAGCCTTGGGGCGCTTTGACTTTGAACGTTCACACCAGTCAGTCCCCTCAGTTGCTGTCGCTGCCGTCAGACATTTCCACCCCTTTCCTTCCCTCACATCCTCACCTACTCGTACTCTACTTCTCCTGCAACATCAGCATCACCATCTTCTTATCTTCGTCAACTCAGTGCTGAGGTTTGTCTGCTACATACAGTGGACTACAGCCAAATTCCTAAGGGGTAAGCAGAAATCGGGTGTTAAGGACAAAGTAACGTCGCTTATCCCAAATTCCCCACTTTGCTTCACGGCTTTCTTGTAAGAGCTTTTTGAGTTCTGTTGGTGTGATTTGCATGGCCCTACTGTTGCTTTGGAGAGAAAGAGAAAAGTTTGGAGGATCAACCGAGACTTGCGTTCAACGTACTTTCTATTCATCTATCTTCTCTTTCCCCCTGCTTTCTTGATCATCACAAGCACATTTTTTCTACGCCAAATCAATTCTCATCGCGGGAGTCAACACCAAGCTCGCGCTTTCGAGGCACAGTAACAGTACAGACACACACGTCTTAAGCAGAAGCAGAAGCGCAAGAGCAGGCTGGCAGAGTGACAGTACAACTGGGAAACTGGGGTGCCTAGGTTCTGCTGCTGGGTCCATTCTATCGCCACACCGACAGAGCAAGAGCAGCCAGTAACCGCCGCGGCTCAGACACACAAAAGACCGCTAATACAGCCAGAACGGTCCACATTACTTCCTTTTTTTCCAAAACCCTACCAAAATTACAAAGCACGCACACGACTGCTCTACGGTCGCACAGAACCTTCCTTCCTTTTTCTCCCCTAACCCGCCACCGTTCTTTCTTTTCAGCACTAGCGTGGTTTGGTGGTTCGGCCTTCGTCTGGCCTTGTGTTCTGCTTTGCTCTGACTGCTGTTGCAGATCCAACCACTTGATTTGTTAGCAGCAGAACGCAGTTGCTTTTGACTACTGAAAATTCTGGGCATCGACAGAGAGACGTGGAAAGTTCAAAGTCTTCTTATCGCGTCTGCCCCAACAGAAACAGAGAAGGGTGAACAAGCAGCAGTGTGCCGTACGGGTAGGATAAGGGAGGGAGAAAGGCGAAGACTGTACTGCCGAGGGCGATAAAATTGCTCTTCGTTCTGCTTTTCTTTCTTCTTTACTTCCTTTATGTCGGGCCTTGGTGGTTCGGCGCAATTGCGCTCGGCCGTGGGCGGCTCGGAACATCATCTCCCAGTCTCGTCGTCATCGTCGTCGCTTATTAGCAACTTGTACGCACCAGCCCACCACCAACCACCGAGTCATCATCACCACAACAGCCAGTTCCTCTATGGTAATGGCGATCTTGCTGCATTACAATCGTCTCAATTCCGCAACGATATATTCAGCCCCGAACTTAACTGGCAGCAGCAACACCAACAGCACCATCAGCTGACAACGCAAAGTTACGAACTGCAACACTTTAACCCGTCAACGTCCCTGCCCGAACACCACGCCTTCCCGGATCCTGCGAGCTCACACCTACAACCATTCACCGGTGAGTTGAGCACAAACGGGTGGCCTTCGTCCCTTAACGACCCAGCCGGATTCCCTCAACACGAAAGGACGATTTCGCCTGCCCAGATCTCAAATAACTTCACCAATGCCCGACCGCTTGGCGACAATGAACGTCCCGTTTCTGCCATAAATACATACGCGCAAGCAAAACCGTCCGGCCAGTTTGTAGATTTCACAAATCCACCCCACCCGGACTCGGGAGTTGCAACTGCCTTCACCATGATCAACGGTTGCCCTCATGTCAGTGTCCACTACAGCGACGAGTTCCAGGATGCGTTTGGTTAGTGTTCATGTTCCTCTGTTACCTTGTAACGACGATTTACTAACTTTGATCAGAGGCAATCGAGGCGTTAGGCTACCTAGGAGAACCAGCCACATCTGCAGCCGTTCCAAACAAGAAACCCAAACTCTCGACGCCGACTTCCGTACCATCACCAGCCGCGGCATCTCCTGCAGCTACTCCTGGTACATCGAAATCCGTGTCGAAGCCGCCTCCTGCTCCAAAGAGCAAGGTACCAATCGAACCGCTTGCAAAACTGAAGTATCTTCTTCAAGAGTGCCTTGATACCGATGATGATGATGAAGAAGCAAGTGAAATTGCCTCAAAAGCGTGGGGAATTATTGCGGATGTTACTTCAGAACAGTCCGACATGATCGCGATTGCTGTTAGCACAATCCTGAAGATTGCAGATGACGAGACACTTGTATACATGGGCAAAATTTTGCAGTTTACCATGCGGTTGCGTAAGTGGGTCGTTGCTGAGCATAATAAAGACAAGAAGAGTCCAATGATCCCAAAAATGTTGAAAGTAAGTTTGTTTGATATCTGGGGTTCAACAGTGGTATTACGAGTGGAAATACTAATCAAGATCGTGTAGCTACTTTCTCAGATCCGACTGCCCTTGGAGATGTATGAGAAACAACAGTGGGATAAGGTGCTCAATGCTATTCACAGAAAGTCGGAACTCGATAAATCACGGGAATTCGCTAACCAGATTATGACTCGTTTTCAACACCTCGAGAAAGAAAGGGCTCGTAAAGAGCGAGAGGCTAAAAAGCTTCGTGGTGCTAACACGGACAAACAGAAGGCCGTTACTTCAGGAGTGGTTAAGAAAGAACCGAGTAGTAGTCTTAATACTGGTGTCAAAAGGACCATCGAAGAGGTTGGGAAGGGGACGACAGCAAATGCCTCGAAGAAGGTGTCTCTTGGCGAAGTGCGGAATTCAGTATCAAATTCCAATATCCCTAAATCTGCAGGGCCCTCTGTGCCTGCAAAAAATGGAATATCGTCTACATCGTCTTCCAGCGCTGGTGACAAGAAGCCTATACCCTCAAGTGCGGGAGCATCCACTGGCCCAACGCCATCGAGCACAACGGCTACGGCCACTGCAAAATCAAAGCCACCTGCGAGCTCTGGGTTTTTCAAAACCTTGGGAAAGAGCGCAGAGCCTGCAAAGGCACAGTCAAAGTTTGTGTTCCCTGACTTTATTAGGTTATTTTTCGTTGCCAGTTGAAACACATGTGGGTGTTTAAATTTCTGCGGCTGACTCCAATCACGTGACAGGGCTCCCGAAAAAAAGTCATCCACACAACAAACACCTTCAGCTCCGACCACCTCTTTCACGAGTATTTTTGCTCAACTTCAGCAAAGGCAAAAAGAACAAGACCGTGAGAAGAAGGATGCTGCTAACAAAGCTGCTGATACTGCTCGGACAAGTGATGAAGACAAAAAGAAGAAGAAAAAGACAGTCAAATGGAAGACCGGTGATGATCTAGTCAAGGTCCAGGTTTTCGAGTGGCAGGAGCCCGAAGGCGAATACTACGGTGGCGGAAGTGGTATGGCAGAGCACGGCTGGGGAGATGCCACCGGAGAAGGAGAAGCACTCAAAAACCGGAACTTCATTGAAGAGGAGGAAGACTTGATGGAATGGTACCAACCGAAACGTGGGTGACCCAACCAATCCCGAATTTTAAATCCTACTGATGACGCTAACTTTGTTCCAGCTGTGGACTTCGATGTTTTATACAGGAAAAAGTCGGATGCCAAAGAGAATCCAGAAAAACGTGGTGGCCTTACGGTGATCGAAAGCGAGGAAGCAAAAACACAAGCACAGCGTGAGCTTGTTACCCTAGCTGCCTTCTATAACTCGCCTAGAGACATACCTGCATCGCCAAAGGAACCGGATGAGACTACAGATGCCAAATCCGACGAGCCCACTGAAATTCCACTCCCTGACGAAGTAAAAGTACGTCTCGGAATGCCAATTGTGCCCGTATTACCCATACCTCAGACTACAATACCACAAACGACAAACTTGTCCTCGCTTCTTTCCGCAATTCAACAGCCGCAGCATCAGCCTCAGCCTCAACAACCCCAACTTCAAGCAAACCCAGCCCAAGACATTCTTTCAACGCTTCAAGTATTTGGGCAGGTACAGCAGCAGCAGCAACCACATATGACAACACCTCAGCCTCCACAGTTAGATTTGACGTCATTGCTCTCCGCAATGAGTGGTCAGCAACAACCACAGATGCAACAACCACAGCAACAGATGCAACCCAACTTTTTACAGAACTTGATGCAACCCCAAGCTGGACAAAATCCCGCTGCAGCGGTGGCTGATCTTCTTGCAAGGTTGACAAGTGGGATGGCGGCCGCCAACCCTCAAGCCGGATTTCCTGTCCAAGCCCAAGGCTTTCCAGGAATGATGCCTTCACAACAACAGCAACAACAACTACTACAGCAGCCGCCTACTGCTCCCAGGGCCTGGAATGGGAGCTATGATACCCAGACAGGCTTTGCGGACCAGAGAGATGATAGGAACGGTGCTCGAGATGTCCGCAGGGAACTGAGAGATGCCGTGGGCTGGAGCGACAATGATATACAAGAGACCCCAGCAGCAAGTGGGGCAGGCGGTAATGCTGGCAGCGGAGGTGGTAAATGGGGCAGCAAACATGCGAAGAAGGTGAGTCGATACTACTACTAGTATTGCCATAATTAGACGATTTACACACCCTTGCTTGGACTTGCCACATTTCACACACGTATATCTTTCACTTTAAGCGCTTGCTTTTGCGGGTCCCCTGTCTGCAGTAGTCCATTTACTACATTGGAGGGCGTGGTTTCAAATGCTGGCGACAATGAAGATTGCACGCTAATGCCGATCTGGGTATTTTCTCGCTGCATAATCATGTTGCTTACTCGTTTACAAGAATGATCGGGCTGTCTTTGCAAAAGCGAGCACCCCGCGTGTTCAATCATGGAAACCGACGCTGAGTTGAATATCTGGCCAGCGGACGGGAAGGCATCGCATCAAGATGTACCCATTCCATTAAACACCCACCCCGCCCCACATCTTGCCACGAACAACGCGAAAAGCCCTGGCTGCGTTTGTTTTACCGCGGTCAACTCAGATTCTTACCACATTCACCACTCCCACTCCCCGATTCCTCGTGTACAAGTCTCGGCATCCCACCGTTCATGATCGTCTTTCATTCGGCACATCGTTGCTAACATTTATTATTCACAGAAGGAAAAGAAACAAAAACAAGCGGATGCTAAGAGCGGCGTGTTGTGTTTGTTCTTCCAGAAAGGGAATTGTAAACATGGTGACAGTTGCCGATTCTCTCATGATGTCTCTGCCAGCACCGGCGGCGGCGGCAGTGGCGGCGGCGGCGGCGGCGGCGGCGGTGGATGGAAGGGTGGCAAGAAACGACATGGCGGACACGTCTCGAGAGGCGTCGATCAGGGCGCAGGTGCTGGTGCAGCAGGATGGCCTGGTGCAGGGGAGTTGGAGTATTAAATCTGTCTACATCTCGACGGCGGTTTGTTTGTTCAAGATACGATGGAGAGGGGTTCTGGTTTTTATATTGGTCCAGCCTTTTTTTTTTTCTGTTTTATGATCACATTACCCGGTATTTTTCCTTTTGGCATAGCATCTTGTCATTTGGTTTTGTTGTATCATGCATCTTTGGGGGGGGTTGTATCATGACCTTTTAACCCTCCCTTTTTTTTTTCATCAAAGGGTTGTTTGATCCTTTCCTTTGTTTTTGTTGTATAGAACTGGATCGGTTGTAGTATATATAGCCCTGATTTTTTTTTCCTTCTATGTTTTGGGTGGTTTCTCTTGATTTACGATCTGGTTTGCGTTGGGCATGGGTGGTACTTGTTGATGGCGTATATAACTTGCTTGCTGTTTGGAGGGGTCTGTCTGTAGATGCAAAGAGGGCGAGAGTGGGGAAAGATAATGAAGGGAAGGGGGTCTATCTTCCAATATATGCCCGTGAGAACAATAATGGGGAGTTGGTCTGGCCGAGTTCCTGCCAGGTTCTCGCTTAATCGGCCACGTGGGGAAAATAAACATCCTTGTGCACATTGTCAATCAAAATGTCAGAGCGGCTTTGAAACATATACACATCTTGTTTCTGTGTGGAGTAACATTGGGCGGAGGGGTTGATGGACCCTAACAAACACAATCCCCAATAGTTAGCTGTGAACGCCTACCTAGTTCATTAATCAGGTGAGAACCGCTTGTTTTTCCTCAAATTGGCGAGAACGTGTTTCCCAACACTGCTCTATGTAAGATCTTGTCTATTTTTTTTTTCCCATAAAACGTTTAAACACTGGCTTTCTACTAGTAGCACTAAACAACAGGTAAATTCGCCAGACCCTTGGTGATCTCCCTGGTACGGGAAAGGATGAAATCAGATAGAAAGCTCGATACTGAAAGACCCATTTTTTCCTTCTCTGCCATGAACAAGTTCCCATTTCCATCCGGTGCCGTCCCGGTATAGTAAGTCTTTAGTACGACAATGCCAAAGGGTCTCATAAAATTCCAGGTTGCACGCAGCATCCAGTTGCCCACCAATTCCTCTAACAATCTGTCTCATCAAAACCATTCTTCTCATTACAACACCGTTGGCAGCTTCCAAAGTGTTGAATCGGTCCCCAACCGACATACTTCCTAATCCTAGCCTCAAATAATGTCTATATTACTTGAGTCCGTGTCGTCAGTCAACAACAATCTGTGAGCCAATATGAGAACATTAATGAAAATCATCAGCAACACAAACCTCCATCCGCATATTGTGACTAGAATCGATATCTGGCGGGGCGGTGGATGTTCATAACTATCACCGGTATTCGGGTAGTGCGTAGACCGGCCAAATCAAGATCCGTAGAGGTTTTCAAAGCCGCCCTTAGCGTATCGCGCAACCACCTTGTATCGTCCTTCTTCATATAGCCACGCCACCTCCTCCTGCCACCGAAACCACTACTACTGCCAGAAAGGCGCCGCGCAAATTGAAGGCCCCCCTCAAAGGAAAGGCACCCCGCAAAGGAAAGGCACCAAGCAAGGGCAACTGGGGACCGATCCCCAACCGGAGACGCTAAACGCACTCCGCCTCAACAACCGTTATTACGTCTTGGACGACGAGACTGTCCACCCTATGGATTTGGAAGTCATCGAAACAAAGGGCCGCCGAAAAGGTGGAAAGGGAAAAGGCTGAGCAGGAAAAGAAGAGGAAGAGAAGCCTCCCGTCAAGCTTCGCGTGTTGACTTGATTCGCCCAAAGGCTCTACTATCTAATCTAATCTGATGGCGCTCTGCAGCACCGCCTAAAAACAGCTGCGTCCGAGACTAGCGGGTGTGTTTCGTGTAGCGCCGAGCATTCATAGTCTGCGACTCCACCGACGCTATGCCCTACAACACCAGACAATTGGCGATATGGGTGGAGCTCAGCCGCCGGAGCTGGATGGGGGGGGGGGGCTTGCAGTGTCACGTCGCACGAAAGCCATGGATGAGCCATATGTAGTCCCCCTCCTCCTCCTCTGTCGCTCAACTTTGTCCTTTGTTCGCTATTCTCATCCAACTCAGCGCCCAACGGCTTTTTTCATCGCGACTCTTATTGTGCAGTCCTTTGTGAGTCCATCTCTTTCCTCCATCCCCCATAGCCCTGCTCTAAGTGTCAGCGGGGTAGTATTACTCACCCCGTCCATGGCAAACACCACGGAAGACCGTCAATGCTTGATTCCAGTTATGTTAACCTCACCACACAGCTCGTAATCCACAAAAATGTCTGGCTTCCAAGGAACTCCCCCACCACCTCAACCGCAAGGAGGTTACTATCCTCGTACGCTCCCTTCCACCTCCCCCCCTTGCAGCCTCGTACCAACACCTATCTAGCACCCCCGGAAAAGGCGCAATACGGCCAGCAGCAGCAATACCCACCTCCTCCTCAACCGCAATCGCCAGACCAACAAGGATACTACCCTCCGCCCCCGCAGCAGGGTGGGTATCCCCCACCAGCTCAAACCCCCGGTGCACCGCCTCAGCAACATGCTTCACCGATTCAACAGACTGCGTTTGATCCCACCCGCCAGGGAGCTCCGCCAACCCCGCAGCCTGCACCTAATTCTGGGGCGAGCATGGTTACAGATACTGTGGGGAGCTTTAATGGTGGGAATTATCGGATCGACCATAGAGATACCAATACACTCCTTACGTTACAGCTCGCACATGGATGTCCTGTCACTGCCAAACCCGGTTCGTCCTTTGCTTCTCCCCCCCCTCACATATGGCGTTACTGACAGAATGCAGGTGCAATGGTGGCAATGGCTCCCTCCGTCACGCTGAAGGGTTCGGTCAAGTTCTCATTCAAGAAGCTCATCGCCGGTGGTGAAATGGCGCAATCGACCTACACCGGACCCGGTGAGCTTCTTCTCGCCCCCGCCGCACTGGGCGATATCGTTCCGATCCGTCTCGATGGCCAGCAGACGTGGTCTGTAGGGCGAGACGCATTTTTGTCTTGCACTCAGGGAGTGAATAAGGATTACAAGAGTCAGGGATTGGGTAAGGCTATGTTTTCAGGAGAGGGATTGTTTGTGTACAAGATCTCGGGACAGGGTGTGTTATTTGTTACCTCCTTGGGCGCGATTATACAAAAGAATGTGAGTATCCCCCTCCCACAACCAGGCCAGGAACTGATGTGGGATAGATGGCACCCGGTGAAATGTATATTGTCGATAACGATCACCTGGTTGCGTGGAATTGCAAGTACACGATTGAGCGTGTAGCAAGTGGAGGTGTGCTCAGTGGGATTGCTGCAGCTGAAGGACTTGTGTGTAGATTTACTGGTGTGTTTTTTTTCTTTCCCCCCCTCTGTCCTATCGCTTTTACTCACATTACCCACACAGGTCCTGGAACGGTGTTTATCCAGACTAGAAATCCGAAAGCTTTTGGAGCCTGGATGTCACAGCATATGACGGGAACCGCACAGTAGATTTTTGGCGTGGGGGAAGGGGGGCTGAGTGTTTTGTTTACCCACATTTTTTTAATTTTTTTTTACTGTAGTACGAATTCTAGGCTTGTAGGCAAATTGACCAATCGTAAGCTTGCACGAGTGTGTGACCGTTGATGCCTAGGTGACACGTCTACTGTGCGGGGGATACGAGCATAATTTCCCGGGCTTACTAGCTTGCCTGTTTACATGGATTGTCACTCATGAGTGAGTGACTGGTGAGATGACTCGAAGGAAGACTTGGCTATGGAATCCTACAGCTTACTCCAACTAGAGTAGGACACCTAAGAACTACAGGTTTGAAAGTTGCATGTCCAAGCGCAGACGGAGCTTTCCGCTCTATACTCCCCATGAGATAATGTTAAGAGCGGGGGTATAGCGGTGCATACGATATCACTCGGAGTACGTAAATCTCCGGATCTTTGCCAGTCGGGAACGGTTGGTTTGAGTCGATATCGTGTACGTGCGTCCCCTGGGGGTGGTCGGATGGCGCGGTGTCTCGCGGGTACTCTTTTGATTCAGCTAGGTGATAAGAGGCGGGGGTGAAATGAATGTTAAGGGTGTAGGTACAGTCATGGATGGGCACTCTGGGTTTAAGGTACTGATGATCACTCGACAGTAGTTGAAGGAGGAGAGGGAGGGGGAGGGGAAGTAGAGTGGTTCGTGGATATAAAGCTACTAAGAATTGCTTCAAAGATTATGGAATGTCTTTGGGGGCATCGATAGCCATGTGTTTAGAAAAATACCGGTCGTTCGTCCTAAGCAGCGGCCCGGTGGAATCCTGCCCGCAGGCTATGATCCAAGAAGGAAAGATTACCATCGGGGCAGATACCCAACTTACCTAGGGCATGGGCTTGGGGGAAACACATAAATAGCCAGCCCCCATCTCCCGTGTTGTTTCTCTTTCTTTCCACACACAACTATGGCACTATGTTTCGTTTCACACTGACAAACGCAAATTCTCGGTGGTTCATGGAGACTAATGAAATTCGACAGCGCAAGCAAGCCAACCGCGAATATTACGAAGAAATCTTTGACTATATGGTTGGCCTCTTGTACTTGACTATGTCGACGGCATCATAGTCATTGCAGTGCTACGACGAAGAAGCTTTATAACTGGTTCAAAGCTTCTGAACCTGCATCATCAATACCTTGGTATGACAATCACCAGAGACCGCCAGCACCGATTGCACATTCTCGCCCACCCCCACAGAGCACACCATTGCCGAACTCATGATGGTTTTATTTCACCCTGGAACAGCCAATTGCTCCCGTTTCACATGGCACGCCACTTCCTTAACCATCTGGACTTGATGCACCTTTCAAAGTTCCGCGACTTCTGCGAGGAAATGGTGAAACGAGGTGCGGGCTCGCGACTACGATGCACAAGTCCCACCTGTTTGGTCGTGAGGACGTGGGTAGCGGTAACCGTGGGAGACCCGATAAATACTAGATCTGATGGCAGGCTTCATATCTTGCAATTTCTTTCATCATGTCTCACATGCATGAAACTTCTCAAACTCCGCCGTTCAATAACAACCCGTCCTCGCGGCACTCAGTTCAAGACCCGTTTTGGAAAATCCAACTTTTCATATCGAGAGCAAACGGTCAAAGATGAGCAGGAGGGTATTCGCAGCGACTTTTGGACTGGCGATCTGTATAAGGATTTGAAGAATAAGGGTCTGTTTCCAAAACTCACTGATACCGGTCTCTAACTCAGCTCCTACTGGGTCAAAGTGTTTAAGATGAGAGTAGCGCATTTGGAAGCCGATAAAGAGAAGGCCATCGGATACGAGGAGTTGCTTCAAGCAAAGCAGTTGAAGGCCGGGAAAGGCAAGCGCTAGAGGAATGAAGTTGATGATACGGGATCTAAGAAGAAGGCTCGTGGAGGAGCAGACAGTTTGTGAAACTTTTTACTTTTCTGTTGGCATTCTTACACTTTGATTGTTTTACTGATGATGATACTATGATAGAGATGGGAAGACTTTTGTGTCAATGTTATTGAGGTGCAAGTTGCTTCGTATGTATGGCTGTTGGCATTTCTGCTTACTGAGATGGATTACGCTTCGTTTGTGATTGAGGATAGCATGATTCTGCATGATAGTTTGTGTGTTTTTGTTGTTTTCATGACGATTCGGATGATCGTTATTTTTCCCTTTTTTGGAGCTCTGTCGTACGACGAGTACGGCGAGCATTCAACATTTGGCCTATGATGTTGACAAACATGAATCTTTCGCCATCCATACGTTTTCTCCGCCGTAATATGACACGAGAAAGCGCTATCTTCAATGGCGGAACAGTGACCGACAAGAAGCGCCGCTACGATAAGGCGATGTTCTCCGATGTCTTTGAAGAAGGAACCGAAGTCTATGCACGTCTTTTATACCTAGCAAAGATAAAATTCTTCAAGCGCTTAGAGATTTGAAGTAGCAATCCTTGATCAATTAATAAAGCGGCAAAACAGGAAGTGGATGTCTTTCCTTTTGAATATGCGTCGGCCTGCAAGCGTCTTACAGAATGGAGAACCAACTGGTTTACCTTGTACTTTAAGGAAGCCAAGAGCCTTTATATAAATCTGATCGCTCGGATGCGTGATGTCGCACCGGATGCCGATATGCTCAAGGTGAGGGAGCGGGCTGCTAAAGTGCACTGGATAATGCTGTTATGGTTGTTTCTGGTCGGATTTACCCCTGGACCGAATAATCCAAAAGACCTTGATTCCTTTCTTTGGCCACTGGTTGAGGAGATGCTGCGCCTTCCGATGATGTGGAACGCAGCCAAAGAGGAATTCATGACTTTACATGCCTACATTACCCTTGTCACAGCTGACATGCCCGGTCGTGAAAAGCTGACGCGGATGAAAGGTAACCGAGCATACAACTATTGCAACTATTACCACTATCGGGGAATCTATAACAGTGCTATATACTATCCATTTTCTCCGCCTCTGGACGCCCCAGGACCGGACTAGGAAACATACAGTCGGGACAATTTACCAATGCGAAATGATAGCAAATTTCTTGTTGATACTGCTTATATTGAGGAAACTGATCACAAGGAGGCGGCCAACATGACTGGTATCGCTGGTCAAGCAATTCTTGCAAGCTCTCTTCTATTGATTTCCCTCGTTCTTTCCCTCCTGATTCAATGCATCTTTTCTTCGAAAAAGTCATCCCTGATCTTGTACAACACTACCGAGGCATCTTCAAGATATCAATTCTTGTAGTGTCAAAACCATTGTAACAGCATCAAAATTGTCCTCTGGAGCTGCTGGTTCCATGGAGTCGTTTTGCGGGTTGACACTATCACCCCGGCTCTTGCAGCACCACACCGAACCTATCGTCCTCCTTTGGCCGCCGACAATACCGAACCTATCTTTCTTCCTGTCGACAATGCCGTACCTATCGACAATACTGAACGTAATCGTCGCGGCAGAACATGCCTGTTCATCAATTGGAAGAAAAGCAATCCCGGAAGCATGGAGGTCTTCCGATCAGTCCTCATCTTGATACCGCATCCTCCCAGTTATAGTGGGAAGTAAGCAGTATATCTACAGCAGCTACCTTCTATATACTTATTTGTTTGGTTTGGTAGGACGGGGGCTCAATTTTACAGAGTACTGCATTCTGTAGCAACAAAGTGCTGCCACTTTTTTTTTTTGAATATTTAACTAAGACAAATCATCCACCTCTATCACCACCGTGGCCAGATTTCCTTGAATCGAACATGCCTACCCAGCCTGAATCTCATTTTGCTCATTTTATAAACTAGTGGTGGAAATACTCCTTACGTGTATCGGTACTGGCGGCAGCAGCAGAGGTAGAGGTAGGAGTCCTGGCAGAGGAAGTGGACGAGGCCGACGCGGTGGTAGACCCAGTACAGTAGACAGTAGAGACATGTCAAACTCCCCAAGGCACTCCAAACAGTTGCACTTCGCTGAGAAACTCTAAAAGTACGAAGGTTTTATATGTTTATACTTTATCGCTTAATACAAGGTTCTCGCCAGCCTATTCCAACATCCTTGCGCACTGGTGTTATCTTCGAGTAGATGGGTACTATCCCCAGACTTGATATGATAAGGCCCCCTGGTACGCCTGATGCCCAAGATGCCGAAAACCTTGTCGATTGGAGATCGAAGGATATGAGTTTCTTGTCGTAAGGACGCGATTAATAGCATTGAATGAAACCAGATGGGCTGTAGCAAGGGAGGCATCTTCTGCCAAATATCATGAATAGTTGATTGCCTTTGCCGTTTTAAACCCTGAGATGCTCCATCTGTTGGGGGAGTTGTGGATATCGTGGTGAATCCTCTTTGTCGCTGAAATCCCACACATGGACAGCAGTGATGTACCAAGCAGCATATCTCTTCCGAGTTAAAGACTGGGCTCGTCCTCTAGACTAGAAATTCTGGAGATGAAAGTAAGTGAACGTTGAGAGGTTTGATATTGAGAGAAGAGCCAATAGAAAACTAGTTAGACCAAGCCAAGCCCCGTCTAGTTAAAATCTTTGATGTCCGTGTAAAAAGCTTGGTTTGAGCCTCAACTCCTGAGTCTACATTTGACTCTACAGCATCGCCCACCATCCGCATCCCTCAAGTAGGCAAGAGTTGTGACTTATGTGCGACTTCAGTGACTCGCTAGTGGAACTTTTCGTCTCGGTACTCCTCAGTAAACTATTTATTCGGAGCCCGTGGCGGCCTCATTTGGACGGCCGTTTCCCGACGTTATTATGACTATCCTCAAGTTCCTCACCCCGACTTTTATCGGCTCGAACGCGGTCATCAAAGGGCACAGCAGTACTCTCCCGGGACTCATACAACAACACAATTTCTCAGGAGTACGCAGTGAAAGGAGCTGATAATCCTAACGTACGTTGGCATCAACTCCGCCGACGCCTTCATGAACCCCGGGAACACCGCGCACGCCGCCGTGATGAGTACATACTGGCTGCTACCAGGCGTCTCAGAAAATTTTCTACATCGACGCAATCCCAGAAAATACGTCGAAGAGCTACAAATCTCCACGCGGGGCTCTCTTCCATCCTCTTATCAATGTATCCCCCGTATCGGCAGAGAAATTAGGTCAGGGTTTCCGACGAGACGACTGGCATGTTCATTCACAAAGGCCGACATTGCACTCTCAAAACTCTATAATTCTAGGGATATCTATACTATAATAACTGCTCACCTATAATTTAGACAACCCATCCTCCCCAAAAACCCCGCACCCCGTTGCTCACCACTACACAGCTCCCTTTTCTCAACTCCTCACCGATTCTCACCACGCCCTCCTTCGCCAACCCATTCTCCAGCGCCCACCTCCTCGTAGTACCCTGCTGTCCACCACTCTCAACAACGGGCGTAACCCACTCCTCACCCTTCAGCACATACACCGTTGTGAAACTCCCCTCCATAGCCTCATTATTCTCATTCCACATCACCACTTCTTTCATCTCCGCCCAACTCTTGATCCCTCCCCGTTCTCTAGCTGCATCATAGATCTCTCTTGCCGTAGTTTTGAAGCTAGTAAACGACGATGGAGGGGTGGGTTGCGTATCAACAACGATCTGCCATTCCGTCGACGCGGGGTCAGGAAGGAGGGACTCTGGGAAGAGCTGCGACAGTGGCACTGGTGGCGTCGGCGAAGTTTCAACTGTGAAAGCTCCCTGGCATGTGAGAATTGGTTTCAACTTCCCTCCGTGTCAGCAACTCCTCCCCCAAACATTGGAGGAAAAAAACAGCGCACCTTTAGTGGCCGCTCTCGCCCGTAAGCGCATGCATCTACCGCCTCCTGTAAGCGCTGTGTATACGCCTCAAGCGAGTGTAAAATCGAAATCGCAGCTGATGGGTATGAAAAATGTGTGGCCGCGGCTAGCATGCGATCTCTATGGTGTGAGAGGAGATAGAACGGGGTTGGAGCCGAGAGGGAGGAAGCGGCGGTGTTGGCGGGGGAGGAGAGAAGTTGTGGATCGTACCGGAGAGATGTGAAAATGGAAAAGTCGCCTGCTTCTGAGGAAGCGATTATGTGAGGGAGCGTAGAAGATGTCATTGCGTACGGATTCGGCGTGTTTGAATTGATGATGGGGTCAGTCGTCTCTGATGTCACGAACGTTGCGGTGCGCCGATTTCACTCGCGCTTGATATCATATCCTAGCACTCGCATTGACTTCCACCTTACTACAGGCAATACAGGTAACCTCAGAAACTCAAAGATGGCTTCGATTCTGCGCGCACATTCACGATCCTATTCTATTCCGTCGGTATCATAGCAAGAGAGGTAAATCAAGCGATATTATAATGAGAGAAACAGCGAATCAAGCATATATATATATACATTTGTGAGTATAGAAACAATTGACAACCAACATAGTTAATTAACAATCAGAGCATTTTATCGAAGTTCCATCCGCACACCAACTCTCAGCCCAATGCAATGCTGTATTTCCCCGGCGGTCTTCCAAAGTAACTTCTGCACCATACTCCAAGAGTAACAGCACAATCGCCTCTTGTTCGGTTGTGGGACTAGAGACCTCCACATCTCCCTGCTTCAAAATTGATAGTGTTTCCTTGTACGTTCCTGCAGCTTGCAACATCGAGACCACCCCCGAGGTTACTGGGCGTTTGACCGCTTCGATCAATGGCGTTTCCAAGTTAAGACCGCGGGCATTGACGTCTGCACCACTCTCCAATAGCAGCCGTGTAATCTGGTAGTGGTGGAAGCCAGGAGCCAGGTAAAATCCTGCGTAGTCTCTAACTTCCATTGCTACAGACAAGTGTAGTGCCGTGTAGCCCAAATTTTTCTCTTTCGCCTCAGTGTTGGCTCCCTGCTCCAGTAATACCTGTACCACGTCCACGAGTCCAAGAAACGAAGCCGTCAGGAGATTGGGATGCTCATCCGAGGTGAATATGTTGAGCCTCGAGTGTTTGAGTGTCGACATCCACGTTCTAAACCGCGTGTCTCGGGTCTCGCAAAGTTTCATTGCTGACGCCAGAAGTTCCTTTTTATCGCTTATATTGGCACATTGAGCGTGGGCAACCCAGTGCTGTGCAGCATAATCTAACAAAGCATGTTCACCGCAGAAGTCATATCTTCCTTCCTCGTCAATGTCTGAGACATCGAGGAAGTCCAAGGGGATGTTCGCCGGAACGTATGGCGGGGTTTTCCCGAAATCTTCAAACAACAAGTACGTCATACAGATAGTCGAAAGAACACGGTTCGATTCAATCGGATGAAACGAGTATTTCCACGGTCCCTGGGTTTGGGCAGGCGAAGTTGGGGCAACAGCATTATATAAGTACTCTTTTGCAGTTTGGTGGACAAGGAAGATCTTGGAATCGACGACATTAACAAATAGCCCACAAAGGTCTCTAATAGTGCTACCAATATCAGGCTCGAGATCAAGATCGTCGTATGATTTGTCAGATGGCTTGATGGCAAAGGCGATGGCCATCTCCTGAAGTGTCAGCGGTCTGGCAGCTGCAACTATAATGTGCAGCATTTTCCTGGTATCCTCGGTATTGGGGCTTTGTGCCAGAATCATATCATAGACAGCGTCCAAGGAATTCGGCATGGTGCTCACAAGGTCCTCGAATGCTTCTGTGGACAACTGGACATTCTTCTCGATCATTTCGAGCACCAGAGAGACCCAGAGAAAGGTGCCATCAGCGTTCTTGTTGAGGCGGGTTTCCAACTCGAACCGGGAGGAGACTGAAAGATCTCGATCCCTTGCAATACGCCGGACTTTGTCGGTGATGACAAGCGAAACATCGGCAGCTATAGCTTTGGCCTCCTCTTCCGCTTTTAATCGGATTGACGGAAAGTTCGAGAATGCTCTTTCAATCGAAGTGTAAGGACGACTGGTAATAATGCACCTAAAAAACGACTGGCTTTCACGTCCAGGCTTTCCTGCAGTGTAGTACTCAACCAACGAGCTGGTGAGCAAGGTTCGGGTCTTGAGTTCGCACTCGTCTAATCCGTCGACAATAAGAATCACTTCTCCACATGCTGGATCAGCCACGGATTTTATAAAGATATCCCACAATGTGTGGAATTCTCGAAGTAGCTTTTGTCCCTTATTTTGATACTCTAGCATTCCATGTTTGACTAGGGCGCGGTTTTTCGTAAAAAGCTGATGGAGTAAAGCGCAAATGGCAGACGTTGCGCTTTGTTGTTTCTCATTATCATCCTTGAAAAAGAAATGCAAGACGGTTCCAGACTCCTGTTTAGAGAGCTGATCAACTAGGAAGGAAGCTAGAACACTCTTCCCTTTAGGATGGTTTAGCATCCACATAGTTAGGAAGCTGGGTCTCGGGAGCTACCAACCACATCCAGGATCTGCTGAGACCCATAGTAAACTCGAGTTCTGCTCCTGTCGCCAGGATCGGTACACCGAGTGAACGAAAAACCACTCGCATGTCCCACCTACAGGAATGGGGTTTCTTTGCTTGTAAGACACGTAGTCTGAGGTTGAAAGACTCTGCAGAAATCCTTTCTCTTCCCCAGAGAGAAGTATCGAAACTAGCACATCTCAGATACAGATATAATTGGAGGTTGTGATGTGCCTGGCCCCTACGTACATGAGTTCTGACTGACAACAGCAGAATTCACCAGCTTCCTTATGGATTTCTCCACCGGTGCATACTTTTGGTTTTCGGGATTTCCAAATCTGCACATATTTTTGTGGTCGGAATCTGCGATAGGGACTGTAATCTCGTTCGGAAGACCAAGGCCCGCAGAATCTTTGTCGACAATCTAGTATAATCAGCGTCGGAAGAGCAGCTCCTGAAGTGGTCCCATACCAGTTGGTTATAGGCCTTCTTGGTTTCATAAAACGTCCTTATTTGAAGTGAAGAACTGCATTCAATAAATTGTTGAGATATGTTGGCAAATGCTTCCGAATTCTTTTGCAATGCTGCAACAAATTTGGCATTTGTATTCCCCAGCAAAGGTATCTTAAGAAGATTTGCCGCAAAGTTTGCCCAATAGACTACATCTGATCCCCGATGAGGTACTCCGAAAAATGCGACTCCGTACACACACTTCAGCAATTCGCCGTACAATAATGACCGTTCATGAGCGATTATCATTGCCTTTCCCGTAATCAGGACCAGCTACAGACAGATAGAGGACAATATACCTTCTTCAAAATTATCCCCCCTAGACTATGTGCAATAAGCACGACAGGTCTTGTCTTCTCAACCTGTTGTTGCCGCATGCCGTCCAACCTATCGAGTAGATCGCATGATGCATCCTCGATATCGTTCACAGCCTTGGTAAAGGCGGTTTTCGAATTATATCCGAAGCACATGATTCTGGCATTTGGCAGCCGGTCCGGAAGAAAGTCTTGCAGCCAGAATTTTCCGTTAGCATCGGTCCATGTCTTTTGCCAATGACCACCGAGCCCATGGACCGCAACAATGCTAATACTGTCAATGTTACTTTCCGGCTATTCTGACCGGAGTTCTCACTCAATATTATATTCTTCTGCAGGTTTCTGGGTTCCGAGGACGAAAAGTCCATAGTTCTCCGATATTGACTGGGTAGTCTATTTATCAACATCAGTTATTACCGTAAATGATTCTGCCACATATAACCTACCACATCCGAACTCTCATTCTCATCCTCCATAAGGACCCTTACCTTCTTCGTTCCCTTCTGTTTCCAGCTTGTTTTCACAGATGACCACATTCTGACGGAGATAGCTGGCGAACAGTTCTGGCAGAGAATGTTTTAAGTAGAATTGTGCACGGAATACACCTATATATTTAACCACGGGAAGTGCCACGCATTTATAATTCATGCATGCTTCACTGCGGATCGAAAGTGAGACATGCAGTAGCCAGGAGCTTTGTTGGGCCCGTTTGGCCAAAATGGATCCGATTTGGTCCGCTCAGATCCACCCGTTCGAACGCAACACACTCTTCCCCTAAATTAATCCAAAAAATTGGAGACCCTCTGAAGGCATTAAAAGGGCATATTCTTGAATGTGGACGGTTTTGTGAATGTGGTGGTTTTTTGTTTGTATAAAGCAGCTAAAGCTCCTGTTTTCAAGATGGTTACCTAAAGATCTTCATTCGTCCGATGCGACACAGGTTTTGTACGGGGTGCGGTTTCAAGCGGAACGGAACAGGCCCCCAAACGGGTCCCAAGACCAATTGCACCCGAACGAAGTTAGCTATGTAGAGGAAAGTAGCATCGAGTAATGCTCTAATAATTGATGCTAAGACGTGATGAACTGTTCATCATGGGCTGTTCCTCATGGTTGGTGAAACAAGGAAGATGGATGGAAAAGGAAACTTAGAAACACAAAATCCAATCATTATGATCTCGAGTGACAATACGTGACTGGAAACAAACTTGTATAGTCGTCATTTAGATGTCCTTAATCTTAATCAAACTCTCCATTCTTAGTATTGATATTTTACTAGGATATCCAGCAAAAAGAAACCAAAAGACAACAAAAAGAGTCATCGCTCAATAAAACACAACCCCCTTAACACAACACACAGCCAATTTTGCAACCCCCACAAACACCGTACAGCTGAGCCATGCTCCAGTCCAGCTATCGCCTCACCCGATAACACAATGCTGGCAGCCAAAGCACGAGAAGACTGGAACCCTCCATTCCAAAAATTCAAGTCCAACATACCCAAGAACCGAAGTAATCTACTGGTGCATAGCATCCAACCCGCCAGCGAGCACGTCTTCGAGTTCATGGCCGTGATCACCATGTGCCTCATGTGGTCGAGGGGCCTCGTTCCTCTGTTGTTGCGCCCACTGGTGCTCCGGAATTCCTATGCTGTCCTTCCTGGCGATATTCGGATCCACAAGATTGCTCGGGAGAGGCTGCCGTCTAACCTCATGTCTGAATTTGATGACCTCTTGCAAGATCATCTTCCTCATTTGAGGTACATCTTCCACTACCTCAAAGCTGAAGTCGAATGTGGTCTCGCAGTCGGGCTCATCGCTTGCGTCATGCCAAATGCTGAGATACCTGTGCTCAAGCGCTTTCTCCACAGAGACGCGAGAGCTGGGGTCAAATGCTAGCATTTGGTCGAGGAGATCGAGGGCATCAGGGTTGGCGTTGGGGAAGAGTCTTTGGAATGGAACCTTAGGCATGAACGGGAGGTTCCGAACGTACTCCTGCGCTCTAGGCGACCCAATTCGGGAAAGCGTCTCCTCGTTGGGAGTTCCGAGAAAGTGAAGAATTTGGTTGAGTTGATCGACGTAATCACGCCCTTTGAAAAATGGCCTTCCTCCGAGCAGTTCGGCGAGAATACAACCGACGGACCAGACGTCAACTATAGAACAGAGTCAGTATGCGACACAAGCCGGATATCGTAGAATGCAGGATTGCGTGATCCGTCTATGCACCATCCAATCGGGGTGAAAATGTAGGTGCGGGGTACTCACTGGCTTTGGTGTAACTCAAGAAACTCAACATAATCTCAGGAGCTCTGTACCACCTTGTCGCAACATACTCCGTCATATACCCCGCGTTCTCCTCCGGGTCAACTGAGAACCCTCTTGCGAGGCCAAAATCGCAGATCTTAAGTTCGCAATCGGCATTGACCAGCAAGTTTCCAGGTTTCAAGTCTCGGTGGAGAACGTTTGCGGAATGGATATATTTCAAACCACACAGTATCTGGTAGATGAAAGACTGAAAATGCGCATCCGTCAATGGTTGACCACTGTGTTTCTCGCATGGTTAGCGCCGATATCCCAGCACACGCCAACGGGAATCGAGCACCTTCGAATGATAGCAGCCAAGTCACACTCCATGAGCTCTGTTTAAAGGTGTCAAATCTAGTTCCATACAACCCAAACGCTCAGAAATGACGCACCTTCATACAGATAGACCTCGTTAAAGTTATCAGGTTTGGGAATGTCCATATCGTACAGACATGTGATCTAATGATGCGGGGTAAAGATGTTAGTCAATATGTAGCTACCCTTCCCCGCCTGAAAATCTCCCTTATCCAGTGATGCCCGACGAGATCGGCCGAAGATGAGGTGGGGAACAAACATTACGATGGCCTATCACATGTTAGTCCGTGCTTGAGTTGGGTGGGAACTGCGAGGCTTCACACATCGTCAGACGTAGGAAGGCTATCAAACATACCTCGGAAGTGCTGCAAGAGCTTTAACTCTCGCAGAGCTCTCTTTGCGAGAATTTTCTTTGAAAAAACATTGGTGACCTTCTTGATGGCAACGCCCTCTCCGTTTGCTGAATTGGTTGCGGCACTAGATTCGCCACCCAAGGTCAGCTTGATCGTTTGAATGCTGGCACCCTGAGATAGCCCGGCTGGAAACTTCGAATCCACAAACATACCAGACGATACCGTAGGCACCTTGTCCAAGCTCCTTTGTGACCGTGTATCGCTCATCCACAACGAAGTCCTGGTTGAAAACCTTAAAGGACTTGCGACCAACGAGTGAACCGTCCAATGCCATTTTGACGTTGCCGAGTGTTCCGAACCTGGAGGTGAGATAAGGTAGGAGTTAATGCGCCTAGCTGTCGGTTGTGTGTATACCGTGCCGATGATCCGAGCGTTCTTCGGCGATTTGATACTTCTGGGGATCCGGTGGGGTCGTGAGCGGTAATGCGAGGCGAGAAGAAAGTTGAGGATATTATGTCTATTGGAGCACAACAAAAACAACGACACGAAAGACCAAAGCAATGGCAATTACAATGCACAGTTGACGCGAGGATAAAAGGGGTTGAGAGTTATAAGGCCGTAGTCAGATGATAGATAATAATCGAAACGGCTGGACAAGGCGCACTCCAAGAGGGTGGAAGGATGAGGATGAGGTAAGAGTGGTGGAGTTCAGAGCCGCGGTCTTTCAACTGGCAAGATAAAGGCTGAACCGCTGGCGAACGAGAGAAGGAAGCGGTTGGGAGAACGTGAGATGGACTGATGGAGGCAGGTAAGAGAGGACAGGAGAGGTAGAAAGGTAAAAAGAGGGGAGGAGGGAAGAATAGGATACGCAAGATGGAGGGGTGCGGGGCATCACAACATCCGAACCTGGCTGCATATAATAATGCTGTCGTTTCTTTCGAGTCGCTCGCAAGCTAAGCTCCCAGGCGCTCGCTCCCCAAACCTCTAGGCGAACAATCAGATGGCTGGTCGACCTACGAGAGCACCTGCATTAGGAACGAACGAACGAGCGAACTTAAGAAGTGTTTAGTGCTCGCACTATATGAGCTGCCGAACAAACGACTGGCAAACGCTCCTCAACTGTCGTCGTGCTCATAAAAAGTTATACATGAATAGTTGCCCGTTTACATCCGTGCCGGACGCACTCCGCTGCCTGATGCTGCCTGCGACCTTATTCTACACCCCAAGTGGAACGATCTTAAGCGCTCAGTTTGAGATCCGCCGCACCACACACCATCTTCTCTGCATTGTCACCCGCCCTCATGCCCAAACAGGATTCGTTCCCTTCTCAAACACTTCTGACGCCGGTCCATGAGTAATTTCTTGACGCTGGGGAACTACCCTGTAAGTTGTAGTTACATGCCCTACGCTGGTTGTATCTCACTTCACCACTTCATTTCAGCTCTCTACGTCTCCTAATGAGTGAAGAGCCAGGGAATACCTTGGCGAAGACAGATTCTTCACTGAATCTCACCACATCAATTATGCAATCCCCCACTTTGTGTGTCAGCCATCGCATGTTCTTCAGACATGTACCTGTACAACTTGTTACTTCAGCCCTACGAACGAAACTTCCGGGATTCAAAGACGTGCATTCTTCAAAAGAGATCGATCTTGGTTGGATCGATAACAAATCTGACACAAATCTTGTTATCGCCGAAGCCATAAATTGTCGTTGTTTGCCAACTCCTTCGCACCGTCATCCGCCTGACGCACTTTTGAACTTTTGAGCTGTGAGGAATATAGAAGGCCGCTGGTGGGAATGGTGTCGTACCTATTTATCGCACTGAAATTGCAATCGGGCTTTCTCAAACCCTGCAATGCACTAACCGTCACTCGTGGCATTTTATGTCGAGGTATCTATTTCCTCGCCGTACTCTAGAGTACCTGAGCTTGAGCTGGATTTGACGCGTACGCGTATCCCGACGTCATTTAGACTGCTCGTTGTAATTCATTACGAGCACGTGACGGAGCGATGGCAGGTACTCTACGTGACAGCGAGGTGCTATGTATTACTGTATGAAAAAATGTGGGGTTTTGACGACGGACGCAGGTTGGTCTATTGGGATGAACAGTTTTGAACTGTCATCGTAGAGTTTAAGGACGACCTGAGCGCCGTTTCTCGACTGTTTTGTCCCGAAACTCGACTTGCATCTATTTGCAAGAAGTACAAATTTTTCTTACGGTAAGGAAGCAACCTATGACCTCTTTATCGACTCCATATATATCACATTGACAATTTCCCAGGCAGATACAGTAATTAAAACGAGTTGATCATTTGGGTTGGGTCAAGGTACAGAGTCTGTAGTTTAGCTTGGCTCCCTTCTGGCCTCTTCTGTCCGCCTTGTCTGTTACGCTTCCCTTCAATTGGGCGACGGAAAGGCTCCGCTACGGTATATTAAGAGTGAGCGCTCAACCATCACTCGGCCCATACTTTGAAGCAACAATTTAGGTACATAGTAATCAGTATATGGTCAATATATCAAATCAAAAACACCCCTGTTTATTCCAACACCTTTTCTATCCTCTCATCTCAGTCAAATATTCCATCCTCCGCATCACCAATATCAGGTAAAGAAGCAAACGCCCCAACATATTCGTAGAAACAACAAGAAACTAGTAAAACAATAGAAGATCTAACAGCGGTAATAATGAGGGCAACGCGGAACGCATCCATCATACACGTACAAATGCCGCCTTCCTCCTCCCCTCAACTTTTCTCCCAAGTGCAATTATTTCTTCTTACCTTTGCTCGTAGTACCTTTTCCAGCGCCCTTTGCACTACTCTTGGTCTCCACACTACTTGCTCGACTCGTAGCTGTGCTATTGCCACGACTCTCAGCAGCGCTTCCAATTCCACCTTTCTTGGCCTGTTCTACTGCCTTATTCTGTTTACATTATTAGTATCTTTTCATCAATCGTTTAGGAAGCACAAACATACCTTCGGTTTTCCATTTGTCACCACTGCAGTGCTGGTCTTGCCCTTCTTTGCTGGAGGTGCCTCGCCATGGTCTTCCTCCTCATCTTCCCTGGCGTGTGTTACTTTCTTCTTTAAAACGCCCACGCCAGGAATGTGGATGCCAAGGTCTTCAAACTCCCTCTGTACAGTAAGAATGAGGGTATTGCATCTTCTCGAAATTTCCAGAGAGGTACGGGAAAGGAAGAACCAATCGAAGCGAAACAGCGGGGATTCACGAATTTCATCCCGGATGATGTCGTGAAGATTCTCAGCGTCGAGGCCATATTTGTCGAGCATAACCAGAAGGAACCGGTCCTCCTCCTCGGTGTAAATCTTCTTGTTGGTAGTAGAAACCGAATAATTGAGTCTCATCTGCTGAAGAGGGACTTTATACATCTCCAATTTCTTCTTCAACATCTTCTTCTGTTGACTGATTTTTGCAGCTTTTTCCTCACCAGCTTCTATCTGGTGAATGTATTTCTCCCAATTTGGCATCTCTTCGTATCGCGACCAGAAGACTTTGGCATAATCCTTAACCTCTTTCTCGGTTTTACTTTCGAGGTCTGCGGCGATGGCAGCAATCGACTTGCGTCCGTATTTGGCTGACAAGGAAATAAATGTTAAAAAGTCCTTGCGAGACCAGTTGGAGAACCCTTGTTCTGCGAGCTGTGCTTTCTCTTCGTTCTCAGCTTCCGTGAGCGGCTCTGCTTCATCAATTATCTCTTGTTCCCCCTCGCGCTCGGCCTCACGTACGGCAAGGTCTTCCTCTCCATCTGGAAGCGGCACCTTGTAACCTTGTTGTTTTCTGAAGTAGGCTGTCTCACGTTCCTGAAGCTCGACCAATCTAGGGGGGTAGAACTGGTGCTCTTGGACGTTGACCTGCTTCGGTGCGCGAGGCGCCTTGGGCTTGTTTTCGGCTTGCTTACTTCCTTGCGTAAGAACCTGGCGGTAATAGTTGTCAATACCGTAGCTCTGTTCTTTTCTCTCACGCTTCGCTGGGTTGATCCAGGTCTGTATAATGCGCTTATGCTTTGCAGCGGCGAAGTTTTCGCCATTCCATTCATACGCCGAATCCGATGTGAACTTTTGGAGGTCATCAATACCAAGTGTGGCGTACTTGGCGTTCAACTGGGCCGTGCGCTCTTCACCGTGTTTCAGGAGTTTATCGATAGCTTCCTCATCCATATCCTGCGTGATACGTCCTTCTGCTGAAGCATCGCTGAATACCTTCTCGGCACCGTGTTGAATCATAGATAGAAGCTCGTCTTTGTTTGCGGCAGCTTTCGCGGCAGTCTGAGCTCGTCCCTGCTGAATGACAAGCTGATCGAGCCGAAGCTTCTGAGCAGCACGCTCTAACACTTTTTCTTCAATGGCGTTCTCGGTGACGAAACGGTAGACCACTACTTGCTTAGTCTGTCCGATACGATGGGCACGATCCATTGCCTGAAGATCGGCTTGAGGGTTCCAGTCAGAGTCGTAGAGGACGACAATGTCAGCAGATGTCAAGTTGATTCCCAGTCCACCAGCACGGGTAGTGAGCAAAAAAATGAATTTCTCGCTATCTGGTTTGTTATATTCATCTATTGCGGCGATACGATCTTCGTGAGCAGTCGATCCATCGATACGGCAATATTGATACTCGCGGAAGACGCAATAATCTTCAAGGATATCCAGAAGACGCGACATCTGGGAGAAGATGAGAACTCGAGAGCCTTGCGCCTTCATGCGCTTAAGAAGTTTGTCCAGCATGATCATCTTGCCTGCATTATCAACCAAATGCTCGTCCGTAGTGTAAGGGGGACCAGGTTCGGCGCCTTCAAACAGATATGGATGATTGCAACACTTTCTGAGCTGCATGACGATGTTGAGCAGACGGGTCTTGGATTCACGCTTGCCACCTGCACCATTGACAGCATCAATGTCTTTTTCAAGGATCTTCTGATACCACTTGATTTGCATGTCCGACATGCCAATGTACAAGTTTACCTCCTTCTTTGGCAGTAAGCTCTTCTCCACATCACTCTTGACACGACGAAGCAAGAATGGTCGAAGAACTTTGTGGAGTTGCTGGACAACAACATCCTGATCCCCGCCCTGATTTTCAAACCACTGATCAAAGGCTCCAGCATCCTCGAAGACGTCAGGAAGGAGAAAGTTGAGTAAGGCCCAGAGTTCGTGGAGATTGTTCTGCAGAGGCGTGCCGGTGATGAGCAACCTATTTCTGGAATTGAAAATACGGATGATCTGTGCGAGCGTTGACTCCTCGTTCTTGATACGATGCGCCTCGTCGACAATGATATACTCCCAAGCAAATTTTTTGAGGTGTGCCTTTTCTCGGAGTATCATTTCGTAACTGGTAATTAGCACGTCAAAATCTTGATTTAAGACACGGTCGTTGATGAGCTGGCGGCGTTCGTCTTTGGCACCTTGGAGCACCAGCACGTTAACATCTGGTGTCCATTTTGAGAATTCCCGCTTCCAGTTATCGAGTGTTGACTTTGGAACTGTGATCAGGTGAGGACCGGGGGTCCCAGCAATGTATCGCAAGTATCCAAGAAAAGAGATCGTTTGCTAGTTACAGTTAGTATCATCCACATAACGGTAGGATGAAGGAACCACCGACCAAGGTTTTTCCTAGCCCCATTTCGTCGGCCAAGATGCCGGAAATTCCATTTTCATGGAGAGAGATTAACCAATTCAAACCAGCAACCTGATAGTCTCTCATTTCACCCCCCTGGATGAACTTTGGCGATTCGGTAAAGATTGTGTTCGCTGTTCCTTCGCCTTCCTCGTCTTGTAGAAGTTCTGCATCTTCCTCCTGCTCCGTCCGCCGGCGCCGATTTTCTGCAACAGCCTTCTTTCCCTTCTTTGCTTTTTGCTTTTCCTCTTCTTCGGCAATGATTCGTTGATAATCGGGGTTATCTGCCATAAAGTGGCGGAAAAGATCTATTGACTGTCAACTTCATTGCTCACAGGACAACCAACCCGTCGTCATAAGGCCGCCGATGTAATTAAGACAGCAAAACATACCTGTCAAACCAAGAAGATATTTGATCCGTTTTGTTGAATCGTTGTCCTGAATGGCACTTCCATCAGTTATCTGCAGGCGAACATCAGAGTAAAAACTAATACCTTTCTCTCGTTGAGCTTTTCGTTTTCCCGTCCGAACGCTTGCTTGCGCTCGCTGGTCACTAGTGATCGCCGCCGACGGCCATCAGGCTTATCAGCATCATCTTGGTCTTCCTCCTCTTCAACTTGTTCCTCATTATTCTATGTAGCCGTTAGAATCCATCCTCGCACCTCGCGCCAGGAAACGCGTTTCGAATCGAACTCACGTTGCCGGCATCCTGTATCGCGCGTCAGTCTCTTGCTGCAATAGCCCACGTTCAAAGCAACCATACATCCATGGGAATGTCTTCCTGTTCGGGAGTCCCTTCGCTTGAAGTCGCGGCATTGCTCTCATCGGCCATCTCGGAGTCCGACGCTCTGTTCTTGACCATAGCTTGTGATATGGCGCTAAATCAGGATCGAGGTAGCTAGCAGACGATGGTTGAGGAATTGCGAGACAAAAACGTGGTTGTGTGAATGCGTGGTGGTGGTGTTTAGGGAGAGGGTTGCGTGTCGGGTGGAGTGGTATGGAGAATGCTAAGTACTCCAGAGGAGGCGAAGAAGAGCGGCAAGAACATATAATAGGGTCCGGTTCCTCGCGTCTTAGTAGAACGCGTGCAATGATATTCTTTAGCAGCCCCGCCTTCTATCCAATCACAAACCCTGATGCAGCACTTAATAATCATCAATTCTATGAGCTAACCTGCTCAAGCTTTAAAATGGAATTTTACAAGCTCTCATTGGATGAATATTTCTGTGGACAATCCGCCCAAACAAACCCGTTCTCAACTTCTCTTAGTAAGGTAGTATACTAAGTACCCGCTGAGCAGTTCGAGCACTAGAGGCTTTCTAGTTCCTCGAACCCTCTCGATTAATCGATTCTCCACCTTCAAACGCACTAAATAACAAAGTAATTACTTCTCACTTCTTATCCATAGCCTGCCTGCTAGATAAGTCTTTTCATCATTATCATCACCACCAGATTCGAAAAGGCAGAACGTCACCTCCCGTCCTTGATAGTGTGACTAGCTTCTCCTTCCCTCGGCACGCCTCTCCTCCTCCTTCCCCCTCCCCTCACATCCAACAAACGGGTGGGATGGATTTGACGTCTCTTTCATCAAATCTTCCCCGCAACAACCCTCCGAACCCGGACGATCTTCCCGAAGACGAAGAACCATCGTCGACGATCCTAATGTCTGCCTTTAAGCAAGCGGCCTACTCGGTCACGACGTTGTACAAAATGGCCGGCGAGCAAGTCGAACGAGCACGTCGTGATGGACAGAAGGAAGGGTATCAGGAGTGTCTCGATGATCTCTTCGCCCTCCTCCAAAGACTGGATGGCAAGGGGGATTCAGCAACTCGCGAGATTTTCAAGCAATGGGCTCTGGGAAAGCGACGGAAGCTTGGGAATCGGGCTACAAGGCGAGACGAACGCGAGCCAAGTTCCGAGAGCGATATTGTAGAACGACAGTGTTCTTCGTCCCCGGTTCAGCAACAGCAACAACAGCAGCAACAGCAGCAACAACTGCACACTGATCCGGAGCCCGCAGAGCAGATGCATATAAGCTCTCCTTCCAGACAGTCACAACCTGCTGCTCCGCACTCTCCTCCTTCGCTTCCCCACCTCCCTACTTTCAACTTCTCGGCCGCTCATCACATGCCCCGACATGTTCGTCCTCAGCTAGAAACCAGTGACCTCGAACTTCCCGACAATGACTCTCCACCGACCTCACCCAGAATTACGCCTCAGCAAAACATCTTTCAGCACAATCCGTTCCAGCAAACTAAGAGTTTTGGAGGGCACAACCCAAACGGTTCTAGGGGGCGACACTCGCGCCCCCGTGCGGGTAATAAACGTCGGTACGAATCAATCGACGATTTCTTTGGTTTGGCTGGAATGGAAAAGATGCACATGGGAAAGAAAGGACGCTTCCAGTGACCACCACGCCGGCCCGCCGTCCCGCCGTAGGCTTTTTTATGACGATCACGACAATGTCATCTGGCGGTGTTTGCTTTGCTGCATTGTACTTTATATGGGCAGGTTGTTCGCATATTGCTGGAGTCGTTGAGGATGGTTGCTTTTTTATTACGTTCGGAATAGATGAGGACTGGAACTAGAGTTCGATGTGGATGACGGTTAAATTTTGTTCTCTGATAGATGAGGTTTGGACTTTGTGTGTTGCTCTAATTCTACTCGACTCGAGTACATGCTTCGTTCAGTCTTTCCTATCTGTTGATCTTCATTTTGCACCCCGTCCCCTAAACATACCGTGCACGCCATATATGCTCCTTCAGAATTGCTGTGTTATCTCTGATACGTCACTCATATGTGGCTATGCCTCACTGCCTGTAAATACTCTTCTGCTTGTGGGTCTACTTTTTATTTTGTCTGCATTTCTCGTTGGTTGGGGCGTTCTACATCTGATGGTGGCCGCGGAGGTACACATCGCTGGATTTTGTTATCAGTTTATACGTTCGTGCACGCGGACAGCGTGGGATTGGATTCGTGGAGTGAGGTCGCTGAATTTGTTTGATATTCTAGCTTCAAATCAAACGATCCCTTCAAGAACTTTGGAAGTTCTGGGGTTTCTTACCCACTAAACGTCCATACAAATGCAGTGATTCCTATCTTGCTATTAATCAAACAGTAAGGCAGCACATATCTCGCTACTAAGTACTTAATACGCTTTTGAAGCTCCTCCCATTCTACTAGCACATACTACATATACACCAGAAGATATCATCGCTCACCCATGTGTTGCACCTTTTCACCTAAACCTGGTCTGGGGCACCTTTCGGCCACTCCACACCTCAGTAGCGAGCACCATCCAGCCTCAGCCCATCCTATGAAAGAATATTGAGATTACAGTATGTACGAGTGATGTCGTGTGTTTCTTACCAGCTTTGCGTTTTGATTATCATGTAAAGTATCACTTAAGTAGATGTATACTTACTTAAGAAAGTATCTACTAAGTAAGTGGACTTTAAGAGATGGGCCGAAGAGAAGACTAGGTAGTCAAAGGAGTGACCATTCATGGCTAAGCACTCTCCTCTTGTGTGTTCGTTGGTAGTTAGCTCAACGTCGGACCGACCTATCAACTTGCAGAGCTGAAAGTTGCAACAAATCCAAGGTAAACAAGCGTGTAGAATATACACCAGTTGTGGGCGTTCTACGGCATGATCTTCAGACTGGTACGTACTTCTCTCCGTACAACTTGCTGGTGTTCATGATTGTGTGCGTGATCTTGATTTACGGGACTTTGAGTAGATATATCTGAGCCCTGAGCCGAAAACAAGGCACTTTCACTCCAAAAAAGGTGGCTGGATCATCCCTCCTCGGTCATACTACATCGTAAATATCTTTCTCCACGTTTTGGGGTCTGAAATGGGATCAATCCCATCCACGTTTCGTCCCAAGATGTGCGGAAGCCCACAATGATGACTGCAAAGCGGGCGGGTCGGACTCGTGTTCCAACTTGTCGGGAGTGAGTGGTGTTTCAGTCGTGCTTTGAAACGGGGTAGCGGCCGTATGGGGTAGTGCTCGGCTGAGGATCTGGACAGGAGTACTGACGAAGCAGCATCGGGTGCTGCATATCTTGCCTTGATGTTTCGGTTAGCCTCTCGCCTTCTTAAAAGCTCCCTGTGACTGCTTTCGTCCGTCAGAATTACTTTTCTTCTCATTCGAACCTATCGAGTAGGAATACATTGCCACGGAATCACCTGCTACGCTCTTAAACTCCATCAATTAGCATAAGGCTTTTTCGCCTGGCCTTGAACTCGGTACACTGACCTTCGCTGAGATTCCTTCGTTGTTGCCTCTCTCATTCTGGCCGAATTCTCGTGTCCTAGGTTTAAAGAAATATCCGCAAAGTTATTTGTGCATGCCAATGAAGTGCCAGTATACAAGGTCGCCTGTCGAGTGGTATCCAAGAATCGTGGCTACCTCGCATGGTGAATAACAGTAGTAAGGTGACGCTCCAGTATACCTCTACTCTCCGCTAATCGAACCGCAAGGTCACGTGGCGACATGAGTGAGTGATATTATCTTGAAATTCTTCAGCTCTACCACCATATCTCTTAGAAACAGTCGCAGTTTATAATAGCAATCTCGTAGTCTGTCAGACTAGCAATCTCATCCGTTGCCTACCACTTGAAAAGACGATTCTTTTCGGCAGGGCGGTGATTGCTGAAATAACCAACGAAATTGTCGCCCTTTCCAGCTCTCCATACAGAACTTCACTCATCCCCATTAATATTCAATACGCGCAGATGCAAGCTGCAGCGCTACTGCCTTGCAACTGCCGGCCAAGATCTTGAACCATAGATTTGTTTGTGCTGTGGAACATGAATAACGTTATCTGCGTCAAGATTCAAGTTTTATTTCATTTCATAGTTGGAGTGGGTCGGTTTCTGTCAACTACAAGTATGTTGAAGGACGACAAGTACAACTGCAGGTACCGCCCTTTTGCGGTCGTACCCCTGATAGAGATAGACATTTACCCTTGAAATCCTCGGTACCGGGCATACGTGCTGTCTGCGCGGGGGTATTTTTTTCCTTTGGTAACACCATCACACTTTGCGGCGCGACCTCCCTAAGCTACATCCTCTACAACCCTATCCACCTCTACCTAGAATATAATGGTAGTATCAATCCGCCTTCCCTCCGAGTCACATTCCCCGCCTTCACACTACTCATACAGACATCGCTCAACTATACTGTCGCCTCGCATCTGGCGCCGCATCTTACCAGTGACCCTCCTATTCATTCTCGCCGTCGAAAGCTACCGCTTCTTTATCGCATCGCAACCTCCGCCGCCTCCGCCAGCAACAATACCACCCGAGGACGATATATTTGACCTTGGACCTCCACTACCAGACATCAAGAACCTCGTGGTCGTAGGATGCCATGCGATATGGAAAGGCGGCCCTACGCACGGCAGGAACGAGAGCGAGTGGGTGATGCAGCCCTTCCAGAGAGGGCGGGAGGAACAAGAAACGTTCATTGCGCATGTTACCGCCGGGGTTGAGGCAGCCAAGAAGGATCCTAATTCGCTGCTGGTGTTTTCGGGAGGCGAGACGCGAGTGGGAGTAGGACCCAGGATGGAGGCCCCAAGCTATTTTGTAAGGCACCGTCCGGAAATAAGGGAGTTCGCTGATGAAGAGTGTAGGAGCTTGCGGTGGCGAGGGGACTGCTCACAGATGCACTGCTAAACCGCACGACGACCGAAATTGGAGCGCTGGATTCTTTCCAAAATCTGCTATTCTCGGTCATGCGCTTTCATGAACTCACCGGTATCTACCCGCAAAAGATTACTGTTGTGTCGTATGCGTTCAAGAAGCGTCGTTACATCGATCTACATAGGCGCGCAATACGCTTCCCCGTCGAACGGTTTACGTACCTGGGGATTGATCCACCCTTTAAGGACCCGGGAGAAAGGGAATCGGTCATGTCTGGAGAGCAAAACAACGCAGTAACCCTATGGAATAAGGATCCGTATGCATGCAAGGAGGAAGGATTGAGGGGGAAGCGGAGGGGGAGAAACCTGGGGCGAAGGCATTGGGGTTATAGAGAGAGTGCGGGTCCGGAAGTGCTGGGGTTGTTGGGTTGGTGTGATCGTGGGGGAAGGAATGGGGAGTGGTTCGAAGGGAGGCTACCGTGGACGGAACTAGAGAGAGACGAACGGCCGTAAGATAGTAAACGTGTGAGAAAAGGAGTTGGTTTTGTTGCTGCGCTATAGAAGGTGTTGTTTCTTTGATAGCTTCTCTTGGATATATTGGGTTTTGGGGTTTTGCTGTCTTTTCTTGTATAGTTGCTGCAATGGAGATACTAACTACTCAAGCGCTTCTCGCCCTCTTACTACTCGGGAGATCCAATGGCAATGTCATCCCTAACATCGGGCCTAGATGTGAGGATTGATAATTGACCTTCCAAAACAAACAGAAGGTTCACCCACCGTTTCCATTCAATATCCATCTGAGCAGCGAGCTTGCTCGGGTCATAGCATATTGCTATTGTTAGCTTAAGCAAAGCTATTCTTAGGCAGAATTTGATGTTGAAACCATCCAGAAACTCTTAAAACGCCGAGGACAAGTCAGTTTTCAGATTCTCACCACCCTATATTTAACTCAATCATTCTCCAAAACTTCGTATGGAGTAAACTGAATTTTCAAAAAGTAAACGGCCCTAGAGGGGTTGGCGAGGTTATATTAGAACAAGAAAATCTGAATCGAGTGACACAGTGTGAATACATATCCTAATCTCATCCCAATGCTGTGGTCTGCTTCGAGGGTATCCGTATAGTATGGGTGGAAAGATGGGATGAAGTGTCAAAGAGACTGTCACAGGCTGCAACTGATATGTAAATAGTATCTGGCCACAAAGAACGAGGTGAGTACCAATCAGAACTCTGCTGCTTCAGCTCATGTATCCCAAAGCTTGGTACCACGCTACTGTAGGGCTGAGGAAAAGATAAAGGTGTTATTGGTGGAAACTGGAGAATTAAAAGATTGCCGATCCTATGGAAGGTGTGGAAAAGAATTGAGAATTGAGAGCCATGAAGAAATACTTTTCTTTAAACAACTTCAATAGCGCATCCCGATCTCACAGACGACCAGCATTCTTGGATTCTCTATTAATTATTTTAGAGAATTTCAGGAGACGCCGATTAATTAGTCGATTTGTGCTTCCTCCATATCGATATCGAAATTCTCTCTCCGAGTACTCGACACACTCCACCTAAACCCGTAAATCCCAAACCCCCGCACCTTTTAAAGAGCGAAAGAACCAATATGAGAAAAAGAATAAGATACAAAAAGCGAATGACATAATCCCCCCAACACAAGGCGCATATCCTTTGCGCCTTAACAAAGCATCGTCATAACCCTGCATCCAACCCTCATAGCCCTGTAGTGCTACTTCCAGGTGGCGTCGCTCGTTGATACACTGGCAACCTTGGAACACTGCTTGCCTGTGGTCTCTGCATATCAAAGCTACTAACACTGACTCCGTCCTCATCCACCTCTCTACTCTGAAGTTCGGCAGGCGCAATAACGGGGTGTGGCGGAGGTAACTGCTGTTGAGGCTGCTGATGCGGCTCGTCGTACGTTGTCTGGCGATCATGGTAGGTGGCTATGGGTGGTGGTGGTGGTGGTGGTGCGGATCCATCAATAGGGGGATGCGCGCCGCCATAGACTGGTGATGCGTGGGATGCTGGGGAAGAAGCGCGAGATTTATCGAGAACGCCAATGGCCTCGTGGTGAGATTTGGGATCGCCCCTGCGTTTGCGGCGGCGGAGGAAGAAGAAGAAAAGGATCGCAAAAAGAGCGAGGACAACGACGCCAGCTACTACGCCGCCAATTATGGCGCCGCTCTTTGGACCAGGGTTCTTGGAGCTGGATAACGATGTTGGGGTGGACTCGGAGGTGGGATTTCCGTTGACTTGCATGCTACCGTTACTTGTCGTCTCCGCTGCATTCACGCTGGTAGTTGATGGACATTCATTCTGTCGCGAACATATCGCTGTTGTCGGTGATGCCGCGGTATTTGGATTCTGGTTTTCTGCTGGTTGTTGTTGTGCGAGCGCAACACAGGATAGGCCACACAATGTGGCCGAGATCAACGACAATCTCATGATACGTTGAAGATGCTCGCGGTGAGCGCTCCTTCGTGACGTCTTGGCTATCGGCGGTGAGGTTGGAGTATCGATTATCGTGAAATCCAAGGATGGTGTTGAGAAAGAGCCCGGAAGGAAGAGAAAGTGAACAGTTGCCTCCAGAACATGGCTGTGTTCTGCCGTGTGACACGAGCTGGGTGGGCGGTGGTGCTTACGGACTGTGGGAGTCATACGAAACTGTGGTAGGTTAGCATCAGCCCTTAAAAAAACAATGATTGGCTGCGTTGGTGTCACTGTCGCGTCGTGCTGGCAATGATTCGACGAGTTATGCTTCTATTTTGAGACTGCTTCTGCGCATGCATGAAGAGAAGTATGAGGTGCCTGTCAAGTGCCACTAGCATTAACGAGAGCACCATTGACGAGAGCCTCTTCGGTCATAAAATTTCGTCTTTGCGTGCAAGATTCCACCCACCTCACTTCTGAAATATCACACAATTTACTGATGATGCTAATGGAATCACCCATCAAATGTCGTCTCCGCGCCCTCTGAAAGTTGTACGCTTGTTCATGAGGATTCTGACACAGCAATGAAACAAACTCCCACCAAGGAGATCGCCGCCCCCTTGTTGGGCAGTGGTTAGAAGACCACTATCTATTTCAGTGTTGGCGAGCGTGGTGGTTACTGATGGAACACCTAGCGCACCCTCTAGATTGCGGGGTACAGGGTCAAAAATTGGCGAAACCCGCCAGCGATTTCGCCAAGCCGTTGTTTCTAACGATATTTAATCTTAGATCAACGCATTCAGCCGAAGAGGAATATAAAAGTACTTCTCCGTGAACTTGAGCCTTTGAGTGTCCTTATCGCCCAAGTGGGATCTTATCGGGTTTGTAGAGAAGGAGAAGCAGGAGGTAGAGTGGTTGGCACCACACCTTAACAGCGTCAACACACACCTGCCCCTGAAGCATACATATGCTGGTGATATTCCGCACGAGAGAGGATCGGCCCAGAATTGGTGGAGTTATTTGGATGGCGAGGAGAAGTTGGTACCAATCCATCCCTACCGGAATCCAACCTCCCTTAGTATATCTATGTTGAATATAGGGTGTTTGATTCCATCCATGATAAGGTGGATCAGCCAGGCGCGCGGGGACGTGATCCCTCTCCTCCCAAGTTCCCGATGAAGAAACTCAACCGGAGACCAAATCCAGCATGCATGGATGGAGGTCGGGTTGAGGACAATCCCACAACTTGCATCATTCAAGCCCAAGCTTAAGTCAAAGTAAGCTCCAGGAACCCTCAGGTTCATGGATTCTAACTCGGATTTCAAGCTCCTCAGATTGTTACATATGTACAAGGGTCTGATACAGCTAGCTATAACTAGGGCTAATGCCTCCTATATATATCTCAAGTCTTTCTTCTTCTCTCACTCTCTTCACTCTGTACCTTAGTCTATACACACGGTTCTCCCCATACAGTAACACAGATTTTGCCTGTCGGGGATGTGTGATGGGCAGAATTGAAGCCTCTGATATCTTCCTTCCGTCGTACTGCCGAATTAAGTTGCCTCTTGGATGGCAGGCAGAGGAGTGTGAATATGGCCCCCAGGATTTTTTGCGGTTGCATGTTCCTTCTTGATCCAGGGTTTCCCTGACCCTATAAACGCCGATATTCGACGCTAAGGAGCTTACACATTGATTTGATTAATCAATCCACCACGCATCAAACAACGCAAACCTAGCCGCACTCGCAATGCAATCCACATCCCACCGCGCTCTCCTGATTCTCGATCTCCAAGTACCTCTCCCTCCTACTTCGCCTTTTCCCTTGTTGTATTCCCCGCCCTAATTGCATGAATAGAAAGAGTTCCTACATCCACCAACAGGCCGCTGTCTTCTCCCCTCCGCCTCTGCCGATGCCTCACAACAACCCCGTTTCATTTCCAACATTCAGGCACTGCTTCCGCGCTTTCGCGCTCTCGGCGGCGATGTAATCTGGATGCGTAGTGAATCGCGTGCCCGACGTGATCACACCGAGGAAACCATTAAGATCGTGAACGAGAGCGACAGCGAAGAATCCGCCAGCGAAGACTCAATCTCCTCCTCCGGGGATGCACTCCCGGGGCGCGTTAAAGTGCGCGCAAAGTTCCTAAAGGGCGGAAAGATCGGAGAATTGGGTCCTTCACGGCCGCCTTTATTAACAGACGCATACCTTTCAATCGATACCTCACATCCACCTGTTTCCAAGGGTACACCGGCAAGCGAGTGGCACGAGGTTGCACGCTCCATGATGTCAATACCGCCAGACAGGGAGATGACAAAGAGCTGGTATTCTGCCTTTAAAGACACGGAGCTATTACAGACTTTGCGGGGCCGAATAGTGACGCAGCTCGTGATTGTTGGTCTAATGACAAATGTGGATGTTTTGGCTACTGCTGCAGACGCCGTACGGCACGGGCTAGAAGTTTGGGTTGTTGAAGATTGCCTGGGCTATCGCAACGAGACGGCGCATGAGGAAGCGCTAAAGGACATGCAGAGCGATTTTGCTGTTGAGAAAACCAATAGTCAGGTATTAATGAAAGCCTGGGAAAAAGAAAAGAGTAGGAGAGATCGAGCCATCAATGCTGGAAATAAGGGTATGATGGGATTGGGAGCTACGGGCATGTCAAAAGAGGAGCTATCGAAAGTGGTGGAAGGATTACGGTCGAATATCAAACCATCAATTCCCGAACCAGACGATGATCCCGGAAATCAGTGGCCTGCATCGAACGTAACACAACGTGTGGGGCCATTACCCTCATCTAGAGCCAGGGAAGCAACTCTTGTACAGCCCGCGGAACCGGAGAAACGGGTGGAGAGGACGCTGTCCAGACCGACAATACGACAAAGAGCCAGAGAAGTTTCTCTAGTACATCCAGCAGAATCAGAGACACAGGTAGAGAAGACGCTATCCACACCGACAATACGGCAAAGAGTCAGGGAAGCAGCTCTGGTACATCCCGCGGAACCGGAGAAACAGGTGGAGAGGACGCTGTCTACACCGACAATACGACAAAGAGCCAGGGAAGTATCTCTGGTACATCCAGCGGAATCGGAGACACAGGTGGAGAGGACGCTGCCCACACCGACAATACGGCAAAGAGTCAGAACAGAACGCAGGCCACGGAAATTTGAAAGCACTGCTCCCTTACTTGGTGAAGGCGACAAATTGGGAACAGGAGATTCGTTTATTGTATACAACATTTTGCCAATCGAGCAAGCACAAACGATTTTTGATAAGATCAAAAAAGAGGTCCAGTGGAGGAGTATGTTCCATCGAGGTGGCGAAGTGCCCAGACTAGTCGCCGTGGAAGGTGAAGTTCGCCAGGACGGAAGGTATATCCCAATTCCCGCCGGCGGAAGATTCCAGGGACTAAGATACAGATGACAGTTTTCCCATCTATCGACATCCAGCAGATGAATCGCCCCCTCTTCTACCATTCTCCCCAACTGTAAATCTAATAAGGGAAGAGGTTCAAAAGGTGCTAAAACATCCTATCAACCATGTCCTTATACAACACTATCGAGACGGCAGCGACTATATCTCTGAACATTCCGACAAGACATTAGATATTGCTCGAGGCTCGAAAATCGTAAATGTCAGTCTTGGCGCGCAGAGAACGATGATTCTTAGAATGAAGAAAGATCCCCCACAGCAGCCACATTCGGAAGAGAAACGGATTGAAACTACTGAAGTGGCTAGTACGCCAGAAGATCCAGGGGCGAGACGCGATATGCAACGCATCCCGATGCCACACAATTCCATGCTCGTCCTCGGTCTTGAGACAAACCAAAGATGGCTCCACGGTATCCGCCAAGACAAACGAGCTGCGAACATCAAATCGCCCGTAGAGTTAGCACACAATGGCGAACGCATCTCACTGACTTTCCGTCACATAGCGACGTGGCTTTCCAGCGATGAACAACGAATCTATGGACAAGGTGCACCAGCCAAAACAGCGGGTGATGCGCATCCCGTCATTAACGGCGACAGCGCTTCAACTGAGAAGCTTCTGGCAGCGTTTGGTGCCGAAAACCATCGCAGCGACTTCGATTGGGACACATACTACGGCCCAGGTTTTGATGTGCTCCATTTCCAGGAACCCAAGCCTAGAATTCTCACTTCTGGTACCCTCGATATTCCGACAGCACGAATCAAGATATGTCTCCACGAGAAAAAAGTCAATTTTGTGGAGCAAGTCATATTGCCCCAGCAAATGCAATCTCTGCGCACATACAGTGTGCGTGGGAAGACCCCTATTTTGATTGATACAGATCGCGAGCGTACTGCGATGAGTGACTCGTTGGCGATCCTGCAGTATCTAGAGATGTTCTACACTCCATCTCCGAGTGAAGGCCCTTGGCTGCTTCCCTCTCCACTGGAAGAGCGTGCGAAATATGCACAAGCACTCACGCGATTGCAAGAAGCCGATAAGTTATTCGACGTCTGCCTCCGGGGTGTCAAGGAAGAGATAGAGTCCGAGCTTAGAATCTGGGGTGCCTATCTTCAGCAATCGTCCTATGCTGCTGGCGATGAGTTTTCTCTGGTTGACGTTGCCATATATCCGGTGTTTGAGAAGATACGCTTAGATGGTCAATCGTTGAGCGGGGAACTGGTTGAGTATATGAGTATCCTGGCAGAACGAGAGAGCATGCGTAGTACGTATAACCGGGTTGGAACGGAACGTGTTCAAGCAGCCGAAGATCAGATTGCCCACATAAAAACGCAGTCCGAGATGACTGGTAGTCAAAGTACCACTGGGGATGGAGTGGCGGAATTGGAATGGGGTCTAAAGGAAGTTACACTTAATGAGGACGACTAGGACCTGGCACCATGCCAGCACCGTGGGTAATTTGTCTGGGTTACCGTCGTATCCGATTTTGTTTCATCTTTTTGTTTGACAGACCCGCGTTGTGAGCACATCTGTATCACTGCCCAATCGCTTAACCTATCGTTCTTCTATCACATTATCATTATCTACCATGTATTTATCCGGCGTGAGTAAACACAATTTGTACTATGGCGTCCAAGGTAGCACCAATCGTGGCTGGACCGACGTGACAATCTGTGACGTGCATACTTCGCAGTCGAGAACCCCAGACCCCGTCCTGTCCCGAACCCGTGGTTTACACTACATACAGCTTTGATTTTTATTTTTTCAAGACGCATGCTGTCGATCGATCGCACAGCCCCCCTGTTGGACGTTCCTGGGTTTTGGATTTGTGGGGTCCTGCACATCTCCACTGGAGGGAGAAATGGGAGACTACTCTATATCGTCAATAACTCGGCCAAACTCAAGCCGTTCAACATGATCTACATATATTCTTAATAGAGCTAAATGACAACAATGAGCGGCTACATGAAGACTGAGAGCACGGGCGGCGAGGCCACGCAACTTGGGCAGTTGACGGAAGGACAAGCCGGAGGGGATGATGGCGCGCGATAGCCCAGGCCAACAACGACCCACAACCGGGTTCTGTCTGGAACCCGGTTACGGATTTGTCCCTTCTAACATTCATCTTACCGCCCCACCTACCTCCTGCCACAGTCGGTGCCATACGGTCCCTCTTGGGCACGGGATAAGAGCAGACACAACAGTGTATGGAAATTCCCGCAGCTTCTGCAATTTCTTCGATAATTTTATTTTCTCTGGCAGAATCAATACTTCCGTCGCTCAGCTTTCTTCTGAGTCCTCAGCCGTATGTTTTGCACTTGTTGTATTTAGGCACCATATCATTATCATTTTGCACATGTATTTCATCGGCAGTCATCACTACTCGCTCGGTCGGTGTAAGCGCCGGACGTGAGTTAGGGTTTCTGCATTTCCGAATACTAGTGACACTAATAAGTAAGGGTGTATTCGGCTGGCCCCCGTGCCTAAGCATTTCGCCTCGCTTATTAGGAGCTCTCTCGGTGTAAGCTAAAAAAACGAAAAAAAATGTTTACGAGAGCTGTGTGCACTTCCTTCCCAAAGCCCACATGTGCAACGACTGAGAAGATTCAGGAGCATCCCACGTAAAGCAAAACTATTCCGTGTAATTCTTATCTGAAAGTGTGCCTCTATGCCTATCCACACAGATGATGAGACCGCAAGGCTTAGGGCAGAGCTGGTGATGCCTGAATCAGTCGGAAAAACGTGTATATGGGATGAAATGAAAGCTGTGTGGACTCGGCATCGTCAAAACAAGTGTCTGGCAATCAACTGGCATCAGATCTCTGAAATTGGGCTCTGTAATTGTCCGTACCCGTAGTTGTACTTCTATAGGTGAAATACGGAGGGAAGAAAGCGGTCTGCCAAATACCATTCTGTTCGTCTCCGTATTCCGTATTCCCAAATATTGCCAACAACTTGTCGACCAAGTCAAGACTAAAACTTTCTTCATGCCATCGACCTTGCATCCAGGGACGCGGCATCACTAGAGACTAGAGTGCAATCTGCAGCTCGGATTTGTGGAAGTAAAGCCGAATGGCGCATCCCCTCACCAAACATCCAAGTTCGATGTTCTAAGCTGTGACGGTGGAATAAAGTACGACGCTAGCATTTGCGCTTTGACGAGCAGTGCGACTCAAACAAGCAACAATTTCGGTGGTCTGTTTCCCCAGACTCTGCTCGTACTCTACTTGTACTTCACTACAGCCTCTTCGTCTGATCCAGTCGGGCGGTTGTGTGCCAGAGAAAGAGTTCCTGCGGCACGCTGCCAGCTGCCGCTTCTTTTTGCGCCTTTAGGAGTGTTTTCTATCTTCGATTTGCTTTTCTTCCTTCTGCCGTCGCCGTCGCCCTCAGCGCTGTTCCCTCCTTACTTTACTCCTGCTTAGAAGTTAGAACAGCCGCACTGCGAGTCTGCTTTGTCCACTGCGATCCGTCATTCCTTCGATTACAGTTTCACCCAACAAGTCCCCATTCTTCTCACACCTCACACCACACTCCCTCGCTCACTATACTTCGCTTTCTTGAATCCAACAGCTGTTGCAAATGACAATTGAAAATCTCTAGGAGCGGCTTCTTTCTCACCCCAACAATTGACGGGGACGGCGCCCTCTACGCGTTGAAGAGCTTTCACCATCTGGTCTACTTAATCTGTTTTTACCCTGGCACTATACCATGAACCGATCCTCGCGCCCCCAAGTTCTGGAACTTCTACAACCGCCTGCCTTCCAATCCCGAAGTCAAAGCAGTAGCTCCACCGATAACCCACTGCCTTCGAATGGCTCAACGGCGTCGTTAGCCCCGAACCCCTTCATCAACGTTAATCCACCGCCAGCATACATAGCTTCATCTGCAGCGACTCGCCTTGTGACTAGCGACCATGAGGACTTTTTTCGATCGTTGCGTGAGGACGGCGTTGCTGGCCTCGGCACACCTACTATGTTTGTTACTAGCGGTTCTTTGACTCTGGTCAACCAATTCCTCGATTTTCTATTGTACTCGTTCCTATCCAACGCCAAATCAACTTCCATCTCAGCCCTTCGCCCAGCAATTACCGAAGTGCTCAGGATTCGACTGGCGACGGAGGCGGTGGCTGGGGCTGATCAGGAACTTAAGTTGTATCTTGGTGGTGATGACGAGGACATCGAGTCATTTGACGACGACCTGATTAGTTCCAATGGTGATGAGTGGAATCTCGAAAACACTTGGCGGAAATGTCGTGTCCAGTGTATGGTTTACTCGTCACTTGGTGATCTGGAGGAAGACGATGAGGCGTTCTACTCCGAAACTGGACTCGAAGGGGCTGTTGGGCTTGAACAGTACGAACGACAAAACAGCAATCCCGGCATCGTCTCACCAGCTGTCGCAATTTGGCTCACGTCAATATTGGAGTTCATAGGCGAACAAACATTGCTGGTTGCTGGACATGCAACGATTGCACGGTATTCAGCTCAACGTATTGCCGCAGCTTCGAGTCCGACCTCTGATGCGAGCTCAGAGGCGACATTTCCCGACAAACCGACGGTAGAGGAGCTCGATACGGAGAAAGTGGCTTTGAACCCTTCGCTTGGACGGATGTGGAGGCAATGGCGAAAGAAGACCCGTAGTGGCCGGGGATCTTTTTCAATGCCTTCTCGTGATGGTGTCTTGCAACGTTTGGAGCGTCAGGCGAGCTTGAAACGGGGGTCAGCCAACGATGAAAGTCGTGTCAGTGCTGCATCCACCGTTCGTGGCGAGGATAGTGTGCCCGCCAATAGAGATGAGCGTCCGGACCCACCAGCACTGCCTGACAGCTTTCGGGCTGTAACGTTGCCGGAATGCGCGTTGACGCCAATATTCGAGATGGCAACTCCCAGTGTACCCGAAGGCTCGAAGAGATTTGGGCCACGGGATGGGGAGGATGTAAGTGCTCTGTAATTGTGTTGCATGAACCCTCCAAGTCAAACATTAGCTAATTGGTGAGGCTCAGACTAATGGAGGGTTTGTTATGCGCCGCCCACACAGCTTGATCATCCTTCCGTGGACGAATTCACCGCCATTTGTTTTGAGCTCCGCACTCAGAAGACCGCTGTCCCTGCCAGATCTCAGACGTGGTGATTTCGCGGATCCTAACACCGAAGGTGGGGATATCGACGAACAAGTGTATTTGAATATCCCTCTCTCACAGCCGGGACCGAATGAGGAAGATGAGCTGGCAGATTTTGTTACATCATACGAACATCAAGACCCGAGTATAATGACTAAGCTACCAGAAAATATGGATGAGGATTCTATTGGTCGCGATCTGGTCAAAGTTACCGAAACTACGGCATTGACTTCATCGTCGCGTCGGCAGACACCCGCTGGCACTGGACCATTGTCCATTAGCAAAAAGGAATCGCCAGAGCTCCTAGTGGAGCCAACTGAGCCAGATAACGAAAATGAGGTTGCTGCGGCGGCTGGTCGAGCGGAATGGAAGTCTCCCCGATCGCGCCCTGCCGAGGACGATTATGATCCTTACGCAGTTAAACCACCACTCCCAAAGACTCCAACCCATCCGGATGCAGTTTTCGCGGATGATGATTCATCTCCGAGTCCCAAGAGTCGTTCCGGATCTGCATCTCAAGCTCACCTGAAGCATGCATCTTCGTCGAGTAGTGGACATTCCCTCTCCGATCGAAAGATCGGGCAATTGCACTTGGTTCAAAGTTCCGCCAGCTCTCATTCAGAACGTGGAACTAATGTTAGAGTATGGACCCCTCCTGCTACGCCCGATAAGTCTCGCCGCTCTTCCAGCTTTAGCAAGGTTCAGAGGCCCATTCATACATCCGGGTCAACCTCTTCTTCTCAAGCATCAATACTCAAAACCTTTATTCCTTGGCCTCACGATGGCGGAAAGCACACCAGAGTCCACGAATCGGACGGCGAAAGCCGAAGCAGCCATCATAGCGACCATCTTGCAAGCCTTGACGACAAAGAACGGAGCTTTGAAGAGCTGATCTCCAGTGGAGGAACTATACATTGTACAATTACACCAGATCCCATCAGAAATATGGAGGTTTGTACTCTCGTTGATTGACTTTTAACCAGTGTAGTTATATTGACTGTATTATCAGAAGACTCGCCATTCCCCAGGAAAAACACCTACCGCCGATCTTGCAGATTTCATTCGCAGTACAGGACCCGATGGTCGTCCGATGACTTCGAAATCGGTACAGGGCAGTCCCAGAGTACCAACTCACAGGTCCCCTCCTGCACGCGCAGATGACAATTCGACTTCTTCTCTTGCCGATTTTTTGAAGAATACTGCTCCTCCGGGAACTTCCGGCTATACCTTAGGCAATCAATCTAGCTCGAAGCTTCAGAAGATGGTTGTTCCTGATCCAACCCCAGCACTCTCTGTCGTTCCGGCTTCTAAAAATCATGGAACCTTTGTGCCGTCGTCTGGATTACCATCAGTTATCCGGCAAACACGCTCTGATTCCCCCATCACAAGTTCTTCTCCGAGGAATCGTCTTTTAGCTCGTGACGCCAGTGGCTCTACCGGAAGCGATACGACGTCTGCTTTGGCAGACTTCTTTCGAAATACTACGCCACCTGCCAACGGTGAGCAACCTATCCACAGGATACCACGTAGTGTTGCACCCTTCCGAAACACTATGGATTCGGCTCAGTTTAACCCGGAGACCGATGTCGATGCCATCAAAGAGACCGGCCCCGAATTGTCAATCGAAGCCCGTAGTGTGGTCTCTGCACTACCCGAGTCGTATTCATCGTCGTTTACTTCGTCGACCGCCCTTCTCAGCAGCAGTTCTAAGAAGACCGTGGATTATGGAAGTGCAACAAATACCGCCGCATCATCAATGCCTGACATGAAACGTAGGCAAGTCCGCGCCAAAGATCCGTATGCGATAGCCATCGATGGGCTGGACGATGATGATATTGACGACATGGAACTTAATTTGGTACTTCCAAAAAAGCGTGAAGAGGAGAGTCTAGTTGATTTCCTGCGCAATACGCCGCCTCCTCCACCATCTGCCCCCCAGCCACTGCTGGTCCATACAAACGCCAAAACTCTCCAGAAGAAGTCCAGCTCGGTCAGTCTAATGTCACGGTTTGGTCGTTCAGGCAGGAAGAATTCCATTTCATCAAATGCCGATAAAGCCTCAATAATGACCCAAGGAACTTCCTCGGCAAAGCATGTTCCACTGAAAGTACCGAACGGTAGTGAAGTGAATATTGGTCGCCCTGGTTCGGGATTGGATCAATATGCACGCCCTTCACAATCGCAAGCACGTGCCGATTTTGATAATCTGTACAGTGTGGGAAGTAGCGTAGTCGCAGCAAGGAGTCCATTGAGGGCAAATGTCCAGGCGAGGGGGGCCCGAGCAGCCCGTAACGACACTGATAGTTTGGCGGACTTTCTCAAACACACAGGCCCGCCCCCTGAAGCCCGCGTTGCACGCCCACAAAAGGAAGAAGGACGTTCTCTACTTCAGAAGATGTCTTTCTCCAGGAACAAGAAAGTTGGTGTTGCTTAAACTATTTAATTCATTGTTTGGGCGGGTTAGTTTCACTTCTTTGCCGTTTATGTTTACGCGTATGTACGTTTCTATTCTCTGCTGTCTTGGGTATAGAACTTTTTTCTGGTTTTGGGTGTATGGTTACTGTTTTCCTTTCATGGCGGATATGGAGCTGGTTGTCCCCACGCCGCAAAATGTGTATGACGTTCACATATCTACAATACTTTTGATCTCAGTTGATGAACTTCTTTCACATCGTCTGGGCAACTTCATTCTTCACATTTCGTTTCATTTTTTTCTCTCCTGTTCTTCGGTTTCTAGGTATTTAGCGTCTTGGGGTGGTGTTATTGCGTTGTACTGTCAAACATTTACTAGCGATTTTTCCTTACATTTGTATTTCATATACCAAAGTATCTATTATGTTCACGTCGCTCTCTATCTTTCTGTGCCCATTCTTGGTTTGTCTTGTGCACTGTGGATCTGTTTGCGTTTTCTTTAAAAACACTTATTAGGGATTTCTTTTTGTTGATCTTGAGGAGGGGGCCTGGAACTTTCCTTTTCCTTGCCGGACTGTAGTTACCGAAAATTGCTGTCATGGCATATCACTCGATTATTTCTATTATTTGACCCTATATCTATACCTCCGAACTCAAACCTTCCAACTGACCCCGGCCTTCGCCCGTTGCGCACTTCCAAACTTGCCGGCCATTTGTCCCACAATCCAATGATTTTGAAACGTGCTCTTCGCGCTTGCCATCCAGCATTTCGAACTACGTACTACAATCACTCACCGGTAAACCGTTTTCTCCAAGATTCTGCAAATCTGGTTTTGCCGGTTACGGCACAATTTATTACCAACTTCGTATTGGACTGATGCTCCGATACTCAATTCTACCATTCTACCCTTCGTATCGGACTGATGTCCCGATACTCAATTCTACCATCCAATAATGATAAGGGAGTGAGGCCCGTCCAGTTTCCCGCCAGTCGTCTTGTTGTGAAGTGCCCAGGCACTACGTATACACTCCAGCGGTAGGTGCTGCAGCACAGAACCCGAATATCTGTGTCCATTCCATCATGAATTCCACCACATGTTCAAAGAAACACTGTTGATGCCTAGAAGAAGCAAGCAAGCAGAGTTCACGATACGTCTAACCAGAGTCACAGGTAAATCGATCTCAGCCGTTACCGGCAGCAGAAGCCTCATACGGATACATACCTGTAGTCTGGACATCTGCAGCCGCTTTAAGTCTGGACGGAATCCACACAGTTGGATGCATTGCGTTATTGTACTTGCAGATAAGCAACATTGAGAAGGATAACAGCCCAATTGTAAGTACAGTAACAATGGTGCGCATAGAAGCTCCTGTTGAGTACACTAAGCCGAGTCATGCACAGTGCGCGATCTCATCTGATATCTGCACCCCACATTTGGTTTATCTTTATATTATGTGTGCTGCACATTAGCCTAGTCCAAGAGCTCCTTTCTGCCACACTCAAATTCGAGGAAGTAAAGTTTGCGCAGAGGCACAGATGAGTCAAGCGGGCTGCCCCCTTATTACCAAGCTGTTCATCTGACAGGGCTCAGTTATATTGGACGGGCTGCAACGTCATGCTCAGACCAGGCAGCAATCTCGATGTGCCCATTGAAATCGTGTGCGCAATCGTTGTGTGTTTTCTGGCCTTAGCTTGCGCATGACGATGGAAGGCTGGATGTGTGGAAATACGCATGACTGTCACTCGCCTTGGTATATAAAGCACAGACTTTAACATGACATTCCTCCCCTCGAACACGAAATCATTCTACAATCACCACACACTGTAATACATATCACCGAACCCACCGTGCTTCGTCGTTTACACATCATCACCCCCTACCAGTGGTATTGATTTTATTACCACAAACAACAATGCCATCATCTCCCCAAACCGCATCGTCATATGCCGCACCGCTACCATACGGGCCAACTGTACGTTTGATTACCTTGTTCCGCACCCTCCGTATTTCTCGTATTGATAAATTGGATAGGAGGCCACGGCTTGCTGTTATTGCTTTCGTGGCTGCAGCCGGGTGAACCTGATCAGTTCGACGGGCTATGGGCAGTGCGGATGCGGACACGTTGTGTGCGGCGGGTGTTTAGAAACGACGTTGAGTTTGGCAACCGGATTTTAATTTGGCACTGGGTGATGAGAGGACGAGGGAAGGAGGTATCGGTGCGCATGCATAGCTAGGGCGTTTATTCAGGTTATGGGTTTATTTGTTTTATCAACGACAGAATGATTGGGTGGTGGGTAGTTTCTCACGGACCGAAAGTCATGATTATGGATTTAGTTTGTATGAATGTTAACTTTATTATTGTTTACTTATACATGAATATCCGCTGTTGAACTGTTGTACATCTGCAGGGGCGCCCACTTTAAACACCCAAACCAACAGACACTCATCTAGTTAATGGACAATGCTTTCCTACTTCATTTCATTCACCAGCTCTAATCCCTTTTTTGCGGCTTCTACTCCCTCTTTCATCCGCATTCCCTTAGCCAAGCTCAGTGCCTCGGTGAACCTCATCTGTGCTGCGTCCTTATTCCCCAGCATTCGCTCGATCTCCCCCAGGTTATGGGTAGCCGCCACGCACGCTTCATCGCACTCCGTAGTTCTGATCGGAGGGACAATTGTAGCATTAAGTTCCAGCGCCTTTGTGGCCCATTTCTCGGCATCTTTGAGGAGATGTGTACGGATAACTGTGGATTCGCCGGATTCGGGCAACTTTTGACGGGAGAGGACGGCGGCAAGGTTGTTCATTAAGGTGATCGCGTGGCAATTGTGGGGTGATGTCAAAGTCACTGCCTTTAGGTAGAGCGGAGTAGCAAGATAGTATTGCTCAGTCTTCTCGTAAAGCTGCGCAAGTTCTGATACCGTCAACAACCGGCTACAATGGGAGGTTTGGGGGCGGATTAACTTTCGAAACAGCCGCTGAGAGCAATATCATCAAACCATTCCCCCTCTTCCTTTTCATCAACCGAATTATCCTCTCGCCTCTTAATTTCCTTCAACAGAGTCTCGGTGCTCCACGACATCGCTTCCTCCGCGTTCCCGTCCTTCCCAAGTTCTTGGTAAATTTCTCCAATCTTGTATCCCAGCAACACGGCACGTTTCAGAACCATTGTACGATCCGACCACCGTCGTTCCTTTTCAAAATACTCCGCGCCTGCAGCATTCTCATCGAGGACACGTTCCAGGACCTCTACGGCCTTATCCGCGAACTCGCCATCTTTCATCTTCAGCAATAGCTGAGCACATTCTATTTTAAGACCTGCCACCTCATTTGATAGCGGATGCATTCCTGATTCTTCAGCAGCCCTGATGGCCTCTTTAAAGGCGGATGCCATCTTCGCGACGTCTCCGCGGGAGGCGTTGTAAAGCCCCGCCTTAACTTGCTTGGATACGGCCTTTGGGTAGACGGATAATGGCTTCTCAACGAGCTCATTGTAGAGATAGATGCAGTATGATGCTGCGCCAATTGCGGTGGAGACTCTGGGGGGTATCAGTTGGTTGCTGGGCGGTGGTGGTGGAGAGTTGGGATTACAGGATTGTGAATGTAACTATGGCGAGCCGGTTGCGTCGTAAGCCGCCTGTACGCATCTCTTTGGAGAGGCGTTCGCGAAAATCGCTAGCATGCCGCCGTTGCTGGGGAAGGAGGAGCGAGGATATAGGAAGTTTAACCCGTCGGACGGTTTGCAAATGGAGTGTCCGGGCGGTGGTAGGCAATCCAACTCTACCAGCTGATGGAAGGGGACAGGCCGTGATTATGCGGGAGAACATAGAGGTATTGTTGGCTGGTAATTGTTGTTGAGAGAGAACGGTGGGATTGGTTGTGGAGGTTGAGATGTCAATGTCGAGTCGTTAATGATCAAAATATGCATGACGTCGTCTCCGCCGTCTGGCGATGGCAGGCGACGGACAACCACCACCACTACCGAAGAGAGCAGCCTCCTGAGGAAATAAACTCCCCGCATGTGCGGAAGGTAAACTGATGTTTCCGCCTAGTACATCACGTGCAGCCCGCTGATGCAAGGATAGATACGTTTTAGTCCTCCGCCCGGCGGAACTGCGACAACGCTTTATTGACGCTGGTCTCCCCGTTGATGAAGCCCCCAGCGATGACACCGTACGACAGAGCTATAACATATCGCCTACTTATATTGAGTATTTTGATCGCACTTATTGAAGCGACAGCATCACTGAGAACCATCGTAACCATAGGCCAGTCTACCGTATCGATGCTGCCGAAAATGGCTCCCAGAATGTTACCGCCGTCGTCACCTCAGATATGACGAGTGCGACTCAGACTCCAAGCACCTCGACACCACGCTATATCATCCAGCCCATGAAGTGGGGTTCGTATCATTCTAACTTCATTCAATCCCGCCACAGTACTGAGCCACCAAACACAGGCCTCATACCCTCCTGGCGAAAAAACGCCCCGGACTACTCAACCGTGGCAAAAGGAATCAATTGCAGGGACGACTCGCTCGCTGAAAGCCAGAGCATGTGGTCTTCTATAAAGCATCGCAAACGATGCATAATTCCGGCGGAGGGCTTCTATGAGTGGCTTAACAAAGGCAGCCAAAAGGTCCCTCACTACACGAAACGCGCCGACGGCCAGCTCATGTTTTTCGCCGGGCTTTGGGATTGTGTACAGTACGAGGGTTCTGGGAAGGTGTATACATATACCATCGTAACGACATCGTCCAACTCTCAGCTAGAGTTCTTGCATGATCGGATGCCTGCTATTCTTGAGCCGGAGGAGATTAGGAAGTGGTTAGATCCGGCGGTGTCCCAGTGGAATGACCGATTGCAGCGACTGTTGAAGCCGTTCGAGGGGGAACTGACGGTGTATCCTGTCACGCAAGAAGTGGGAAAGGTTGGGAATAATTCGCCGAGCTTTGTGATACCTGTGAATGAGAGGAAGGATGGGATCAGGAATGCTTTCGGAAGGCAGAAGGAGATGGCTAGTACGCCGAAGCCCAAGCATGAGCAGCATGGGGAGAAAAGGCGTGCAGATACCCCTCCTACGGAGGAGAAAGACGTAAAATCGGCACCAGCCAAGTCGGCCAAGATTATTAAAAGCAATACCGCCAGCCGAAAGTCTCCGAAGAAGGGAAAAAGCACCACAGTCGGGGGGAATAAAAAGATCACTAGTTTCTTTACCAACGAGAGAAACAGTTCTTAACTCTTTACTTTCTTAAACCAATACACATACTTATCTTCATGCATATGAAGCGGGTTGTTTTTCTTAGGTTCGGCATATCCTATAACCTTTTATATTGGTATTTCACTTTGATGTTGGTGTATGCAGCTTCTCAATTTCCTCTATTATTTCTGGATTGATGACTTATTTATTGAGTTTTTGGTTGGCGTCGTTCAAATGTGTTCGACACAAGTTGGCATGAATCCGCTCATATTACAGACGCAGACAGCAGGTCCTTGTTCCATGCGAGGATGTGCGATTGACCACAATTATTATTCTTCGTTACCAGGATTTTTCACGGGAATTTCACGCAGTAATCCGACATTGAACTCCCACAAGTCACTTGAAATCAGCCTGTAGAAAAGGCATCTCAGCCCTGTGAATATGCCCATTATCTGACAAAAAAAAAGACATGAAAAAAGAAAAGTCGTACACCCCAACCCCAAGATCGAGATAGAAAAGGCCCAAAGTAAAATTGCACCATCCGAAGCCCTTATATAGCGCCTTTGCCCCATTTTTGTTTGTATTCATCACAACATAGCAGCCAAAGCAGTGAAGAATCGTCTCATGGTCATGAATCAAAAAAAATCAAACTTTATTTTTTTATTCAACCAACATTGCCCGACCCGCTTATGCCCTTGAGGGGTTAATACCCCAGACGCGGATCTTGTTGTCGGTGTAGCCAGAGAACAAAGTAGATCCATCTGCCGACCAAGCCAACGAGACACACTCGGGGTCCCTGGCCTTCTTGGTGCCCTCGCTGCTATAGAACTCGGGGGTAAGCTCATCAACTTTGCTCTTCTTCTCGAGATCGAAGATGATGATGCTGGTGGCGGTGGCGGCGCACAGCCAATAGCGGTTGGGGGAGAAGACGAGAGCGTGGATTTCGTCTCCGGCGTTGAGGGAATAGAGGTGCTTGGACTCGTTAAGATCCCACAGCATGGTAGTTCCATCTTTTCCGCCGGAAGCGCAAAGGGATCCATCGGGGGAGATGGTGACAGTGTTGATGTAGCCGGTGTGGCCGGTGTGGTCGGTCTGGATACGGCAGGAAGAGAGCTCCCAAACCTACAGAGACAACACTTTGTCAGCAAGCTGCTTCCAACAATCGTATTCCGACCCAGTGATAAAGTAAATGGAGTGAATGTGTCATCAGGCAACGGTGATTGGTTGTCTCATGGCCTTGAAGGCTTCTGAAGTAGCAAATACATTAAGTTTGCGAGCATCCTTTGACAACATTCAACTCCGTGGACTGTTATGTAGGAACTAACCTTGACGAGTTTGTCCCATCCAGCGGAGACGATGACCGGGTTGGAAGGGTTGGGGCTGAAACGGACGCAGGACACCCACTCGGTGTGGCCCTTGTCGGTAATGGTGAACTTGCAGTCTCCGAGAGTATTCCAGAGTTTGATGGTGCGATCCCTGGATCCGGAGACGATCTGGCGGTTGTCGGCGGAGAAAGAGACGGAGAGGACATCATTGGTGTGGCCAACGAAGCGGCGGGTAGTCTGACCAGTGGAGAGCTCCCAAAGGCGGAGGGTCTTGTCCCAGGAAGCGGACAAAGCGTAGGCACCGTCAGAGGAAATGACCTTCAATACAATTCCCGTTAGTGTTGTGGCCTTAGCGCTAGATTCGAGGAAAATAGTCGTACACAGTCGGAGACGATGTGGGAGTGACCCTTCAGGCTTCGCTTGGGGACACCGTAGCTGGTCTCGTCACGGGTGCTGTATGTATGGACACCTTCATCAGACACCTTTCCAAGCCAACATCTTCAGGTCCCAAATTCGAGTCCTTACAGGTTCCAGATGATGAGGGTCTTGTCGCGAGAACCGGACAAAAGCATGTTCGGGTTCTCGAGGGACGTGGCTAGGGACTATTTGGATTCCCATTAGCATTCATCCCCCAAATCCTCAATTCGCAAATCTCCACCAACTTACTGTAACCCAACCGTTGTGACCTTCATTCCATCAAGTAAGATCATTAGCCTCCCAATTCCTCCACGAATTGATCTTTATCGTTGGACGCAGCATGTAGACTCTTCGAAATCGGCTCACCTTCAAGGGTCCCCCGCAGTGACATCTCTGGTATAGCTAAAACATCAAGTTAGCCAAAACACAATTCCAACGTAATATCTGCTGGCTACACGATCAACATACCCATGATTGAATATCGGTGACGAGACTTGCGAAAAAATAAGGGATGAGATGGGCCGTTTAACGTCGTAGCACTTCGTCGGAACAACTGGAAAGCAAAGATTCGTTGTCTCAACCCTGACATTTCCTGTGCGGTTTCGCTGACTCGCACACACTAACCTTGTTGGGACCAATAGCGTGCGTGACTGTAGGGCAACAGCCCTTGTTTTCATATTGGAAGTCTATTTTGCCCTCAACTTACTCTACCTATTCTTCTTGCTTTAACAATTAAAATTATTCAGCTGCCACCAGAATAACCTCCCCAGGTAACAGATCCGCCTTTTCGTAGAGAAATGCAACACTGTGGAACGAACGGAATAAACAAACACAAGGTGCTTCAGGGATGCTGCAGATGTCGAGCGTCACGTCAAAGTTTGTTCTTGCAAGACCTCCACCATTCACTATCCAACCTTCCTCTTCAATTGTCTGTCACAAGTGCTTCCCATTACCATTCCTATCGCGCCATCCAATTCTTGGCAAGGGTAGATATGGAAGCAAGTCATACGTCATCACTCACGCGTAATCGAGGTATCGATTGATAGAACTCTCTTATATCGGATAGATATTTAGACGGGTATGTTCTCGTCACGTCGAGTTGTCAACACAGGTGTCTCGGTTAGGTCCTGTGACACTGCCTAGGGATACGTCGTCCAGTGCTTAACACTCACGGTGGGAACACGCGTTTGATGACTAAACCGTTCATTGTCTGACGATGATTATGCCATTGATGGCAGAGGTGGGTGGTGAATGTTCTTTGGAAAGTTCTTCAGAGGCATCGTTCCAGGCTCGCAATTTACGAAAAGCTTTTGGAAAGCCGACTGCATCTTGTAAGTATAACAAGTTTTCGAGGTCGCCTGGAATTCGAACTGAAATTTGGCCACTCTACTGGTTTCATGTTGTTACGCCAGTACATAAGGATCCATTGGAATCTTGCGCACATACTGACAAAGTCAGCTCAATACTAAAACGCCAGACACCCAGACTAAGAGTCAATGATAGAGAGCGAGTGTGTGTGTGAGGGGGGCGAGGGCTCGAAGTATTGATGCCCGGAGAACTTTCAGCTATTGCAGCAGATAAAATCACTAATATTATGCCAATTAACTCCTTAAATCCTTGCTTGAAGAATTTTGTGGTTTCAGTAATACTTACCTGGGCCTGGTTTCCTACTCAGTAATTCTCTCTGAGTGCAAATGAAATCGCTAGGTACTTATGTTCCACCCAATTCATCCGCCAACCTCGACTTCTGGCGCTAGAGTAATGAATGGAAATACTCTTGCACAACAAGCACCCCCTCCAACGAAATCCACCGAATCAGGCTCGAATGGGTTAGGGTTTCAACAACTCCACTTCCACCACCGAAAGTACTCTACTCTATAATCCACTCTACCTTAACTCTGAAAGTTGCTGACCCATTTTTAGTACACATCGCCGTGGTATTTTGTCTTGGTTATGACGATTCTGGATACCTAAATTTATCACCATACTGCCGCACCGTTCATGCGTAATAATGCTAGGAAGCGCAAGGAGTAGCCCGCTATCGGTGATGATAAGCAGGGCTCGGGATTATCGCGAATTGATCAGGGCGAAAGGCTGTAAGCTATGGGTACTAAGTAATATTAGGGTTATGTAACCACCTCATTCAAAGATCATAGTTTATGTTAGAAAGCTCAGTTTTGCAATTTCGCCCGACCACCCACCACACAAGCGCTAAAAAATAGTTCGGAAATTAATTTCAAACATCCTATTAACTACAAATGGTAAGACTATGTGAGGCTCAAAAACTTTACTTAAATAGATTGCGCTTTCAATTCACAATTGCCCACAACAAGCACAAATTCTTTCTGAAATGAATAGCCCAAAATTAAGGAGAATATTCGTGTGTATTTTAGCATGGTTTTTTTTTGTGTTTTTTTATGTCCTTGTAGGTGTTATGTTGAGTGCCGAGAAACAGGCCGAGGAACGCGCCGAGAAACGCGCCTTGCTTAGCGACTATGCGACAACTCCACTGCAACATCGCAACAACACCCCCAAAAATTAAGAAAATTCGTTCCAAATTATGTGTAAATATTCGCGTCAATTTTGGGCAATTTATTTTAGAAAAAGTCTGTGTTTGTGGTGGACAGTTATAAATTTAAAAAAGCACGATTATTTAAGTGAGCAAGATAGGTTTTTTGAGCCTCACAAAATCTTACCATTTATAGTTGGTAGGATGTTTAAATTTAATTTCCGGTCTATTTTTTACCCCTTGTGTCAAGTTGTGTGGTGGGTGGTCGGTCGAAATTACAAAACTGAGCTTTCTGACATATAGCCTTCCGTACTCCTGGTGATGGTGATGAATCACCCCTCTAACTCTGCTCGGGCATTTAGTAAACCATTAGATTGCTCGATTACCTGAGCTAATATTCTACCTTTAGTTTACTGAAGGCCACCGGTTCGGATGCGGTCCATCTTCCCGCCTCTCTCCCTCTTGCTCTCTATACACTAACTTAGTTCTTTCGACTGCAATTCTTTCTCCAAGTGAGTATTTATTCAGCTTTGATGTTGACAAATTCAGTCGCTTAATGAGCGGAGCGAAGCTCACGATAATATCTATACAATCCTCCTGTTATATGTATGTACAGTGCCAACGGCTACGGCACATCTGCCCCCCAAAAACAAAAAGACGATCCGACAGACCAGACCATACTAGATGGCACACATTTTTCCTTCAAACACCACCTGACCCATATCCAAGAACCGTATATTCAGCTAACCGCTAAAGACAATATCCACCATGAGTGAGTTTTACCGAATCCGAAAAGATCTATTTACATTGGAAGTTTTTGCCTTACCTAGCGCCGAGACCAGCCATACCCTGCAGCTTCGATGCCAGCTGTGGATACTTCTCTTGCACCTTTTGAACGGTTACCATGCTATGTGGTTGAGATTGGAATATGGAGGACTCACTTGAAGCTGCGTGCGTGTAGCCTCCGCGTACGAAAGGGCATTTATTATCTCCGCCTCCGTCCTAGATAAAGATGCGGCCCTCTCAAAGTACTCTAAGGCTTGATTCACCTTTCCTTGCTGGAGAAGTAATTGCGCCATTGTGGCAACGGCAATATCACAATCCGGATCGACTGGAGATAGAATAAGAAGAGGCTCAGAGACAACTCAGGACAACAAACATACGAAGTAACGCCCGCTCGCACAACTTTTCCGCCTCACTGAAGTCTTGCTTCCATTGGAACAATGCCAAAGCTTTGTTAATCAATGGCAAAACATTCATACCCATCGGCTTGGTCTGTTTTTCCATTTCGATCGCAAGGTCGAACTTTTCGATGGCCTCCTGATACTTTTGCTGATCGAGCAAGAGTTCCCCGTAATAGTTGTATACGTCGGGTACCTTGTCGAAATTCTTGATACACCTTCTGAATGTGGCCATTGAAGATGCAATTGAACCCATTTTGTATTGGGTGACACCAAGCTGGATATGAGAAAAGATGAAATCACGGTCGAGCTCAATAGATTTCTGATAATCCTTGGCAGCGTCGGCAAATTCGCCGCAAATGAAATGCAACTGAGCACGATGGTAGTAAATGTCGGGGTCATCAGGATTATGTTCAATTGCTGCTTGGAAATCTGCAGCTGCCGCTTCACGATCACCTGCCGAGGGTTAGATGTCGATTGGACAAGGGCATATGCAGCGACAAACCAAGTTCTAAACTCAAGCTGGCACGCTTGATATAACTTTGGGTCATTGTGGGATCCAACTCAATACTTTGTGATAAATCAGCCAGTGCACTTGCGGTGTCACCTCGCAAATACTTGAAGGTACCCCTCCAATTCAATGCGGTGGCTTCGTGATTCGTTCCCAGCTTCATAGCTTGCTCAAATGCCTCCCCTGCTTCCTCGTAGGCATCAGCTGTCTTTCTCTTTACAGCCTCCAGGCCCAGTTGCAAATGATAGTCTCCTGAATTTTCGTCCAGTGTGACCGACTCGTCAAGCCCTTTAGGAAACGGCTGAGGTCTGAAGCTCTGGAGATAATTGGAGACAAATGTAGGGGACGGTAGTCTTTTAGGCTTCGCATCCAACATTGCCTTTCCCTTCGCCTCAGCCACCTTCTTGAGCAATCTCTCCACACTTTGCGCCGAAGCCTCGTTTCGGAATCCATCGATAATGCAGCTGGCGGTAAAATCGAGAAGGGCTTCGCTATACTTCTCAAGTTGTTCGAATGCGTTGGCCCGCCGGTTTAGCGCTTTAACATATTCTGGGTCCATTGAGATGGCAGCCGTAGTGTCGTCTACTACTTTCCGCCAGTTACCAAGCGCATTGTAGCAAGCAGATCGGTTTGAAAAGAAGATAGGATCCCGTTTGCATAGAATCGCCTTGGAATAGAGCTCGATGGCGCGTGGGTAATCCTGATTGCCATATGCTCTATTACCTGCAGCCTTTAATTTTGCGGCATACGTGCTGCGTTGCTGCACGCAACATTAGCAAAGCTCTAACTCAAGCCGCCGATATTGATACCTCGGGGGTCAATGATCCAACAGTATTCTCATCTACATCCGGCAAAACATTGTCGGTATTTGCGACGGCCGGTTTCTTCGAATCTAATTGCCGTATTAACAACCGAACAGTTGGGTGATATTTCTCGTCCTACCAGCCTGGATTTTATCTGCCTTCTCCGATGCGCTATCTTTGATGTCCTTTTTCCGCCGGTCCTTTTTGCTTTTCCTTTCCTTTCCTGGTTCGTCCTCGTTAGGTGTCGACTGTGATACGTAGTATATCCCGCCGGCTGTAGCGATAATAACAACGGCGCCGACGGTGTAGACGACAGCTTTATGTTGCGAGATATAGCCGGAAAGTCGAGTCCATAATGACGTTGATGCTGGTCCCGCAGAATTGGCAGCAATCGAGTGAACTGATTGAATGGGTTGCTTGCCGGTGGAGCTCATTGGCGCTGCAGAAGGTGATGTCGGTTATGGCTTAACAGCGGGCGATAGTCGTCCACAGAGCTGAGTTGAAGAATGGTTCGAATAGCCGGCAAAGTCGACTGATGTTGATAGTCGGCTGGGTTGATTTGAACTTTTGCAAGCAGCAGGCCGATGGATAATGATGGTGTCGCTTCCAACATAGCTGGGGTAGCGGCTTGGCTTGGCTTGGATTCGACCCCTGAAGTTACCCGCTTCCGAAACAAATGACATCCTCAGAAGGAAAAAGGGACTTCACAGTCATAAGAAAAATTACATGTAAATACGTCTTATCAAGTGAGTATCTATCCGTCAACTTTCTGCCTCGAAAGTAGGTGCTTTGTTATTCTACATTTTTTCAATTTGGGTTTGCTGTATATACATCGATCAAAACAAAGCACGATGACAACGACAATCCGAATCCATTATTTTGCTTCTATAATCTTCTCTGCCTTTCCAGCGTCTCATGTCCCATTTCAGTTTTACGGCTAGTTCGAAATCAATCGCGCAGCTTGGTATTCTCGCCCATCATCCGATAGTATCAGGTAATACTGTCATACACGTTCAGTTAACGTTGCTGCATATTCACCATGGGAGAGAGTACGAAGTATTGCTAGTAATAAACAACAACTCCTTAGGTGTCAAAATGTTCTTAAATCATAACCACTCGTCGTTTAAAATTTCTATCATTGGCCTGGAAATACATTTAAACCTCTCCACTGCCCAAAAGGTCAATTGTTGTGTATGCTATACTCTTGCTACTTAGTAGCACTGTATTTATCTGCAGACTCGAGCAAATGATTAAATCTACTCACTGAAGCCAGCTGCTTCAATATGCTATCAGTCCCCTCCAGTTCTTTGCTTATTATTAGTGCAGCATTTGTCCTAGGATTGTCGAAAGTTGAAGCTGAGGAGGGGAGGAAAATTTGTGGTGGGGGCGTTTCGAGTCTTGGTATCAATGAGTGATAGATCATGCCTAATCTCCTGGGTGGAATTCTCCATCCCTGTAACATCATCTTGCAGTGCATAGTAGGAGAAAGTCCTGAACGTTTACTTTACATCCTTCCGAGGTAGCCCTACGTACTAGACCGGGCAGGGTTGCATGGCCTCCGGGCAGGGTTGCATGGCCTCCAGCCAGACAACTTATGCATATGTACCATTGTATGCATAGCTTAACGAGTAAATGAGTTTGTTGTGTTGAACAGGTCGTACGTACTTTATGGCCATGGGCGTTTGCTGGTCTGGGGAAATTTCTTTGTCAGACCTTTCCCATCGGCCGGCCTGATTTCAACCTTTTGGACAGGCTTTTAAAGGACAAAAATTCTTGTAAAATAGGTTTTCACCCGAAAAATACCGACAAATTAATTTCCTCGAACCACTGTGTTCATGTACAATGAAGTCAGCAGACGTACTGCTCGTGCCCGTAATGTAAAGTACATCTACCGCATGAATGCAGAAATAACATTGAATTCCATGAGACTCTTCCCTTTGAACGAGTTAGCTCTCTGAACGAGCGCTCCAATAAAATCCGTAGATCAACCCTTGTTTGCGCGATTGCATTAGGTGGCTTTCACCCGTGGGTCAGAGAACCATGATCAATCATTCGTAGACCGAAAACATTGCTGTGCAGCACAGCCACTGATTAAGAGGAAGCGGAAGAAGGTATTGCGGATGGATGCAGCTGGCTATGGTGGACCCAGTTTCGAAAGGTCAGGAGTAAGATATTGAAAAATGCGCTGGACAAGCTATCCATTGGCATACGGCAACGTACAGTTGCATACGTCAAAATACGCACCAGCACAAATGTAAACCAAATCAGCCAAATTATCTCCAACTGGACCTCCGAGGCCTTGAACAAATATTGTCTAATACATAGTGCATCACTCGAGTTCTGGAAAACCCTGATTTCTGTATATACTCTAAACGAACATCAGAACAGTGCCAGGTATTTGCGTGCGGGAAGACTATCAGGTCCGATCCTCCATAGGGTAGTAACATCTAAGGGCGGTATGTTGCAGCCGGATGTGTCCATGCATGATCCGGAATGAAGTGAATATCCATTTGGCTCTAACTAGCTGGAGCCACGTACATCCTCAGTAATTCTGTATATACTTTCCGGCTTCCTACTGTTTCGGGGTATATTTAAAATCCAACCCACACCTGATGGGAAGCAGTTGACTTGGGACTGTGGGTTAGCAGCAATATTCAATTGCCCAACGCTAGAATGCCCAACAAGGAATTCGAATGCACATAGGGGATACAAGTACCAGACTTTTTTAGTGGCTACGACTTGCTTGCTACCCTGTATGCAAATTTTCCGCCCAGAATTATCAATTCGAGTAAGTTTCAGCCAAATGGATGTTTGGTTCCAGAAGGCGGTTCCGATTAAGTTGTTTGCCACGGATGCGTGCGCGAGGAAATCCAACGACAATTACCACTCATTTAGATGAACATTAAAAATTCGTTGTTTGTTATGTACTCATACAAGCGAAGCATAATGTTTTTTTGGTTTTGGGTGGCGGAGGATGTGGTGCATAGGTATGTGAGGTAGTGAACAACCCAATGCTCTTATAGCTCTTATATATCTGCAGCAGTTCTAAATTTCCAAAGGATTTCTGCGACTAAAGTAGCCGGTGGTATTAGCATTAACTTATCTTTATCTTTTAAATCTACTTCAATAGCAATGGCACCAATAAGTCTCCATTACCGCCATATCCTCTTCGACAGCGACGGCAAGTCAATAACCCCCCTTATTGCGGCAGACGATCTGCCGACGCATTTGTTTACCGTACTCCCACCCAAAGACAGAAATCTAGTTATGTTACGGGAGATTCCTCCAGCTGCCCTTACCATTGAAACGAATACTGGAATCTCAACTCCCACATCAATAACTCCTGTAACAAGGACTGAACCCCTTCGGCCACGGTGGCGTCACGGCTCCGTTATAGACGGTGACGCAGATAGAAGACCGCCTTCGTCAATGGGCAGTGTGAAGGGGAATACATCACCGAGTGTCCAGCGCAGAGACCTCAATATGAGTGATACCGCAGAGAACGGGGCGGGTGACCAAAACAAAGGAAGTAATGCTATTGGCAGGGAGCTTTGTGCATATTATCATCACCGCGAAGGATGTAGACGTGGTCCGCAATGTCGCTTTGTGCACAGCGACCCCGAGGAACGGAGGGGGCGGTCGATGTTGACGGAAAAATGGAGACGGACTATACTCTCGAAAAGCGAGGACGGTTCTGATGATACAAAGGTAATTGACATCTACATCTTTCTTTCGAACTTATTATATGGAGACTCCATAGCTGACAACGCTGAGCAGTCAAGTTCAAAGTCGTCGTCAACATCCACTACTTGTGCCACTCCAGGACGTATAGTAAACCCCACAGATCTGGCCCAGACTGTCAAGACACGTAAGCCATCATGTCCCCTCACTTTCGCTGGTTAGACCGTCCATAACTTGACCGCTCAAGATTGCACATTCTTCCTCAGGTTTGGCGAATGCGACTATTGGCCCCATTGCAAATTTTCGCACGAGCAACCCGATGGCATGAAAAAGGTGATGCGACACAGCTCGTATAGTTGGGGTAGACTGGATTCCAGAGGAATAGAACGGTGTCAGAAGGCCTCAGAGAAGCCGGTGCCTAAAACAAATGATGTTGAAAACGAGGCCGCAGAAGAAGGAACGACCCAAAAATTGGAGTCAGGTGTTCCGGATTGTGAAGAACTAATCAATTTTACGGATTAGATGAATGTGTTAGAAAGATACTGGTATTAGGCGGAGAGGCTATTCATTATGGATGTATGATGAGTGTATCGTGATTGCTACTGAGGCAAGATTTTCACTCACGATTTAAGTCATGAATGTGATCCCATCCTGTGTAATTCTGAACTGGAATATTCTGTCTCTGTTCGAGATACTTTCTTGCGCACCAACACTCAACCCTCGCACATCCGCCCATCCAGTGAAGCCATTCTTGCTCGCCGCCTTCTCTCTGACTTCGTTATCTGACAAGGCTTCCACAATTGAGATGCCTCGCTGGAAGGGTATCACAGCATCTCTCTCTACAACCAGCTTCAAGTCTACAAATTTCGCCCAAGCTGATGGTAGATGAGATCGGAACGCCGGCACTCGGGCCTCATCCCTATGTGTAGCGCCGAAAGATGCTGATTCACTACCAGGAACGGTAGCTAGCCCACCAACGAGCTGCATAGTATTCTCAACAAGTTGCAGTCCCCAATTGGTAGCCACAATGAATGCCCCAAATTGGGCCGAAACTTCACGAAGGTGCTGCACGATGATTTCGTACGTCTGTTGGTATCCCGGCGCTTCAGTTCCCAATCCAGTCAACTTATCTTGCCAATAGAACGCAGATAAACCGTCGACGAGAATTGCGGCGAGGCATCGCCGAATAGAGTGATGGCAATCGGATTGAAGCAAATATTCTGGAAGCCCTTTCAACATTTCGATTATGGACCTCGACGATTGGGGGCGGTATATGTGGACATGATGCAAAGCGGCGTTGGCCACCGCGTCTGCGTCGAGCTCTGAAATGCTAAACCCGTTGTCTTTGTGGCAACCGAGAATATGCGACCTCATGATAGAGTGTAGTCTGCATAAATCGAACCTCCCGTCGTTGTCGAAAACAACTACGGCGGAATTCTTCCCGCGCAGAGGCACACTGTGCCAATGCGAAGGGAGAATGCACAATGCGGCAATATAGTAGAGAAGGTGGGTCTTTCCAGAGGCAGTATTGACACTTGTTATCTCAATTACCGGCCCATGTGTCTCTATTGCTGAAGGGTGTGGCATGATATTCACATCCAGGTGTGCTATTGGTGGCGGAGGTGGTTGTAAAACGGCCGACAAAATTCTGTCCAAGGCGGGAATGTGTAAAAGACAACCCCGCGTTTGGTCCTTATGAAGTAAGACGCAAAGCTGTATCGGTATAATCAGAAAGAGCCATCACAACTTCTGACTGTGACTACTTATGTACGTATGCAAACTCACCTCTCCCAGTCCCATCACCCGCAGCTCGTCCAGCAGCCGTCCCCCGATTTCTCCCGTCATCGCCTCAACAACACTTCACGACACCAATGATACCGACCGAACTTTTTCCAGCTTCGCGCCTGGCGTGGAAACTCCAGACCGACGTTCAAACCGGTCGTAGACGGAAGGTGCCAGTAGGAGAGTTGGCGAATTGTCCCCTACGAAAGATGATGCAGTGGAAGTGCGAGCCAGATGGTGCGGAAGTGCGATGTTGGCCGATTGAGCGTTTTTTCCGAACGTAAGAGCTCCTTGTCGCTGGTGGAGTTGATGGTGCTTACGAATTGCAGCTGTGAGTGCCTTACAGTAGAGGTGACTGAGCTGGAGAAGAGAGTCGGGGGATGACCAGTCCCAGATGATTCCATTGATGTGATAGAATTACAAAATTATAGTTGCCTTGTGGTTGCTTGTTCCTGCTCACATTTGATATATTCTAGCATACAATTCTCACATATTTTGCAGACAAACTCCAGAATTGGCGGTGGAACCTCTTAAGTACTCTACTTATAGGTATTTTCAATGCTACAAAATCTCGCAAACTACAAGACAACAGAGTCCTAAATCTGTTACAGTGATGTATACAGATCCATCGAAAGCCAGTCATGTACAAATGATCTTGTCCTACTAAAAGGCGGTATCGGGAGAATAAAAGCACCCTCATTTCTCACATACACTTTGGTTCGGGACCACCACCGGCATCTTCGTTTCTCCTGTTCCTATTATTGACAGCCCTCCCAAAGCTGTGGTTGTGACTCCTGTCCCTGTTGTGTCCTAGGCAGCCCGAATGCGTTTCGTGGTTCCCTTTCCCTTCCTCCAAAATTGGCTATCTGAATTGACGATTACTTCCAAATACCCGTCTTCGTCCGATTTCTTGCCAGAAATACTGGGAGACGAGTCGTTCATGATACTGCTCAGGCTCTCAACTTCTTGATGCCCATTCACTTTCTTCCACCCTATACTCTGGCCCAAACCCTCAAATGCCTTCTTCCATTGTTGATGTCTCTCCTTCCGTTTCCCCCCTACTCCCTGATCGCTATCCTGGACAGTGTCTTTCCTTGTAGCAGATACGGCCAGGAGCTTCCTGAGTGCTTGCTCAGCGAGCCTAGATTCCGCTGTAGCTTTTTCTCGTATTAATCTGGGATCCGTAGGCCGCTCCGAGAACACAGGGGTTTCTTGGTAGGTGTGCCGACTTGGAAAAGGCGGCAGATGCTCATAGATACGACATCGTTGATCTTGCGATCCGCCCAATTCTTCGCCCAGAAGTTTAGTGAGGTCGGGAGGTGAGAGAGGTGGAGGAGACGGTGGGGGTAAAGGGACTGATGGTGTTATCGAGGGTATTCGTTTGAGTTCATCGTCTAGTCCATGTAAGCTGATATGGCTTTGCCTCAACATTTCTTCGAAATCTAGCACAGTTGGCTTTGTCCGTCTCTGGGCGAGTGCAAAAAGTCCAACGGTTTGCAGCATCTGAAAGTAATCTACACAATGACATTAATATAGACTCTGACACGAAACGATCGGGCAGGCCACACAATCCTCTATAAGCTTGCGCATCCTCTCTTGTACACCTGCTGAGGCACCCGAAAATCCAACACTCTGGAGTATAATCGCCGTACTTCGATTCAGCAGTTGCGATACTATTTCCTCCGGCAATACCTGCGCAGCGTTCGCATCTTGTTGTGGCCCAACTCGTCTGCGTCGTTTCCTTGGACGGGAATTCTCCTCATAGTTTGTTAGAGGTGGAATAGATAACTGGGGATGATCAGTCGCCATTGTAAGTGTGGAATCGGGGGTGAGAATGAAGAGATATGTTCGGACAACATACAACAAGCATCGGTTTGATCACGTGGCGCTAAAAGAGCCGTGCCAAGACTGTCATAACCACAGTTGATAATCGTTCGTTCTACCATCTTCATCATTGACTCTTTACTCCACCAACAAAATTATCCACCACCACCATCCTGTACGTGTCATGCAATAGGGCTCCTTTGCTTCTTAAATGATATTTCACTAACACCTCACTTGCAGATCGATCGTGTCTCTACTGTACATCCGTAATGTCCGGAATCGCTCCCATCGTTGGTAGACTCAGGAAAGGTCTCGTCATGGACCTTTCCGTAGCAACTGGTCTCGGAATGGGTCAGTCGCTCTTCTTTGGATGTTTGATGTTTCATTGTTAACAATGATTAAAAGGCATGGGCTACTGGTTTTGGTACGGTACGTTATTACTGGAACGACAAAGACGATTTTCTGCAACCCAGAGATAGCCGACCACCAAATTCAATATCCGTACTTTGCTGCGCTTATCTTCTAACGCCATTGTCCGACAAATAGGTTACCACGTGCCGGCAGTCCGCGTCCGTGATGCGTAGGATATCCTCATTCCATCCGACATTAGCGATTAGTACTGAATGCAGACATAGCTACTACGCCAAACTCGAGCAGCAGCGAATTGCCAATGCTCAGCAGTAGGATATGGGAGGTTCTTGTCTGCATAAGGTACTGGCTGTACCAGGTATCGGAAAGGACAATTGTACATTTTGGTATTCGGAAATATCTAGATTGTAAAACCTGGCACAACTCTCTGACGACCCCGGTGATCAGCAACAGCAATTAGACTGTTGTCACGCTGTATAAATCCAGCACAGTCAATCGGCACTTGGTGACAGCACACAAAGAGTATTTATTTTGGTAAACGATAGCTTGCTTAGCCAACACAATTGAAATACTAAGTTGTAACGTACGTGAGGGGGTAACTGGCCAAGAGGTACTACCCAGAGCTACCGATCTGTAAATTTTAATTACTTGTATCTCAACAACTAGTCACTCTATTGACTTCAGACTTTAAATTCTCAGTTTATAACGTACAAGCACTGGAGGCGGCTTCGCCGCCTTAAAAAGACTTTATTAAACTGATGTTCATGAACTGACACCCTGATCACTTCCCAAGCCCTGTACCATACTGTTGGACTGTGTCCACCACTGTGTATTAACCACTGTGACTACTGGTGTACCACTGTATATCTGCCACTGTATATCAACTGTTGTGAATCTGAATTGGCCACCTTGTATCTACTACTGCTTGATATATGCTGCCATATTTCAGCCATATACAGAACTATATTTGGATCAGGCAATATATATCTGCAACTGTATATCAGTCCCTGAAGATCTACTACTATATGCTTGCCATTGGATATCTACCTCTGTATATTCATCACTATGTATTCAATATTCACAGGTAGTCTGGTCAAATCACTGATATTATACAGACAACCTTATTAGTCAGATCTAGCATAATTTCAAAAATAGTCCGGTACTACCAGATATCTATTTAGAGATCTATAGAAAAGATAAAGTGCAGAATATCTGATGATACTCAGTTATCTATGATCTGAAAATAATAGGTGGCAATTGATGATATGTGGTCGGATGTGAGTATTTGCAAATATGGTGTAATGGCAATGCCAGGTGCACTTGGCTGTCAAGTACACTTGGATGCTGAGGCTGGATAATCGCCCTTCATATATAATCACCTCATGAAGTGGTTTTGGCATGCCAACAATTATCTTACCTACATACTGTACAATTGATCTATATTGCTTATTTTAATATGGAACTGTATCTACATGTATCCATCTATACAAGGCCATACATGGACGTATATCCTTATACTATAATCGCTTTTCAGTCACCAGTTATGATTCGCTCATAGAGTTTCATGATTTGTTTACTTTTTCGACACGTCATGATACGTATACAAACAGACTATTTGTCGATTTCATATAATTGCAGCCCCAATACCCTTCAAGAAGTCATCTAGAACTCAATTGCATGTCACTGATAGTTGTGACAGTGAGGAATTCTTGCAGGCCACAACCTCTACGTCCAAGACCCAAATATATCGAATCACCAGGTCCAGGACCGCTCCAACAGCCTTATTAGACATCGAGATCGACTGTTAGGGGTTTTCCCTTAGCCGGTGCACGAGGTATGGAGGATGTCAATGGCAATCTGTATTTGGCCAAACTGTCCCTATGGTTGATCGATATCATGCCAGCTATCTATCCCATTCTCTGAGTGATGAAGTTCTATGCAATATATATACCTATCCAATACTGAGTCCTGGCAAAGCGGAATGATTAACCTGCACATAAGTAGTGCACCTTCTTGATCGAACAGCGATAGTCACAACACTTAGCTGGTAGATGCATCAGTTCCAAACGCTTAGGGTGGTATGCTACTATATGCCTAGACCCCTGATAGTTAGGAACATTATGAGATGCTGAAGCATAATCACGTAATTGCAGAGACTCTCGGATCAGCTGTACATGATTATTTCGACCAGAACTACTTTACCTTATCAGCAATATGGGGTAGCAGGCTAGAGCGAGGTACACCTCTACACTCTCCGGCAGGTACACATCATAGTTCGAGAACCGGAACTTTACTATGGGGATAACTATATAGTCTAGGCACTCCAAATATTGACTGTGTCCCGGTAGTTAAATCTACCTGTTGAGAACTTGTGTGTGGATCGACTTCCCGAGTAACGGCAGATCGCAGGTAGTCTGGTCCGACATAAGATGCAGCCCTTCAATGGGAGTAAAAGCCATTAAGAAAGGAGATGCGATACATGGTATAGTAGCGGCTGGTCACTGATGCAAGTCTATGAGAGTAAACATATCCCTGCAACCTACTATCCGATTTAACATTGAGTCAAGAGATCTAAGAGGAAGTGATAGTTCGATGAACTTGTCAGTGGTAGTTGCTGAAACCAGTTTTCTGTGTAAGCATATAGATCAGAAGAAAAACAAATAGACTTAGTTATTATGTGGCAAAACCTGGCGGCATAAGGATAACCTGCAGAGATGCCTTGCACTTTAGAAAGTGTCAAACGTCAAATGGAAAAGAAGCGCAACCTATCGAGATTGAGTAACCAGCCTAGCAATCAGAGGCCATAGCTATCTTAGTACAATCTCTGAAGTCTTAGAGAGTATATGTAACACCGGGAGCGTCACCTCAGGTTTACCAGTACATGTAGTATCCTTACTGCTTTCAGGACTTGCTTGCGATGGAAGTTATGAAGATTCGCTCAGGATGTGAAAGTCACTAAGAAGATTCAAGACAAAGATGTTTGGCTTTTCAATGCGTATATTGTTAAGGCTTGTTCTCCTCGTCAAGAAGCTTGCCCTTCTACCCTCGAAGATTCTAGAAGTCTTTATACCTCTATCCTCTTGCTCTAACGATTACTTCTATCTACGCCTTTCTCATGAACTCCTCTACCTAACCTGCCTTTCGCTCCAATACCCTTCCTGTCCTCCAGCATTCTTCCGGACCTTCCCTTCCTTTCCGCTCATATCTCTAACTCAGACAAATAGAACTCCTACTGACATCAGTCCTTCGGACTTATGTGGTCCGGACCTATCGAGTCTTTTCGATCCCTTTGCTTCCAGGCAAATGGTATCCTTTCGATCGTGAGGGACATAGAGGATTCGTTTGCTATGCCGCAAACGCAGGTGCTTTCATACCTACAGCTTCTCAGCTGTCTTTGCACTATCGATGGCATGAGCTGGCAGGGCATCATCCCAATAACCACTTCAAACTTCTTATCAGTGGTGTGGTTGACTGCATGACAGCTCATCTGATTTCGTTGGGTGCGAGTGATATTCTGTGTAGTTTCAATGACATCCAGGGATGGTGCTTGTACTATCCCGATACGGCTATCATCGAGTGATCGTTGGTGACCCTGCTCCGATGGCCTGTGGTGATGTACAGCTTGAGAGGTGTAACATTACTCCCCTCATTATAGAGTTCGTCTCTGAACGATCATACTAATCTGCTCTTCATTGCCTTTGGTAAAAGTAACCTCTTGTGCCCAAAACCTAAAGTACCTCCTTTCCTCCTTGGTAAAAATGCGACCCCTTGTGCCCCAAAAACCCATTCCTTTTCCTAGGTATCTTGCTAGCCATTAAAAACCCTTCGTGGGGAAAAGGTACTAGCGCAACCTTTTGTCCTTAGCTGCCTGGCGATTCCACTTATGATAATCCTTCAACAACCCCTTGTCATCGAAGTTCTCATGAGGTTCCTCAGTCCAATCTGCTTCGTCTGGATATCCTTTCCATTTGACAAGGTATAGCACCTTCTTTCGTTCCTTGCTATACTGGCTGCCCATCATCTCTTCAACTTCATAGCCTGTTCCGTATTCGTAGCCTTGTACATCATAACCTAATTTGTTTCCTTTGCTGGTGACGAGTTCAGGTGCAGGTCTGATGGGAACAGTGGCTGTTCGATAGGGTTCAATGAGAGAGACATGGAAAGCATTATGGATTTGCCAATGCTTAGGCAACTCAAGCTTTAATGCAGTGGGTGAAAGTACTTTTAATATCTTGAAAGGACTATGTAGCTTCGCATCTAGCTTTCTAGATGGGCGTCTGGTCTTTAGGTTCTTTCCATTTGGCATTACTAGATCACCAACCAAATATTTCGGAGGTTCCTTAGCACATTTATCATGGTACCTCCCCATTGTCTCTTTTGCCTTTTCTAAACCTTTTCGATACAGGTCATGTACACTTGACATCCAATGAACATTGTTCCTTGATGCCGGATTCTTTGACTCTGCTTCAACTGGCCGATTTGTTCGTGGATCGAACACATAATTCGCAAAGAAAGGTGACATGCCAGTTGCAGTGGTGAGTGAGTTGTTGTAGGCATACTCTGCCATTGGCAATATCTCAGACCAGTTATCCTGTTCGTAGTTGCAGTAGTTCCTTAGGTAGCATTCTAGCGTCTGGTTTACTTTTTCCGTTTGACCATCAGTTTGTGGATGAAATGGTGAAGACATTTTAAAATGAATATCGAGAGTTTCAACTAAGGAAGACCAGAACGCAGATGTAAACCTGGAGTCTCTGTCTGATATAATGTTCGATGGCAGACCATAGAATCTCCATACTTCTTTCAGGGAGATCTTGACCAGGTCTGTGACTTTCTTCTCGCCATCCTTCAGTGGTATGAAGTGTGCCATCTTTGTAAACCTGTCAACGATAATCCAGACCGATGAACATGTAATACCGGGAGTGGCACTCCAGGTTTACCAGTATAAGTAGTATCCTTACTGCTTTCAGGACTTGCTTGTGATAGAAGTTATGAAGATTCGCTCAGGATGTGAAAGTCACTAATAGATAAGATTCAAGACAAAGATGTTTGGCTTTCCAATGTGTATATTGTCAAGGCTTGTTCTCCTCGTCAAGAAGCTTGCTCTTCTACTCTCGAAGATTCTAGAGGTCTTAATACCTCCATCCTCTCGCTCTAATAATTACTTCTATCTACGCTTTTCTCATGAGCTCCTTTACCTAACCTTTCCTTCGCTCCAATGCCCTTTCTGCCCTTCAGCGCTCTTTCGGACCATCCGCTTCTTTCCGCTCAGATCTCTAAATCAGACGAATAGAACCGCTACTGACATCAGTGCTTCGGACTTCTGTGGTCCGATCCTATCGTATCCTTTTGATCTCTTTGCTTCCAGGCGAATGGTATCCTTTAGATCGTGAGGGGAATAGAGGCTTCATTTGCTACGCTGCAAATGCAGTTGCTTTCGTATCTACAGCCTCTCAGCTGTCTTCACTCTATCGATGGCATGGGCTGGCGAGGTATCGTCCCAATAACCACTTCCAATTTCTTATCAGTGGTGTGGTTGACTGCATGACAGCTCATCTGATTTCGTTGGGTGCGAGTGATATTCTGTGTAGTTTCGATGATGTCCAGGGATGGCACTTGTACTATCCTGATACGGCTATCATCGAGTGAACGTAGGTGACCCCACTCCGATGGCCTTTTGGTGATGTACAGCTTGTGAGGTGTAACACTACCCCCCTCCTTATAGAGTTCGTCTCTGAACTATTATACTAATCTGCCCTTTGTTGCCTTTGGTAAAAATGACCTCTTGTACTCAAAACCCAAAGTTCCTCCTTTCCTCCTTGGAAAAATACGACCCCTTGTGCCCCAAAACCAATTCCTTTTCCTAGGTATCTTGCTAGCCATTAAAAACCCTTCGTGGGGAAAAGGTACTAGCGCAACCTTTTGTCCTTAGCAGCCTGGGGATTCCGCTTATGATAATCCTTCAACAACCCCTTGTCATTGAAGTTCTCATAAGGTTCCTCAGTCCAATCTGCTACGTCTCGATACCCTTTCCATTTGACCAGATATAGCATCTTCTTTCGTTCCTTGCTATACTGGCTGCCCATGATCTCTTCAACCTCATAGCCTGTTTCGTATTCATAGCCTTGTACATCATAGCCCAATTCGTTTCCCTCGCTGGTGGCGAGTTGTGGTGCAGGCCTGATGGGAGCAGTGGCTGTTTGATAGGGTTCAATGAGAGAGACATGGAAAGCATTATGGATTCGCCAGCACTTAGGCAATTCAAGTTTTAATGCAGTAGGTGAGAGTACTTTTAGCACCGTGAAAGGACCATGTAACTTCGCATCTAGCTTTCTAGATGGGCGTCTGGTCTTTAGGTACTTTCCATTTAGCATTACTAGATTACCAACCGAATGCTTCGGAGGTTTCTTAGCACGCTTATCATGGTACCTCTCCATTGTCTCTTGTGCCTTCTCTAAACCTTTTCGACACAGGTGATGTACACTTGACATCCAATGAACATAGTTCCTTGTTGCCGGATTCTTTGTTTCTGCTTCAACTGGCCAATTCATTCGAGGATCGAACCCAAAATTCCCAAAGAAGGGTGACATGCCAGTCGCGGTGGTGGGTGAGTTGTTGTAGGTATACTCTGTCATTGGCAACATCTCAGACCAGTTATCCTGTTCGTAGTTGCAGTAGTTCCTCAGGTAACATTCTAGCGTTTGGTTGACTCTTTCCGTTTGACCATCAGTTTGTGGGTGGAATAGCGAAGACATCTTCAACTGGATATCGAGAGCTTCGAACAAGGAAGACCAAAATGCAGATGTAAACTGGGAATCTCTGTCTGACACAATATTCGATGGCAGACCATGGAATCTCCATACTTCTTTCAGGAAGATCTTAACCAGATCTGTGGCTTTCTTCTCGCCATCCTTCAATGGTATAAAGTGTGCCATCTTTGTGAACCTGTCAACGATAATTCAGACTGATGAACAACCATCAGATACAGGTAGATCGATGATGAAATCCATAGAGATTGAATCCCATGGACGGTACGCTAATTCGAGAGGTTGTAGAAGTCCATAGCTTGCGTGGCGAGCTGCTTTGTTATTCTGGCATTCAAGGCATGAGCGGACATAGTCTTCGATGAATTTTTCCATCTCTGGCCAAAAGAAGTTCCTTCGAACCAGCTCAATTGTCTTGTCCTGTGTCATATATCCTGCTATCTTCGAATCATGCTCTGCTTCGAGTATTTGCTTTCGTAACTGTAGATCGTCTGGGATCCACAGCCTGCCTTTATGAAAAGGGCTTCGTTTTCAAAAGAGATGTCAGGGCTTGGGCTTCCTTCCATTGCTCTAACGCACTCCTCCTGCCATGCAGCATCGTTATTTGCAGCGCCTACCACTGCTTCTAATAACCAAGAATTGAACTTGACTACTGGGATTGACCTCAACTTAGCAGAAGAAATCATAATCTGTTCGCCTCGTAGCTTCGCTGCTGTCACCTGTACTGTTTTCCCTTCAGATGTTACTAACTGATCACGTCTTAAAACGCGGTGTATTGGTTGATTTTCGTTTTCTTCGATACTACCTCCCCCTTTTTTAGGTTGGTACTCCGAACGCCTAGATAATGCATCTGATTTCCCATTTGCACTTCCCGGTCAGTAGAATATCTTGAAATCATAACCAGCCAGTTCCTGTGCCCAGCGGACTTGTCTTCGATTCAATATCTTAGTAGTGGTGAAGTACTCAAGAGTCTTGTAATCGGTAAACACACTGATTTGATGGGCTGCACCTTCGAGATAACGTCTCCATTCTTTAAAGGCAGATACTATCGCTAGCATCTCCTTATCACGAATCTCATAGTTAATCTCTGCCTTATCTATCTGTCGAGAGTGGTAGGCCACAGGGTGCAATCGTCCATCAATTACTTGGGAAAGGACAGTGCCAATGACGAAGTCACTGACGTCAGTCTCAATAATCACAGGATGTTCAGGTTCACAGTGACGAAGGATTGGTGCCTCAGTAAAATACTTTTTTAACAAGTCGAAAGCCTCTTGACAGCGTAGGTTTGTCTTCCAATCGAACTGTTCTCCAGTTTGTTTGGTAAGATCTGTCAATGGTCTGCAGATTCTCGAAAAGTCCTTAATATAGCGTCGGTAGCAATTGGCAAATCCTAAGAATGACTGAACGTCCTTGACTGAGTCTGGCGTTTCCCATTTCAGGATAGTATCAATCTTGTCCTCTGCCATGCTGACACCTTCTCCCGATATAATATAACCACGGAATTCAACTTGTTTCTGGTGCCATTCCCACTTATCAGGTGCTATTGCCAAGTTGTTTTCCTGTAATCTACGAAGGACTTCTCTTGTCAATCGTACATGCTCTTCTTCATCTTTGATATAGATGAGGATATCATCTATATAAACCACAACTCCATGATCGATTAGATCTCTCAGGATCTCGTTCATCATATCTCGCAATGAGGCTGGCGCGTTTGCCAATCCAAAGGGCATAACTAAATATTCATAGTATCCATATATCGTACGAAATGCTGTTTTCCATTCATCACCAGGCTTTATTCGAATGAGATTGTAACCAGCCATTAGGTCAATCTTTGTAAAGAGCTTCGAGCCAGTAACTCTGTCGCTAAGTTCGTTCATAAGTGGCAAAGGATACCGATTCATGACCGTGATGCGGTTGAGTCCTCTGTAATCCACACACAATCTTAAATCCCTTCCATGAGGCTTTGGGACGAAGAGTATTGGTGCTCCAGCTGGTGACTTGCTTGGACGAATCTTGTCAGAATCGAGCATTTTCTTTAGATACTTCTAAAGGACCGAAAGTTCTTTTTCAGAGAAAGCATAGATAGGGTCCCATGGAGGTTGCTCCCCATCCTTCAGGTCTATTGCATGATCAAATGATCGATGTGGCAGTAGAGCATTGGCAGTTTCCCCATTATAGATGGATTGAAAGTCTCGATACTGCTATGGAATTCACTCGACCCAATCAATCTCCATTTCACCTGCTACATTGATGTGCATAGACTCAATCACTCCGATCCATCGTGGATCAGTACCAAACCTAAGGATGCTATCGTCATATTCAATCGAGAAGGAGCTGACCGCTGCCTTTGTACAATGCTGATGGCAATGCGTCGATGTGAATTCGAGCTTATCACCTTCCTCAGTGACTCCTCTTGGTACTCCATACTTGACGATTTACCAGTAAGGTAACATGATATCAGTTGCAGATTCCATAGGTCTGATTTTGAAGGTTTCTTTGGTATAATGGTTTTCGTACCGAAGAGTAACTGGGAAGGTATACTGCTATCCAGCTCCTTCTACAATCTCGCGATTGAAGTTCTCAACTGCCTTTGGTTCTGCTCGAGTAACCAATAGAACACCATTAGCCTCGGCTCACTGCTTTGACATCATAGGTATATCACACCCTGTATCCAAAAGGATTCTAATCAGGACATTGTTTTTTTTCCTTGAATGATGCAAACATACGTACTGTGGGTCTTGAACCAGTCTTTGGTTCTGGGGGTAACTGCTTCGCTTTCTTGAGTTGAGGTTGGGGTGCTTCGGCCGAAGCCTTGCGCTTTCTGTCTTTTCGTGTAGAAACCATGTTGAACTACCTTTCAATACAGTTCCAGCCGCAACGGGTTGTGGTTCTAATGGTATTTTATAAGTATAGAGGTGTCTTTATGAATATTTCGATAATGCGGTAGTCATATGTCTACACTTGGGTACTATATGACCAGCATATTTCAAGTACTAAACTCATCCTCAGGTATCCTTTTATATAAAAAGAAATCATTTCTCATTATAACTAAACTCAAGATATAACAGTCTGTGGGTGTCTATACCCAAAAGGAAAGATCACAATCCTAATCTAAGAAAAGACATAAGAAACCCCGTGTCTCTCAATGGTCAATTTCCATACCATCAGAATCTACCTCATTTAACCTCTTCAAGGGTGCGTGAGTTGCAGATGCTGTGATCCTGTCAGCCAAGTTGCTTGGCCTGACCTTGGAACTGGAGGCTGTAGTCTCCTGCTTCGGAGCTTCCTCCTTATCCTTGGGCTTCTTGTTCTTTTTGCTAGACGAAGCCTTGATGGGATTCTTACAGAAGAACCATCGATCATGTTCAGAGGATCCACAGTGCTTGTATTCATTGCATTTGGCTCTTGCTTCTAGCAAACTTTCAGGAATACCCTTAAGGGCTTCAGCCTTATCAGAGTGAATAGGCTTTGGTCCCTTCTTCTCTGTTTGAGGTTTCTTGGGGTCAGAACCTTTGTCCTTTTCTGGCTTCTTTTCTTGATTCTTATCTTGCCCCTGATTCTCATCTCTCTTCCGTTTGTTTCCTTTCTTGCCTTGAGAGTTGTCACGATGCTGATGAGATCTGTTTTTCTCTGCCAACCGATCTTTATATGATATACCCACTCATCTCATTAATTCGATAAAGGCTGTGTCGTCTTTGGGTGGTACTTCTGGAGTTGACATTCGATTCAGAATTTCCTCGTTCATTCCTTGTTTAAGGGAATGAATGTAAAAGGTTCCGCTGAGTCATACTCGAAAGTTGAGGGTTTCCATTTTCGTCAGGTAGTCCTCAATATCTCCAGTGTATTTCAGATCATTCATCTTTCGCAAGGACTTCTCTTCCTCTTGCCTATCGACAAACCTTTCTTCCATGGTACTGGTGAAAAACTTCCAGTTATCAACCTGGAAGAACTTCTTCATGTCCTCTTCACGGTTATCATATCAGGCTAGAGCCTTATCTTAAACGACAACCACACCAGCAAAACCGATTTTCGAAAATAAGTCAACAACCACAACAGCTATCGACAAACGGACACTGCGAATCGATTCCTTACCCCAGATTACCCCCCCTACGATAGGGCATCTCTCTCATAGGACCTTTATTGTTGTTGGGTGGAAAGCTGGACCCTTTACCCCCCTTTTTC
>MU122094.1:1558725-1594714 GCA_014904905.1 Wilcoxina mikolae CBS 423.85
TTTTTCGTTTTTCCTTTGTTCAGTTTCATTTGTTATGCTTGTTCATGGTTATTTGTTTGTACTTCACCGGCCATAGCCTACGGGCTGCATGCTGTATGATGAATAAATAAATAAATAAAAGAGCCTTATCTTCCAACAGGCCTCCAACACATATGATCTTGTCAATATCATCATGGAATTCGTCACGGAAGTACTGTAGATAACGTTCCACTGATCGAATCCATCTTCGATAGATTTCTTTGGGATTTTTCTTATCCCCTTTGAATACTGAAGGTATTTTCATTTTGTCTTTGTTGGAGGATCTGGCTGGTAGGCGAGGGTTGGGGGGTGGCATACTATAGTGTGTACTGCCAGAAGGAGGTAGGGGTATTTGACTTGGATGTAAGCTTTCTGCATTGCTTCCTCCGCTTCCGCCTCCACTTCCACCTCCACATCCACCTCCACCACCTCCACCTTCACCTCCGCCTCCACCTCCACCACTTCCTCCGCTTCCATCACCACCACCACCATCCCTACCCCTTTCTTCATCTTCAGATCCAGAGAGGCCAGATTCCGAACCAGAACCTCCTTGTGGTGGTGGGGCTCCCTCAGGGTTCGGAGTAATGGCTTCTTTAACCCAATAACCTTCCCCTTTGGTACCTACACAATAACGAAGGCGGAATCCCTCGTCACTTGGTTTGATATCTCCTTCATGATGTCCAAGGACAGACCTTGCGAGGGACTTGATGGATTTCTTGGTGGTTTCATCCGATAGCCTGGTCATAAGGGTCCTTGTGAATTCCCGAAATTTCTTTTCCATGTCCTTTCGAGTCTTCCTTATATCGCTTTCCCTCTGCTTCTTCTCAGCATCAGCCTTCTTCTTGAGTTCTGTAACTCTTTTGGCCTCTTCATTGGCCTTCCGCTTGACACTGGTAAGTTCTTCTGACTGTGTATGTACTTGGAGGGCATGCCTCTCCTGGACTCTTTCCCTCTTTTCCAATATGCCAGAAATAGAGGTCCGCACTACCGATGAGGCATGTATTTGTTTCCCAAGGGCCAGGTGTAGTTCTTCATAAGCTTCAGAAGACTGTGCTTTTGCAATGTCAATTGCAGCGCTGACATTGACCGCGAATACCTGGAACTGAGCAACAATGTCTGATTATTGTTCCAGCTGCGCCCTTGGCAGGTTATCAACTGCTGAGGCCACAGCATCGTAGATCTCATTTTGCCTATACACTAGGGCTTCATATGCTCTTACCAGCACAGGCAATGCTTCTCTAATCTTGATGTTGCTTCCTTGTATCTGAGTAATCAGTACATCCATTCAGTTCAGCTCTGCTACGATGCTGTTTATTAAAGAAACCACCCATTCAGGAATATCATTCCGCACAATAGGCTCATAGCGAACTACTTCCTTTCCCTTATCACCTGCTACCACCAACGCACTTTCCCTTCGCACCAACGTCACTGCCTCTCCCATCATCGTATCAGACCCAGCATCTGTCATTGCTTAGAGTATGACCCACATTTGTCCTTGAAAGATCCTGCTGTAGAAGCTCCACATTCCAAAGAAGGGAACTAAATCGAGATCCCAATCAATGAGGAACCTAGCACCGGCTTCCTGTTGTAACTGTAACGAAGGTTCGTAGTCTGGTGAGTGGGGCATTCACAGATCTGGGAGGACAATGGTTCCGATCAGGGCCAGTAGGATGACTATTTTAAGGTATGCAAGGGATTGCTGCTTTCGGAGGTGTGCATGGTATAGAGCTTCGGTTTTTGATCGATGAATAGTGACTGCCAATCCTAGCTAGATGTAGTCCTCATCACGTACTAGCTCACAGTGATAGCTCCCCTTAGAGAGAGAGGTCGTCTCCCAATTGGTAATAAGATCGAAATCTGGTTCGTGATATCAGCACTCTCCCTGCGAGATGTGGCAGCCAATATCTTAAATATAAAAGCGCACACGTGTCAAGAACCTTTGACCACTTTGGAGGGTAGAAAGCTAGCTTCAACAGAGGTATTTCTTTGCTAACAATATAATGTAACACTGGGAGCGGCACTCCAGGTTTACCAGTACAAGTAGTATCCTTACTGCTTTCAGGACTTACTTGTGATGGAAGTAATGAAGATTCGCTCAGGATGTGAAAGTCACTAATTGATAAGATTCAAGACAAAGATATTTGGCTTTCCAATGCGTTTATTGTTAAGGCTTGTTCTCCTCGTCAAGAAGCTTGCCCTTCTACCCTCGAAGATTCAAGAGGTCTTTATACCTCCATCCTCTCGCTCTAACAATTACTTCTATCTACGCTTTTCTCATGAGCTCCTTTACCTAACCTTTCCTTCGTTCCAATTCCCTTCCTACCCTTCAGCGCTCTTTCGGACCTTCCGCTTCTTTCCGCTCAGATCTGTAACTCAGACGAATAGAACCCCTACTGACATCAGTCTTTCGGACATCTGTGGTCCGGTCCTATCGTATACTTTCGATCTCTTTGCTTCCAGGCATATGGTAACCCTTGTGATCATGAGGAGCATAGAGGCTTTGTTTGCTACGCTGCAAATGCAGGTGCTTTCGTATCTACAGCCTCTCAGCCGTCTTCGCTCTATCGATGGCATGGGCTGGCGAGGTATCGTCCCAATAACCACTTCTAACTTCTTATCAGTGGTGTGGTTGACTGCATGACAGCTCATCTGATTTCGTTGGGTGCGAGTGATATTCTGTGTAGTTTCGATGACATCCAGGGATGGCGCTTGTACTATCCCCAGACGGCTATCATCGAGTGATTGTAGGTGATCCCGCTCCGATGGCCTTTTGGTGATGTACAGCTTGTGAGGTGTAACAGAACAACCATCAGATACAGGTTTTTATTTATTTATTTATTTATTCATCATACGGCATGCAGCCCGCAGGCTATGGCCGGTGAAGTTCAAAGAAATTACCATGACCAAGCATAACAAATGAAACCGAACAAAGGAAAAACAAAAAATCCCTGGCTAGGTAGTACCGCTCCGCAGCCTCCTGTCACCCCTGCTCTAGTTACATAGAAATGTTTAAAAACAATCATAGTGGTCTGTAATACACTTAGTACAATAGTGAGAAATTGGTCAGTTTCGTTCGATCTGGTCCTGCATATCATGCGGGCTCTCCTCCTGGAGTTTACCCTCCTCTACCCTTCCCCTTTCTCCTTCGCTTACTCTATCTCACCACCCATTCCCCTTCCGATTCTTCCTTCTGCCCCTCATCATCCTCTCCACTCTCGCTCTGATGTTCCTCCACATCATTATTGACAGTTCCCTGACCTACAATCCGATTATTACCCTGCCCAAGGTATTCATCATTGCGGAATTGGCCCAAGTACCACCTTCGTGTTGCTATTTTTGTATTTTGCAGAAAATGTTTCAAAGGTTGCATTGCTTTATCGGTATATAGAAGATACTTCCAGAGATATCGGGGGTGAACCACTCCAATTTCTTTCCGCATTCTTTGTCTTTCACGTCGATATAAGGGGTATCAAAACAGAAGGTGTTTTGGTGACTGGGGACCTCCATAGTGGCATGGACAGTACGGGGAGTCAACAGAGTTTGTTGGTATTTTGTATACGTAACTGCGGAAGTAACCATGGCCTGTTCGTAATTGTGTGACTATTGATGTAAACTGGCAGCTACCGCCGGTGAAGATCTGGTCTGGATTTGTACGGAAAGATCCAATGTAGTTCTTTCCCTTTCATGGGTGTAGCATCTACCACTCACCCCATTCCTGCATTTTAGCTGCTCGGGTTATTCTCATAAGGTAGGATAAGGACGTATGATAGTAGGTAGGTGGTTTTTCTAGAGTGGCCTGTTTTGCCAACTTGTCGGCAAGTTCGTTTTCAGGTATGTCTCTATGGCCAGGAACCCATTGTACTGTGATCGTAGTCTTGAGTGCATGGAGATTGTTGGAGATATTGGAGAGCGCCAGGGAAGTAGACTGTCCAGGGCCGGGTTTGACAGTATTCTGACGTTGTATGGCAGCTTGATTGTCTGTTAAGGTCTATATGTTGATTTTGGTAAGGTTATTACGTTGACATATTTGAAAGCATGTTTTTGCAGCTTTAAGAATTCCAAGTAATTCGGCATCGTAAACTTCTTGTTGATGGCCCTTTGGGTAGGTCGCTTCCATGACTTCTTCTCCGGTCATTTCCATGACGGTTCCTGCCCCAATATTTTCCTTTAACATTGATCCATCTGTATAACAAACAATATTGCGGTTATCATTTTTCAACATTGCGTACTGGGTTTCGTGGGCTTTAGCTTCCGTTTCTTTTGAAAGGGGACTAATGTGTGTTTTGACTCTGCTTTCGATCCATGGTAGGCAGGTGGTGGTAGAGTAGGATTCAATCTCCGAGCTGTTTGAGATCCATAGACTGAGGGTAGATAACATTTCGATGAGACGTGTTTCATATTTGCGATTATTTTGTTGTATGCTGTCCCAAGATATTCAGGGTGCCCTTGTAGTACTGGACTGAGGAGATTCATAGAATGGAGGGAATATCGATGGACAACGTTGTCGTATTGGGTACATTTCAGGAAATCTGAATATTCGAATTGCATATTTTCTTCGCATGTGATTAGGTCGTACAGCTACCAGGGGGAGGGCAGATTCGTTGTGTAAGGCTATTGTTGGTGATGTACGGAAGGCTCTAAGTATACATTGAAGAGCTGTATTCTGAACTGTTTCAAACTTCTGTTGATACGTTGCTTGCCCTTTCTACCATACTTCGGCCCCAAAGTCGCAAACAGGTATAACACATGCATTGTATAGTTGGCGGACTGCACTAGGAGTCAATCCTGAATCTGTATTGGCTAGTGATTTGAGGGCTCCAAGGGCTCTTTTGCCACTTGCGGCCTTCAGCATAACATGGTGTTTGAAGTTGATTTTCCTGTCAAACCAAATACCAATCCACCTTACCACATCCGAACTAATGACCTTAGTACCAGGGGAGATGGTTGTGCCATTGGGTAGGGTAATCCTTACATCGTCTGTGGTATCGCTGTTTCGTTTGTTGTGGAAGTGCATCATCTCTGACTTTGAGTTGTCAAATCGTACAGCATTCTTTGCGGCCCAGTTGAAAGCTGTTCGTGCAGCTGCTTCCAGGCTACATGCATTATAAGCTTTGGATTTACTTCGAACCACAATGGCAACATCATGAATGTAACTTGGAGTCCAGAAGCAGGGATAGTGTGTTGTGAGTTCGTAGAAGAGAGGACTGAGATACAGGAGGAAAAGAATTGGTGATGGGGGTGATCCTTTAGGGATTTCTGTTCGGACAGGAATGAGGTCTTCCTGTCTTCCATCAAATGCTAGTGCGGTTGTGCGGTTGGATAAGAAGTGTTCTACCCACAATTGAATTGGTATTGGATAGCCCATTTGTCGTAGGGTTTGGAGGAGGCAATCTTTGGATACATTGTCAAATGCACCACTTACATCCATAAAGAGGGCAGTGGTGATTTCCTTTGTTTGCTTTCCTTGTTCAATTTCATGTATAAGTGCCATGGCAGCATCAATAGCAGAACGTTGTCTTCGTCCCCCTATTTGATCTTTGTGTAGTAGGTTGTATTCTTCAGCCATATATGCAAGTCGATTTGCCATCAGCTTTTCAAGTATCTTGCCAAGGCAATTGAGAAGAGCAACAGGTAGGTAGGTCTTCGGTATTGAATAATCAGGTTTTCCAGGGTTGGGGATAATCACAGTCGTTGCTTGTCGCCAGCTGGTGGGGTGGTATCCTGTGGTTCCGAGTAATACAAACAGACTGTTGAATTGTTCGGTGGCTGCTAAGTAAGCATTTCGGAGATAGTGAAATGGAAGTCCATCTTATTTATTTATTTATTTATTCATCATACAGTATGCAGCCTGCAGGCTATGGCCGGTGAAGTACAAACAAATTACCAAGAACAAGCATAACAAATGAAACCGAACAAAGGAAAAACGAAAAACCCCTGGCTAGGTAGTATCACTCGGCAGCCTCCTGTTATCCCTGCTCTAGTTACAAAGAAATATTCAAAAACAATTATAGTGGTCTGTAACACACTTAGTAAAATAGTGAGATTTTTGTCAGTTTCGTTCGATCTGGTCCTGCATATCATGTGGGTTCTCCCCCTGGAGTTTACCCTCCTCAAATCTTCCCCTTACTTCTTCGTTGATACTATCCCCCCACACCTTCCCCTTCCTATTCTTCCTCCTGCCCCTCATCATCTTCTCCACCCTCGCTCTGATGTTCTTCCACATCATCGTTGACAGTTCCCTGACCCACAATCCGATTATTACCCTGCCCAAGGTATTCATCATCGTGGAATTGACCCAAGTACCACCTTCGTGTTGCTATATGTGTGTCGTTCAGAAAATGTTTCAAAGGTTTCATTGCTTTGTCGGTATATAGAAGATGCTTCCAGAGATATCGAGGGTGAACCAATCCAATTTCTTTCCATATTCTTTCTCTTTCGCGTTGATACATGGGGAATTTCAAAAGGAGATGTTCTGGTGACTGGGGACCTCCATAGCGACATGCACAGTGTGGGGAGTCAACATATTTTGTTGGTATTTTGTATAGATAACTGCAAAAGTAACCATGGCCTGTTCGTTATTGTGTGACACTTGAGGTAAACTGGCGGTTAACACTGGTGAAGATCTGATCTGGTTTGGTACGGAAAGTTCCAACATAGTTCTTTCCTTTTGCTGGGTGTCACATCCAGCAATCACCCCATTCCTGCATTTTGACTGTTCGGGTTACCCTCTTAAGGTAGGATAAGGAGGTATGATAGTAGGTAGGTGGTATTTCGAGAGTGGCCGTTTTTGCCAACTTGTCGGCAAGTTCGTTTCCAGGTACGTCTGTATGGCCAGGAACCCATTGTACGGTGATCGTAGTCTTTAGTGCATGGAGGTTGTTAGAGATGTTGGAGAGTGCCAGGGAAGAGGACTGTCCAGGGCCGGATTTGAAAGTATTGAGACATTGTATGGCAGCTTGATTGTTTGTGAAGATCCATATGTACCTTTTGGTGAGGTTATTACGTTGACATATCTGTAAGCATGTTTTTGCAGCTTTAAGAATTCCAAGTAACTCGGCATCGTAAACTTCTTGTTGATGGTCCATTTTGTAGGTTGCTTCCATGACTTCTACTTCTGTCATTTCCACAACGGTTCCTGCCCCAATGTTTTCCTTCAACATTGATCCATCCGTATAACAAACAATATTGCGATCATCTTCATTCAACATTGCGTACTGAGTTTGGTGGGCTTTGGCTTCCTTTTCTTTTGGAAGGGGACTATTGTGTGTTTTGACTCTGCTTTCGATCCATGGTGGGCAGGCAGTGGTAGAATAGGTTTCGATCTCCGAGCTGTTTGATATCCATGGACTGAGGGTAGATAACGTTTCGATGAGACATGTTTCATATTTGCGGTTATTTTGTTGCATGCTTTCCCAAGGAATCCAGGGTCTACTTCTGTTACTGGACTCAGGAGATTCATAAAATGGAGGGAATGGCGATGGGCAATGTTGTCGGATTGGGTGCATTTCAGGAAATGTGAGTATTCAAATTGTGTATTTGCTTTGCATGTGATTAATTCATACAGATGCCGGGGGGAGGGCAGCTTCGTTGTGCAAGGCTATTGTTGGTGATGTATGGAAGGCTCCAAGTACACAACGAAGAGCTGTATTCTGAACTGTTTCAAACTTCTGTTGATATATTGCTTGCCCTTTCCACCATACTTCGGCCCCAAAGTCGCAAACAGGTACAATACATGCATTGTAGAGTTTGCGGACTGCGTTCAGAGTTGATCCTGATTCTGTATTGGCTAGTGATTTGAGGACTCCAAGGGCTCTTTTGCCACTTGCAGCCTTCAGCATAACATGGTGTTTGAAGTTGATTTTCCTCTCAAACCAAATACCAATCCACCTTACCACGTCCGAGCTAATACCCTTAGTGTCAGGGGAGATGGTTGTGCCATTGGGTAGGGTAATCCTATCATCGTCTGTGGTGTCACCGTTTCGTTTATTGTGGAAATGCATCATCTCTGACTTTGAGTTGTCAAATCGTACAGCATTGTTTGCATCCCATTTGAATGCTTTTCGTGCAGCTGCTTCCAGGTAATGTGCATTATAGGCTTTTGATTTGCTTCGAATCATAATGGCAACATCGTCAATGTAGCTTGGAGTCCAGAAGTAGGGGTATTGGGTTATGAGTTCGTAGAAGAGAGGACTGAGATACAGGAAAAAAAGAATTGGTGAGGCGGGTGATCCTTGAGGAATCCCTGTTTGGACATGACTGAGGTCTTCCTTTCTTCCATCAAATGCCAGTGCTGTTGTGCGGTTGGATAAGAAGTGTTCTACCCACAAGAGAATTGGTATTGGGTAGCCCAGTTGTCGTAGGGTTTGGAGGAGGTGGTCATTGGATACATTGTCAAATGCGCCGCTTACATCCATAAAGAGGGCAGTGGTGAATTCTTTTGCATGATTTCCTTGTTCAATTTCATGTGTAAGTGCCATGGTGGCATCAATAGCAGAACGTTGTCTTCATCCCCCTATTTGATCTTTGTGTAGTAGATTGTGTTTTTCAGCCATATATGCAAGTCGGTTTGCCATCAACGTTTCAAGGATCTTCCCAAGGTAATTGAGAAGAGCAACATGTCGGTAGGCCTTAGGTATTGAATAATCAGGTTTTCCTGGTTTGGGAATAATTACAGTCGTTGCTTGTTGCCAGCAGGTGGGGTGGAATCCTGTGGTTCCGAGTAATGCAAACAGACTATTGAATTGTTCGGTGGATGCTAAGTAAGCATTTCGGAGACAGTGAAAGGGAAGTCCATCAGGTCCAGGGGCTTTGCGTTGTGCAGAGGTAAAAATTGCTTCTTTGATTTCGGTGGGAGTAAATGTGACCCATGGCAGAGTTTGTCGATTGGTAACATCAGTCAGGGGAGGTGCATCTGGTGGGGTAGGGAATATTGTATATCGGAAAAGGGCAGCCTTTTCTTCAAAAGTAACAGCTGTTGTGTTGGAGAATGACAGGGGTGGTGGTCTCTGGGTTTTGATTGGTTTGGTATAATGGAGGGCAGTGAATATTTCGGTACCTTGTACATTTGCTGAAAATTCAATCCACATTGATGTTTTGGAGGTGCGAATATCTCGGAAGTATGGATTGCAATCAGCTTTGAACTTGATATGATCGCTATCGAGGCGAGTTTTCTTCCACTGCTTCTGGACTCGTTTCATATTTGTTCTGGAGATTTTGAGTTGGGATGTCCACCAGCGTTTTGAATTCATTGCAAGTTGGAGGACAGGGGTAGATGCCTTTACTGCATCGAGAATCATGTCTCGTAGTAGTTCAGCAGATTTATCAAGATACGATTCAGTCAACTGTTCATGTAGGTATTGCCAGACCATTCGTGAGGCTTGGGAAAGTATATTGAGAGTTTTGGAAAATATATCCCAATCTGTTTTGTTCCAGTTGTATCGTATCGTGTTGGAGTTGGTGGCAACTAGTTCAGATTCTCCCACAATATTGAATCGAATTGTTGCATGGTCTGAACCAGTTGAAGCATTGTCATCTACTGGCCAGTTTATAACTGAGTCATGGATGACCTGTGATGTAAAGGTAAGGTCGATAACAGAGGTTCCCTTACCAGTTCGGTAATAGTATGTTGGGATATCCGGTTCATTGAGGAGGGAAAGGTTATTCCTTCCCATGATCTGAACAATTTCGTCTGCGCATTTGGGTGTTTATTTATTTATTTATTTATTCATCATACAGCATGCAGCCCACAGACTATGGCCGGTGAAGTACAAACAAATAACCATGAACAAGCATAACAAATGAAACCGAACAAAGGAAAAATGAAAAACCCCTGGACAGGTAGCAACGCTCCGCAGCCTCCTGTCACCCCTGCTCAAGTTACAAAGAAATTTTTAAAAACAATCATAGTGGTCTGTAACACACTTAGTACAATAGTGAGAAATTTGCCAGTTTCGTTCGGCCTGGTCCTGCATATCATGCGGGCTCTCCCCCTGGAGTTTACCCTCCTCCACCCTTCCCCTTTCTTCTGCGCTCATTCTATCCCACCACCCTTTCCCCTTCGGATTCTTCTGCCTGCCTCTCATTGTCCTCTCCACTCTCGCTATGATGTCCCTCCATATCATTGTTGACAGTTCCCTGACCCACAATCCGATTGTTACCCTGCCCAAGGTATTCATCATTCCGGAATTGGCCCATGTACCACCTTCATGGTGCTATATGTGTGTCATGCAGAAAATGTTTCAAAGGTTGCATTACTTTGTCAGTATATAGAAGATACTTCCAGAGATATCGAGGGTGAACCACTCCAATTTCTTTCCGCATTCTTTGTCTTTCACGTTGATATAAGGGGCATGCGCGTTTGGGTGTTTTGATTTGTAAATTCCAGCATGAATGATGGGCATTCATATCACCAGCAATAATATATCGTTCAGGCAATGGGATATTGGTGAAGCTTGTTTGGATGGTATAGAACTTGGAGGATCCTTCATGTTCATTATAAATATTGAAGACTGTGATTGGTGAAATTGAGGGAGTTGATATTTCAAGTACTTGAATATCTGGATCCTGGCTGATATCGGTTCGTGGGGAGCATTTGATATAGGGATTGTCTTTGGCCACATAGGGAATTGTCCAATTGTGTTTTCTCAAGTTTTTAGGTGGTATCATCAGCTCAAATCCTGGGTGTGTTGTAAAGAATGTGTTGTATGGGTTGAATCCAAGTTCTTGAAGTAAAAGAAGGTCGGCCGTTCCAACTGCAAAGTCAAGAAGTGTATTGATGACTAAGGACGAAGGGTTGCAATTATTTTGTATAATTTGAATTTTGGTTGATGAATAAGAAGGTTGTTTAGGCATGGATGGGGGCTGGTTGGTCTTTCATAAACTTGGCACGTGCTTCAGCACGAAGGGTGGTGATTGTTGGGCATTTGGAATCGTTGGTCCGATGATTTCCCTTGCAGTTGGAACATTTGAGAGCGATAACCACACCAGCAAAAACGTTTTTCGAAAATAAGTCAACAACCACAACAGCTATCGACAAACGGACACTGCGAATCGATTCCTTACCCCTGATTACCCCCCCTACGATAGGGCATCTCTTTCACAGGACCTCTATTGTTGTTGGGTGGAAAACTGAGCCCCTTACCCCTCTTTTTCCCCCCCCGGCAAAAGAGCCCCCACCGATAATTCAACAACCAATTCTTTTCCAATTGACTTCATACCTTGGGAGCATTGAGTCTACATATAAACGAGGCCCACGCTGCATTATCAGACCAATAGCTCAAGATTTGCAATAGTTACAAAAATTCATCGAAAAGTCGCTTTTTCACACCTCCCTCCCTTCTATCTCAACGGAATCTACTCCGATTTACAAACGGACAACGGCAATCGATTCGGCGGCCCTGAAAGCCCTTAGAACGAACCTTCGATACCTCCCTACAAGCCCCAGACTGTCTGGGCCAAAATTTCCAAACCAAAAACACAATTTCGAATCCCATCGTTTCTCTCCGAGTTTTCATCCGTCCGGAACGCCCTCGATATCGCAGTCTCGAGACACTTCCAGGTCTACCCTGCCGGAGTCTCAGCTCAATCGGACAAGAAATGAGTTGGCAACACTCGATTTTCAAATTTTCGCACTTTTTACATACCCTTCTTTGGAACCTATTGGCCACCGGGGCCCAACAGACCTACCAGGGTGTAGGTGATGACGTCCGGCTACTTTGCCACCATTGACCCCCAGAGTCTTTGGGTGGATCCTCCAGAGTTAAGTTGCACTTCCTTTCTTGCAGTGGTTTTACAGCCGCATCACATAGCAGGCCTCTTAGAGGTTCTCTTGTCGGTACGGGTGTCTCTGTATCTGCTGTGAGGAAGCAAAGGCTCTAGTACAAGGCTTCAACACCTTGCTAGGACAAAGGAGGTGAAGCTCTAACCCCCTCTGCGTACAGGTGGTACCGAGGCCACATATAACAACATTCACACGCCGGATTTTACCAATTTCAAAATACTTAGAAAATTACCATAACTGTAACATTTATAGAATACTGTGAGCTCTGGCAAGACAATCATGTCAGACCCTATGCCACCACCACCACCCCCACCTGGTACTTCCAGTACATACAGAATGCATCTCTACCCAAATCCAAGTTCAGATCCACTCTCCGCAATGGACACCCCAGCTGTATCAAGTTCAGCCCATACGGGCTACATATCTAATCGAGGACGGAAGGGCAAACACTGTAGTTCACGCAGGCTGCAGTCAACCTCACCATACCCACAGCTCAATATTTCTAGTGCACGCTCCAGCACTCGTAGGACTATCGGTTCAGCTCATAACAGAGCAACCTCTGGACCACCCCAACCATCATCCCCACCTCAACAACCAACCAATCCAGACAACTTCAATATCGGAAACTCTGGAAATAAAGATCTGAATCTTGGAGATGCCCCAGAGGAGGATGACGAGATTGATGACCAAAGCTCTGACGATGATGATGATTCAGAAGATGAAGACTATCAAAACCCTGTTACCAACCTATTGGATCCAAGTGACGAAGACGAAGACCGAATCCATAAGGTATTCAAAGCTATCCTTGAACAACTTTACAAGGATATTCTTAAAATCAACAAATGCCTTACCACCCAAAACCGAAAATTGGCAACTTGCTTGGTCTCAATTGAAACCAAACATGAAATTGCCCTCAACACCATCGCTACTCTTGGACAACGAGTTGAATATCTTGTACAAATTCAAGCCTCACAGAATGATGCACCACCAGCACCTCCAGACCTACTAACACCAGCAGTTCCAGAAGGGACTTCCCCAAAGCCCACATTATGGTCAGCAATTGCATCAGCATGCGCAAAGACAGACCCCCCAAAAGACAAGAATGGACGTACTCTCAACCCATGCCCCTTTACCAAAAAACAACGGACACTGGTAATTGCCCGACACAGTGATCAACCAGTCACTGCTGACCTTACCCAACTGAAACTTGCAATCAACGCCACCCTCCGCAGGTGTCAGGCTGACTCCTTGGCCAATATCGGCTATGTTTCCGCAAACCACAAACACAATCTGGTACTCCTTACTGCTGATGCATGCCCTGTTGAATTAGTACTAGCTCACAAAGCTGCTATTGAGGAAACAGTTCGCTCAGTTGATACAAATGCCCAGAGTCTCAAAAAACAAGAAACCTGGATCCGAATGATGGTTCATTCCATCGACTTTAATATGTTTTCCAAGTGTGAAATGGGAAAGCAATTGTTGAAAGAAGATATTGAGATGAACTACAATTATATCAAGCTCACAACCCTACCACGATCCCTGACTAAGCCAGAGACACGACCATATAAAAAAGCAACCACAATGGTTATTGCAGTCCGCACTGTACACGAAGCACAGCTTATACAAGACCACGGAGTTCAAGTAGACGGAAAAACACGCAAGGCTGAACAATATGTGGTATCCCGACCAACTGATCAATGTACTAATTGTCAACAATTTGGCCATTCCTACCTTCGATGCAAACAAACTGCCATATGTAATATATGTGCCGAACCTCACACTACCACTTCCCACTCATGTGGATCATGTCCCTGCAAAGGGAAACAATATGACCATGATATTTTCAAATGTTCCAACTGCAAGGGAAATCATCGGGCCAACGATTCCAAATGCCCAACAATCACCACCCTCCGTGCCGAAGCACGAGCCAAGTTTATGAAAGAACATCCAGCCCCCACCCATGTCTAAACAACCTTCTTATTCATCAATCAAGATTCGAATTATACAAAATAATTGCAACCATTCCTCCTTCGTTATCAATACACTTCTTGACTTTGGAGTTGGAACGGCCGACCTTCTTTTACTCCAAGAACCTGGATTCAACTCAGACAACACATTCATTACAACACACCCAGGATTTGAGCTTCTGATACCACCTAAAAACTTAAGAAAACACAATAGGACAATTTCCTATGTGGCCAAAAACAATCCCTATATCAAATGCTCTCCATGAACCGACATCAGCCAGGATCCAGATATCGAAGTACTTGAAATATCAACTCCCTCAATTTCACCAATCACAGTCTTCAATATTCATAATGAACATGAAGGATCCTCCAATCTCTACACCATCCCAAGAAGCTTCACCAATATCCCATTGCCTGAACGATGTATTATTGCCGGTGATATGAATGCCCATCATTCATGGTGGAATTCACAAATCAAAACACCCAAACGCGCAGACGAAATTGTTCATATCATGGGAAGGAACAACTTTTTCCTCCTCAATGAACCGGACACCCCAACATACTATTTCCGAACTGGTAAGGGAACCTCTGTTATCGACCTTGCCTTTACATTACAGGCTATCCATGACTCAGTTATAAATTGGGCAGTGGATGACAATGCTTCAACTGGTTCAGATCATGCAACAATTCGATTCGATATTGTGTCAGAATCTGAACTAGTTTCCACCGACTCCAACACGATACGATACAACTGGAATAAAACAGATTGGGATATATTTTCCAAAACTCTCAATACACTTTCCCAAGCCTCACGAATGGTCTGGCAATACCTACATGAACAGCCGACCGAATCAAACCTCGACAAATCTGCTGAACTACTACGAGACATGATTCTCAATGCAGTAAAGGCATCTACCCCTGCCCTCCAACTTACAATGCATTCAAAACGCTGGTGAACACCCTAACTCAGAATCTCCCGAACAAATATGAACCGAGCGCAGAAGCAGTGGAAGAAAACTCGCCTCCATAGCGATCATATCAATTTCAAAGCTGTTCGCAACCAATACTTCCGAGATATTCGCACCTCCAAAACATCAATGTGGATTGAATTTTAAGCAAATGTACAAGGCACCGAAATATTCACTGACCTCCATTATACCAAACCAAGGAAAACCCAGAGAACACTACCCCTGTCATTCTCCAACACAACAGCTGTTACTTTTGAAGAATACGCTGCCCTTTTCCGATCTACAATGTTCCCTCTCCCACCAGTCCTACCTTCCCCGACTGATGTCACCAATCGATAAACTCTGCCATGGGTCACATTTACTCCCACCGAAATCAAAGAAGCAATTTTTACCTCTGCACCACACAAAGCCCCCGGACCTGATGGACTTCCCTTTCACTGTCTCCGAACTGCCTACTTAGCAGCCACCGAACAATTCAACAGTCTGTTTGCATTACTCGGAACCACAGAATACCACCCCACCTGCTGGTAACAAGTAACGACTGTAATTATTCCCAAACCAGGAAAACCTGATTATTCAATACCTAAGGCCTACCTACCTGTTGCTCTTCTCAATTGCCTTGGAAAGATCCTTGACAAGTTGATAGCAAACCGACTTGCATATATGGCTGAAAAACACAACCTACTACACAGAGAGCAAATAGGGGGACGAAGACAACGTTCTGCTATTGATACCGACATGGCACTTACACATGAAATTGAATAAGGAAAGCATGCAAAAGAAATCACCACTGCCCTCTTTATGGATGTAAGCGGCGCATTTGACAATGTATCCAAAGACCGTCTCCTCCAAACCCTACGACAACTGGGCTACCCAATACCAATTCTATTGTGGGTAGAACACTTCTTATCCAACCGCACAACAGCACTGGCATTTGAAGGAAGAAAGGAAGACCTCAGTCCTGTCCGAACAAGGATCCCTCAAGGATCACCCGTATCACCAATTCTTTTTCTCCTGTATCTCAGTCCTCTCTTCTACGAACTCACAACCCAATACCCCTACTTCTGGACTCCAAGCTACATTGAGGATGTTGCCATTGTGGTTCGAAGCAAATCAAAAGCCTATAATGCACGTTGCCTGGAAGCAGCTGCACGAACAGCTTTCAAATGGGCCGCAAACAATGCTAAACAATTTGACGACTCAAAGTCAGAGATGATGCACTTCCACAACAAACGAAACAGTAATACCACAGACGATGAAACGATTACCCTACCCAATGGCACAACTATCTCCCCTGGCACTAAGGGCATCAGCCCGGACGTGGTAAGGTGGATTAGTATTTGGTTTGACAGGAAAATCAACTTCAAACACCATGTAATGCTGAAGGCCGCTAGTGGCAAAAGAGCCCTTGGAGTCCTCAAATCACTAGCCAATACAGAATCAGGATTAACTCCTAGTGCTGTCCGCCAACTATACAATGTATGTGTTATATCTGTTTGTGACTTTGGAGCCGAAGTATGGTGGAAAGGGCAAGCAACGTATCAACAGAAGTTTGAAACAGTTCAGAATACAGCTCTTCGTTGTGTACTTGGAGCTTTCCGTACATCACCAACAATAGCCTTGCACAACGAAGCTGCACTCCCCCCGGTAGCTGTACGACTTAATCATATGCGAAGAAAATTTGCAATTCGAATACTCATATTTCCTGAACTGCACCCAATCCGACAACGTTGCCCATCAACATTCCCTCCATTTTATGAATCTCCTGAGTGCAGTAACCGAAGTGGACCCTGGATTCCTTGGGACTGCATGCAACAAAACAATCGCAAATTTGAAACACGTCTCATCGAAACGTTATCTACCCTCAGTCCATGGATATCAAACAGCTCCGAGATCGAAACCTATTCTACTACCGCCTGCCCACCATGGATCGAAAGCAGAGTCAAAACACACATTAGTCCCCTTCCAAAAGAAAAGGAAGCCAAAGCCCACCAAACTCAGTACGCAATGTTGAAAGAAGATGATCGCAATATTGTTTATTATACGGATGGATCAATGTTGAAGGAAAATATTGGGGCAGGAACCATTGTGGAAATGACAGGAGAAGAAGTCATGGAAGCAACATACCCAATGGGGCATCAATAAGAAGTTTACGATGCCGAGTTACTTGGAATTCTTAAAGCTGCAAAAACATGCTTTCAGGTATGTCAACATAATAACCTCACCAAAAGACACATATGGATCTTCACAGACAATCAAGCTGCCATACAACGTCTCAATACTTTCAAACCCGGCCCTGGACAGTCCACTTCCCTGGCACTCTCCAATATCTCTAACAACCTCCATGCACTCAAGACTACGATCACAGTACAATGGGTTCCTGGCTATACAGACGTACCTGGAAACGAACTTGCCAACAAGTTGGCAAAAAAGGCCACTCTCGAAAAACCACCTACATACTATCATACCTCCTTGTCCTACCTGGAGAGGGTAATCCGAGCAGCTAAAATGCAGGAATGGGGCGATTGGTGGATGTGACACCCAGCAAAGGGAAAGAACTACGTTGGAACTTTCCGTACCAAATCAGACCAGATCTTCACCAGTGGTAATCGCCAGTTTACCTCAACTGTCACACAATTACGAACAGGCCATGGTTACTTTCTCAGTTACCTATACAAAATACCAACAAATTCTGTTGACTCCCCACACTGTCCATGTCGCTATGGAGGTCCCCAGTCACAAGAACATCTTCTTTTGAAATGCCCCTTATATCAACGCAAAAGACAAAGAATGCGGAAAGAAATTGGAGTAGTTCACCCTCGATATCTCTGGAAGCATCTTCTATATACCGACAAAGCAATGAAACCTTTGAAACATTTTCTGAACGACACACATATAGCAACACGAAGGTGGTACCTGGGTCAATTCCGGGATGATGAATACCTTGGGCAGGGTAACAATCGGATTGTAGGTCAGAGAACTGTCAACGATGATGTGGAAGAACATCAGAGAGTGGGTGGAAAAGATGATGAGGGGCAGGATGAAGAATCGGAAGGAGAAGGTGTAGGGGGATAGTATGAACGAAGGAGTAGGGGGAAGGGTGGAGGAGGGTAAACTCCAGGGGGAGAACCCACATGATATGCAGGACCAGATCGAATGAAACTGACAAATTTCACACTATTGTACTAAGTGTGTTACAGACCACTATAATTGTTTTTGAATATTTCTTTGTAACTAGAGCAGGGGTGACAGGAGACTGCGGAGCGGTGCTACCTAGCCAGGGGTTTTTCGTTTTTCCTTTGTTCGGTTTCATTTGTTATGCTTGTTCTTGGTTATTTGTTTGTACTTCACCGGCCATAGCCTGCGGGCTGCATGCTGTATGATGAATAAATAAATAAATAAATAAATAAATGGAACATTTGAGAATATCATGGTCGCATTGTTTCCCTTTGCTGGGACATGATCCACATGAGTGGGAAGTAGTAGTGTGAGGTTCGGCACATATATTACATATGGCAGGTTGTTTGCATCGAAGGTAGGAATGGCCAAATTGTTGACAATTAGTACATTGATTGGTTGGTCAGGATACCACATATCGTTCAGCCTTCCGTGTTTTTCCGTCTACTTGAACTCCGTAGTCTTGTATAAGCTTTGCTTCGTGTTCAGTGCGGACTGCAATAACCATTGTGGTTGCTCTTTTATGAGGTTGTGTCTCTGGCTTAGTCAGGGATCGTGGTAGGGTTGTGAGGTTGATATGATTGTTGTTCATCTCAATATCTTCTTTCAACAATTGCATTCCCATTTCACACTCGGGAAACATATTAATATCGATAGAATGAACCATCCTTCGGATCCAGATTTCTTGTTTTTTGAGACTCTGGGTATTTGTGTCAACTGAGTGAACTGTTTCCTCAATAGCAGCTTTGTGAGCTAGTACTAATTCGACAGGGCATGTATCAGCAGTAAGGAGGACCAGATTGTGTTTGTGGCTTGTGAAAACATGGCCGATATTGGCCAAGGGGTCAGCCTGACACCTGCGGAGGGTGGCGTTGATTGCAAGTTTCAGTTGGATAAGGTCAGCAGTGACTCGTTGATCACTGTGTCGGGCAATTACCAGTGTCCGTTGTTTTTTGGTAAAGGGGCGTGGGTTGAGAGTACATCCATTCTTGTCTTTTGGGGGGTCTGTCTTTGCGCATGCTGATGCAATTGCTGACCATAATGTGGGCTTTGGAGAAGTCCCTTCTGAAACTGCTGGTATTAGTAGGTCTGGAGGTGCTGGTGGTACATCTTTCTGTGAGGCTTGAATTTGTACAAGATATTCAACTCGTTATCCAAGGGTGGCGATGGTGTTGAGGCCAATTTCATGTTTGGTTTCAATTGAAGCCAAGCGAGTTGCCAATTTTCGGTGTTGGGTGGTAAGGCGTTTGTTGATTTTAAGAATATCCTTGTGAAGTGGTCCAAGGATAGCTTTGAATACCTTATAGATTCGGTCTTCGTCTTTGTCACTTGGATCCAATAGGTTGGTAATAGGGTTTTGATAGTCTTCATCTTCGGAATCATCATCATCGTCAGAGCTTTTGTCATCAATCTAGTCATCCTCTGGAGCATCTTCAAGATTCAGATCTGCATTTCCAGAGTTTCCGATATTGAAGTTGACCGGATTGGTTGGTTGTTGAGGTGGGGATGATGGTTGGGGTGGTCCAGAGGTTGCTCTGTTATGAGCTGAACCGATAGTCCTACGAGTGATGGAACGTGAACGAGAAATATTGAGCTATGGGTATGGTGAGGTCGACTGCAGCTTGCATGAACTATCATGTTTGCCCTTCCGTCATTGTTTAGATATGTAGCCCGTATGAGCTGTACTTGATACAGCTGGGGCGTCCATTGCAGAGAGTGGGTCTGAACTTGGATTTGGGTAGAGATGCATTCCGTATATACTGGAAGCACCAGGTGGGTGTGGTGGTGGCATAGGGTCTGACATGATTGTCTTGCCAGAGCTCACTGTATTCTATATATGTTACAGTTATTGTAATTTTCTAAGTATTTTGAAATTGGTAAAATCCAGCGTGTGAATGTTGTTATATGTGGCCTCGGTACCACCTGTACCCAGAGGGGGTTAGAGCTTCACCTCCTTTGTCCTTGCAAGGTGTTGAAGCCTTGTACTAGAGCCTTTGCTTCCTCACAGCAGATACAGAGACACCCGTAACGACAAGAGAACCTCTAAGAGGCCTGCTATGTGATGGGGCTGTAAAACTACTGGAAAAAAGGAAGTGCAACTTAACTCTGGAGGATCCACCCAAAGACTCTGGGGGTCAATGGCAGCAAAGTAGCCGGACGTCGTCACCTACACCCTGGAAGGTCTGCTGAGCCCCGGTGGCCAACTGTATGTAAAATGCGAAAATTCCAAAATGCAAAAATTCGGAAAACGGGCGTTGCCAACCCAACTCATGTTCGATTAAGCTGAAACCTCGGCAGGGTAGACCTGGAGGAGTATCGAGACTGCGATACCAAGGGCGTTCCGACCAGATGAAAACTCGTAGAGAAACGATGTCGTTCAAAATTGTGTTTTTGGCGTCGAGAAATATTGGCCCAGACAGTCTGGGACTTGTAGGGAGGTATAGAAGGTTTGTTCAAAGGGCTGTCAGGGCCGCCGAATTGATTGCCATTGTCCGTTTGTAAATCGGAGTAGATTCCGTTGAGATAGAAGGGGGGGAGGTGTGAAAAAGCGACTTTTCGATGAAGTTTTGTAACTATTGCAAATCTTGAGCTATTTGTCTGAAAATGCAGCGTGGACCTCGTATATATGTAGCCTCAATGCTCCCAAAGTATGATGTCAATTGGAAAAGAATTGATTGTTGAATTATCGATGGGGGCTCTTTTGCAGGGGGGGAAAAAAGAGGGGTAAGGGGCCCAGTTTTCCACCCAACAACAATAGAGGTCCTGTGAAAGAGATGCCCTATCGTAGGGAGGGTAATCAGCGGTAAGGAATCGATTCGCAGTGTCCGTTTGTCGATAGCTATCGTGATTGCTGACTTATTTTGGAAAAACATTTTTGCTGGTATTTATTTATTTATTTATATATTTATTCATCATACAGTATACAGCCCGCAGGCTATGGCCAGTCAAGTACAAACAAATAACCAAGAAAAAGCATAACAAATGAAACCGAACAAAGGAAAAACGAAAAACCTCTGGCTAGGTAGCACCGCTCCGCAGCCTCCCGTCACCCCTGATCTAGTTACAAAGAAATATTCAAAAACAATTATAGTGGTCTGTAACACACTTAGTACAATAGTGAGAAATTTGTCAGTTTCGTTCGATCTGGTCCTGCATATCATGCGGGTTCTCCCCCTGGAGTTTACACTCCTCCACCCTTCCCCTTACTCCTTCGTTCATACTATCCCCCCACACCTTCCCCTTCCGATTCTTCCTCCTGCCCCTCATCATCTTCTGCGCCCTCATTCTAATGTTCTTCCACATCATCGTTGACAGTTCCCTGACCCACAATCAGAAGGTTACCCTGCCCAAGGTATTCATCATCGTGGAATTGACCCAAGTACCACCTTCGTGTTGCTATATGTGTATCGTTCAGAAAATGTTTCAAAGGTTTCATTGCTTTGTCGGTATATAGAAGATACTTCCAGAGATATCAAGGGTGAACCACTCCAATTTCTTTCCGCATTCTTTGTCTTTCGCATTGATATAAGGGGCATCTCAAAAGAAGATGTTCTGGTGACTGGAGACCTCCATAGCAACATGGACAGTGTGGGGAGTCAACAGAGTTTGTTGGTATTTTGTATAGGTAACTGCGAAAGTAACCATGGCCTGTTCGTAATTATGTGACAGTTGAGGTAAACTGGCGGTTACCAATGGTGAAGATCTGGTCTGGTTTGGTACGGAAAGTTCCCACGTAAATCTTTCTCTTTGCTGGGTATCACATCCACCAATCGCTCCATTCCTGCATTTTGGCTACTCGGGTTACCCTCTTAAGGTAGGATAAGGAGGTATGATAGTAGGTAGGTGGTTTTTCGAGAGTGACCTTTTTTGCCAACTTGTCGGCAAGTTCATTTCCAGGTACATCTGTATGCCCAGAAACCCATTGTACTGTGATCGTAGTCTTGAGTGCATGGAGGTTGTTAGAGATATTGGAGAGTGCCAGGGAAGTGGACTGTCCAACGCCGGGTTTGAAAGTATTGAGACGTTGTATGGCAGCCTGATTGTCTGTGAAGATCCATATGTGTCTTTTGGTGAGGTTATTACGTTGACATATCTCAAAGCATATTTTTGCAGCTTTAAGAATTCCAAGTAATTCGGCATCGTAAACTTCTTGTTGATGGCCCATTGGGTAGGTCGCTTCCATGTCTTCTTCTCCTGTCATTTCCACAACGGTTCCTGCCCCAATGTTTTCCTTCAACATTGATCCATCCGTATAACAAACAATCTTGCGATCATCTTCATTCAACATTCCGTACTGAGTTTCATAGGCTTTGGCTTTTTTTTCTTTTGGAAGGTGACTAATGTGTGTTTTGGCTCTGCTTTCGATCCATGGTGGGCAGGCGGTGGTAGAATAGGTTTCGATCTCCGAGCTGTTTGGGATCCATGGACTGAGGGTAGATGACGTTTCGATGAGACGTGTTTTAAATTCGTGATTATTTTGTTGCATGCTGTCCCAAGGAATCCAGGGTCCACTTCTGTTACTGGACTCAGGAGATTCATAAAATGGAGGGAATGTCGATGGGCAACATTGTCGGATTGGGTGCATTTCAGGAAATGTGCATTGTTGTCTGGTGTGGTTGTTGCCGAGCTGAACCGATATCAGATACAGGTAAATCCATGATAAAATCCATAGAGATTGAATCCCATGGATAGTATGCTAATTCGAGAGGTTGTAGAAGTCCGTAGCGAGCGTGACGAGCTACTTTGTTCTTCTGGCATTCAGGGCATGAGCGGACATAGTCGTCGATGAATTTCTCCATTTCTGGCCAAAAGAAGTTCCTTTGAACTAGCTCAATTGTCTTGTCTTGTACCATATGTCCAGCTACAATCGAATTGTACTCTGCTTCGAGTATTTGTTTTCGTAACTGTAGATCGTCTGGTATCCACAGCCTGCCTTTATAATAAAGGGCTTCGTTCTCGAAAGAGATATCAGGGCTTGAACTTCCTTCCATTGCTCTAACGTACTCTTCCTGCCATGCAGTGTCATTATTTGCAGCACCTATCAATACTTCTAATAACCAAGAATTGAACTTGACTACTGGGATTGACCTCAACTTAGTAGAAGAAATCATTATCTGTTCGCCTCGTAGCTTCGCTGCTGTCACCTGCACTGTTTCTCCTTCAGATGTTATCAACTGATCATGTCTTAAAACGCAGTGTATTGGTTGATTTTTGTTTTCTTCAATACTACCCCCCCCTGTTTAAGGGCGGTACTCCGAATGCCTAGATAATGTATCTGGTTTCCCATTTGCACTGTCTGGTCGGTAGAATATCTTGAAATCATAACCAACTAGTTCCTGTGTCCATCGGGCTTGTCTTCAATTCAATATCTTAGTAGTGGTGAAGTACTCAAGATTCTTGTGATCAGTAAACACATTGATTTGATGGGCTGCACCTTCGAGATAACGTGTCCATTCCTTAAAGGCAGATACTATTGGTAGCATCTCCTTATCGTAGATCTCATAGTTGATCTCTGCCTTATCAATCTTGCGAGAATGATAGGCCACAGGGTGCAATCGTTTATCAATTACTTGGGAAAGGACAGTGCTGATGGCGCAGTCGCTGGCGTCAGTCTGAATGACCACAGGATGTTCAGGTTCAAAGTGACGAAGCATGGATACCTCAGTGAAACACTTCTTTAACAAATCAAAAGCCTGTTGACAGTGTGGGTTTGCCTTCCAATCGAACCGTTCACCAGTTTGTTTGATTAGGTCCGTCAATGGTCTGCAGATTCTCAAAAAGTCCTTAATGAAGTGTCGGTAGAAATTGGCAAATCCTAAGAATGACTGAACATCCTTGACTGAGTCTGGCGTTTCCCATTTCAGGATAGTATCAACTTTGTCCTCTATCATGCTGATACCTTCTCCCCATATGATATAACCAAGGAATTCAACTTGTTTCTGGTGCCATTCGCACTTATCTGGTGCTATTGCCAAGTTGTTTTCCTGTAATCTACGAACGACTTCTCTTGTCAATCGTACATGCTCTTCTTCATCTTTGGTATAGATGAGGATATCATCTATATAGACCACAACTCCATGATAGATTAGATCTCTCAGGATCTCGTTCATCATATCTTGGAATGAGGCTGACGCGTTTGCCAATCCAAAGGACATAACTAAATACTCATAGGGTCCATACCTCACACGAAATGCTGTTTTCCACTTGTCACCAGGCTTTATTCGAATGAGATTGTAACCAGCTTTTAGGTCAATATTTGTAAAAAGCTTTGAGCCAGTGTTTATATTTATTGATTTGTCATACAGCATGCAGACCGCAGGCTATAGCTGGTGAGGTACAAACAAATAACCAAGAACAAGTATAACAAATGAAACTGAACAAAGGAAAAACGAAAAACCCCTGGCTAGGTAGCACCGCTCCGCAGCCTACTGTCACCCCTGCTCTAGTCACAAAGAAATATTCAAGAAATCATAGTGGTCTGTAACACACTGCATACAATAGTGAAAAATATGTCAGTTTCGTTCTGCCTGGTCCTGCATATCATGTGGGTTCTCCCCCTGGAGTTTACCCTCCTCCGCCCTTCCCCTTTGTCCTTTTTTTGAGCCAGTGACTCTGTCCCAAAGTTCGTTCACAAGTGGCAAAGGATACCGATTCATGATCGTGATGCGGTTGAGGCCACTGTAATCCACACACAACATTTTACCCCTTCCATGAGGCTTTGGGAAGAAGAGTATTGGTACTCCAGCTGGTGACCTGCTTGGACGAATCTTGCCAGAATCGAGCTTTTCTTTTAGATACTCCTTAAGGACAGAAAGTTCCTTTTCAGAGAAAGTATAAATTGGACCCCATAGAGGCTGCTCCCCATCTTTTAAGTCTATTGCATGGTGAAATGATCGATGTGGTGGTAGAGCGTTGGCAGTTTCCCCATTATAAACTGACTGAAAGTCTCGATACTGCCATGGAATTCGCCTTACCCAATCAATCTCCATTTCACCTGCTGCATTGATATGCATAGACTCAATTACTCCGATCCATCATGGATCAGTACCAAACTTGAGGATGCTGTCATTATATTCAATCGAAAAGGAGCTCACTCCTACCTTTGTACAATGCTTCGATGTGAATTGCAGCTTATTACCTTCTTCAGTGATTCCTCTAAGTGCTCTATACTTGACGATCCACCAGTAGGATAACATGATATTAGTTGCTGATTCCATGGGTCCGATTTTGAAGGTTTCTTTGGTATAATGGTTTTCGTATCAAAGGGTAACTGGAAAGTTATACTGCTATCCAGCTCCTTCTACAATCTCGCCATTGAAATTCTCAACTGCCTTTGATTCTGTTCGAGTAACCAATAGAACACCATTAGCCTCGGCCCATTGCTTTGACATCATAGGTGTATCGCAACCTGTATCCATGAGGACTCTAACCAGGACATTATTTTTGTCTTTGAATGATGCAAACATGTGTACTGTGGGTCTTGAACCAGTCTTTGGTTCTGGAGGTAACTGCTTTATTTTATTGAGTTGAGGTTGAGGTGCTTCAGCCGAAGCCTTACGCTTTTTGTCTTTTCATGTAGAAACGATGATGAACTGCCATTCGACACAGTTCCAGCTGCAACGGGTTGTAGTTCTATTTTTATAAGTGTAGAGGTGTCTTTATGATTGCTTTGATAATGAGGTAGTCATATGTTTGCACTTTGGTACTATATGACCAGCATATTTCAAGTACTGAACTCATCCTCAGGTATCCTTTTATATAGAAAGAAATCGTTTCTCATTATAACTAAACTCAAGATATAACAGTCTCTATGTGTCTATACCCGAAAGGAAAGATCGCAATCCTAAACCTAAGAAAAGACATAAGAAACCCAGCATCTCTCAATCGTCAATTTCCATACCATCAGAATCTACCTCATAAATCCTCTTCGAGGGTGTGTGAGTTGCAGATGCTGTAATCCTGTCAGCCAAGTTTCTTGATCTGACCTTCAAACTGGAGGCTGTAGTCTCCTGCTTCGGAGCTTTCTCCTTATCCTTAGGCTTTTTGTTCTTTTTCTAGACAAAGCCTTGATGGGATTCTTGCAGAAGAACCATCGATCATGTTCAGAAGATCCACAATGCTTGCATTCATTGCGTTTGGCTCTTGCTTCTAGCAAACTTTCAGGAATACCCTTAAGGGCTTCTTACTTATCAGAGTGAATAGGCTTTGGTCCCTTCTTCTCTGTTTGAGATTTCTTGGGGTCAGAACCTTTGTCCTTTTCTGGCTTCTTTTCTTGGTTCTTATCTTGCCCCTGATTCTCATCTCTCTTCCACATATTTCCCTTCTTGCCTTGAGAGTTATCACGATTCTGATGAGATCTATTCTTCTCTGCCAACCGATCTTCGTATGATACACCCACTCATCTCATTAACTCTATGAATGCTGTGTCATCTTTGGGTGGTACCTCTGCAGTTGACATTAAATCCAGAATTTCTTTGTTCATTCCTTGTTTAAGGGAGTGGATATAAGAGGTTCCACTGACATATACTCGAAAGTTGAGGGTTTCCATCTTCGTCAGGTAGTCCTCAATATCTCCAGTATACTTTATATCATTCATCTTTCGCATGGATTTTTCTTCCTCTTGCTTATCGACGAATCATTCTTCCATCGTACTGGTGAAAGACTTCCAGTTATCATCGTGGAAGAACTTCTTCAAGTCTTCTTCACGGTTATCATACAAGGCTAGGGCCTTGTGTTCCAAGAGGCCTCCGACCAATATGATCTTGTCTATATCATCGTGGAATTCGTCGCGGAAGTACTGTAGATAATGCTCAACTGATTGAATCCACCTTCGATCGATTTCCTTGGGATCGTTCTTATCCCCTTTGAAGACTGGAGGTATTTTCATCTTGCCTTTCTTGGAGGATCTGTCTGGTAGGAGAGGATAGGGGGTGGCATACTATCGTGTGTACTGCCAGAAGGAGGTAGGGGTATTTGACTTGGATGTAAACTTCCTGCATTGCTTCCTCCGCTCCCGCCTCCTCCACCTCCACCTACACCTCCACGTCCACCTCCGCCTCCTCCTCCACCACTTCCTCCGCTTCCATCACCTCCACCACCATCTCCACCTCCTTCTTCATCTTCAGAGCCAGAGAGGCCGGATTGTGAATCAGAACCTCTTTGTGGTGGTGGGGCTCTCTCAGGGTCCGGAGTAATGGCTTCTTTAACCCAATAAGCTTCTCTTTTGGTACCTACGCAGTAATGAAGGCGAAATCCCTCGTCACTAGGTTTGATATCTCCTTCTTGATGTCCAAGGACAGACCTTGCTAGGGACTTGATGGATTTCTTGGTGGTTTCGTCCGATAGCCTAGTTATAAGGGTCCTTGTGAATTCCAGGAATTTCTATTCCATATCCTTTCGAGTCTTCCTTGTATCACTCTCCCTCTGCTTCTTATTGGCTTCAGCCTTCTTCATGAGCTCTGTGACCCTTTTGGACTCTTCGTTGGACTTCTGCTTGACACTGGTAAGTTCTTCTGACTGTGTATGTACTTGGAGAGCGAGCCTTTCCTGGGCTCTTTCCCTTGTTTCCAGTATACCAGAGATAGAGGTCCACGCTACCGATGAGGCATGTATATGCTTCCCAAGGGCCAGACGTAGTTCCTCATAAGCTTCAGAAGACTGTGCCTTCGCAATGGCAATTGCAGCGGTGATATTGGCTGCGAACACCTGGGACTGGGCAACAATGTCTGAGTAATGTTCCAGCTGCGCCCTTTGCAGGTTATCAACTTCTGAGGCCACAGCATTGTAGATCTCATTTTGTCTAAACACTAGGGCTTCATAAGCACTGACCAACTCAGGCAATGCTTCTCTGATTTTTATGTTGCTTCCTTGAGTCTGGTTTTATATATGTATTTTTTTATTCAACATACAGCATGCAGCCTGCAGGCTATGGCCGGTAAAGTACAAACAAATAACCATGAACAAGCATAACAAATAAAACCAAACAAAGGAAAAACGAAAAACCCCTGGCTAGGTAGCACTGCTCCGCAGCCTCCTGTCACCCCTGCTCTAGTTACAAAGAAATTTTCAAAAACAATCATAGTGGTCTGTAACACACTTAGTATAATAGTGAGAAATCTGTCAGTATCGTTCGGCCTGGTCCTGCATATCATGCGGGCTCTCCCCCTGGAGTTATACCCTCCTCCAACCATTCCCTTTCTTCGGCACTCATTGTATCCCACCACCCCTTCCCCTTCGGATTCTTTCTCCTGCCTCTCATTGTCCTCTCCACTCTCGCTATGATGTTCCTCCACATCATTGTTGATAGTTCCCTGACCTACAATCCGATTGTTACCCTGCCCAAGATATTCATCATCCCGGAATTGGCCCAAGTACCACCTTCGTGTTGCTATATGTGTGTCGTGCAGAAAATGTTTCAAAGGTTGCATTGCTTTGTCAGTATATAGAAGATACTTCCAGAGATATCGAGGGTGAACCACTCCAATTTCTTTCCGCATTCTTTGTCTTTCGCGTTGATATAAGGGACATCTTAAAAGAAGATGTTCTTGCGACTGGTGACCTCCATAGCGACATGGACAGTGTGGGGAGTCAACAGAGTTTGTTGGTATTTTGTATAGGTAACTGTGGAAGTAACCATGGCCTGTTCGTAATTGTGTGACAGTTGAGGTAAACTGGCAGTTACCACTGGTGAAGATCTGGTCTGATTTAGTACAGAAAGTTCCAACGTAGTTCTTTCCCTTTGCCGAGTGTCGAATTCACCACTCACCCCATTCCTGCATTTTAGCAGCTCGAATTACCTTTTTCAGGTAGGATAAGGAGGTATGATAGTAGGTAGGTGGTTTATCGAGAGTGGCCTGTTTTGCCAACTTGTCGGCAAGTTCGTTTCCAGGTACATCTGTATGGCCAGGAACCCATTGTACTGTGATCGTAGTCTTGAGTGCGTGGAGGATATTAGAGATATTGGAGAGTTCCAGGGAAGTGGACTGTCCAGGGCCAGGTTGGAAAGTATTGAGACGTTGTATGGCAGCTTGATTATCTGTGAAGATCCATATGTGTCTTTTGGTGAGGTTAATATGTTGACATATCTGAGAGCATGTTTGTGCAGCTTTAAGAATTCCAAGTAATTCTGCATTGTAAACTTCTTATTGACGGCCCATTGGGTAGGTCGCATCTATGACTTCTTCTCCTGTCATTTCCACAATGGTTCCTGCCCCAATATTTTCCTTCAATATTGATCCATCTGTATAACAAACAATATTGCGGTTATCTTTTTTCAACATTGCGTACTGGGTTTCATGGGCTTTGGCTTTCTTTTCTTTTGGAAGAGGACTAATGTGTGTTTTGACTCTGCTTTCGATCCATGGTGGGCAGACGGTGGTAGAATAGGTGTCGATCTCCGAGCTGTTTGAAATCCATGCACTGAGAGTAGAAAATGTTTCAATGAGGCGTATTTCAAATTTGGGATTATTTTGTTCCATGCTGTCCCAAGGGATCGAGGGCCCACTTGTGTTATTGGACTCTGGAGATTCATAGAATGGAGGGAATGTCGATGGGCAACGTTGTCGGATTGGGTGCATTTCAGGAAATGTGAGTATTCGAATTGCGTATTTTCTTCGCATGTGATTAAGTCGTACAGCTACTGGAGGGAGGGAAGATACGTTGTGTAAGGCTATTGTTGGTGATGTATGGAAGGCTCCAAGTATACATCGAAGAGCTGTGTTCTGAACTGTTTCAAACTTCTGTTGATACGTTGCTTGCCCTTTCCACCATACTTCGGCCCCAAAGTCGCAAACGGGTATAACACATGCATTGTATAGTTGGCGGACTGCGCTAAGAGTTAATCCCGATTCTGTATTGGCTAGTGATTTGAGGACTCCAAGGGCTCTTTTGCCACTTGCGGCCTTCAGCATAACATGGTGTTTGAAGTTGATTTTCCTGTCAAACCAAATACCAATCCACCTTACCATGTCCGGGCTAATACTCTTAGTACGAGGGGAGATGGTTGTGCCATTGGGTAGGGTAATCCAATCATCATCTGTGGTGTCGCCGTTTCATTTATTGTAGAAATACATCATCTCTGACTTTGAGTCGTCAAATCGTACAGCATTGTTTGCGGTCTATTTGAAAGCTGTTCGTGCAGCTGCTTCCAGTCAACGTACATTGTAGGCTTTTGATTTACTTCGAACCACAATATCAACATCGTCAATGAAGCTTGGAGTCCAGAAGCATGGGTAGTGTATTGTGAGTTTGTAGAGAGAGGACTGAGATACAGGAGGAAAAGAATTGGTGATGCGGGTGATCCTTAAGGGATCCCTGTTCGGACAGGACTGAGGTCTTCCTTTCTTCCATCAAATGCCAGTGCTGTTGTGCGGTTGGATAAGAAGTGTTCTACTCACATTTCAATTGGTATTGGATAGCCCATTTCTCGTAGAGTTTGGAGAAGTCGATCTTTGGATATATTGTCAAATGCACCACTTACATCAATAAAGTGGGCAGTGGTGATTTCTTTTGCTTGCTTTCCTTGTTCAATTTCATGTGTAAGGGCCATTGAAGCATCAATAGCAGAACGTTGTCTTCGTCCCCCTATTTGATCTTTGTGTAGTAGGTTGTTTATTTATTTATTTATTTATTCATCATACAGCATGCAGCCCGCAGGCTATGGCTAATGAAGTAAAAACAAATAACCATGAACAAGCATAACAAATGAAACTGAACAAAGGAAAAACGAAAAACCCCTGGCTAGGTAGCACCGCTCCGCAGCCTCCTGTTACCCCTGCTCTAGTTACAAAACAATTTTCAAAAACAATCATAGTGGTCTGTAACACACTTAGTACAATAGTGAGAAATTTGTCAATTTCGTTCGGCCTTGTCCTGCATATCATGCGGGTCCTCCCTCTGAAGTTTACTCTCCACCACCCTTCCCCTTTCTTCTGCACTCATTCTATCCCACCACCCCTTCCCCTTCCGATTCTTCCTCCTGCCTCTCATTGTCCTCTCCACTCTCGCTATGATGTTCCTCCACATCATTGTTAATAGTTCCCTGACCTACAATCCTATTGTTACCCTGTCCAAGGTATTCATCATTCCGGAATTGGCCCAAGTACCACCTTCGTGTTGCTATATGTGTGTCATGAAGAAAATGTTTCAAAGGTTGCATTGCTTTGTCGGTATATAGAAGATACTTACAGAGATATTGAGGGTAAACCACTCCAATTTCTTTCCGCATTCTTTGTCTTTCGTGTTGATATAAGGGGCATATTAAAAGAAGATGTTCTTGTGACTGGGGACCTCCATAGCGACATGGACAGTGCGGGGAGTCAACAGAGTTTGTTGGTATTTTGTATAGGTAACTGCGGAAGTAACCATGGCCTGTTCGTAATTGTGTAACAGTTGAACTAAACTGGCGGTGACCACTGGTGAAGATCTGATCTGGTTTGGTGCGGAAAGTTCCAACGTAGTTCTTTCCCTTTGCTGGGTCTCGCATCCACCACTCACCCTATTCCTGCATTTTGGTTGCTCGGGTTACCCTCTTATGGTAGGATACGTAGTTATGATAATAGGTAGGTGGTTTTTCGAGAGTGGCCTGTTTTACCAACTTGTCGGCAAGTTCGTTTCCAGATACGTCTGTATGGCCAGGAACCCATTGTACTGTAATCGTAGTCCTGAGTGCATGGAGGTTGTCGGAGATATTGGAGAGTACCAGGGAAGTGGACTGTCCAAGGCTGGGTTTGAAAGTATTGAGACGTTGTATGGCAGCTTGATTTTCTGTAAAGATACATATGTGTCTTTTGGTGAGGTTATTACATTGACATGTCTGAAAGCATGTATTTGCAGCTTTAAGAATTCCAAGTAATTCGGCATCGTAAACTTCCTGTTGATGGCCCATTGGGTAGGTCGCTTCCATGACTGCTTCTCCTGCCATTTCCACAACGGTTCCTGCCCCAATATTTTCCTTCAACATTGATCCATCCATATAACAAACAATATTGTGGTTATCATTTTTCAACATTACGTACTGTGCTTCATGGGCTTCCGCTTCCTTTTCTTTTGAGAGGGGGCTGATATGTGTTTCGACTCTGCTTTCGATCCATGGTGGGCAGTCTGTGGTAGAATAGGTTTCAAACTCCGAACTGTTTGAGATCCATGGACTCAGGGTAGATAACGTTTCGATGAGACGTGTTTCAAATTTGCGATTATTTTGTTACATGCTGTCCCAAGGAATCCAGGTTCCACTTGCATTACTGGACTCAGGAGATTCATTGAATGGAGGGAATGTCGATGGGCAACATTGTCGGATTGGATGCATTTCGGGAAATGTGAGTATTCGAACTGCATATTTTCTTCGCATGTGATTAAGTCGTACAGCTACCGGGGGCAGGGCAGCTTCGTTGGGCAACTATATTGTTGGTGATGTACGGAAGGCTCCAAGTATATACCGAAGAGCTGTATTCTGAACTGTTTCAAACTTCTGTTGATACATTGCTCACCCTTTCCACCATACTTCAGCCCCAAAGTCGCAAACAGGTATAACACATGCATTGTATAGTTGGCAGACTGCGCTGGGAGTTAATCCAGATTCGGTATTGGCTAGTGATTTGAGGGCTCCAAGGGCTCTTTTGCCACTTGCGGCCTTCAGCATAACATGGTGTTTGAAGTTGAATTTCCTGTCAAACCAAATACCAATCCACCTGACCACGTCTGGGCTGATGCTCTTAGTTCCAGGGGAGATGTTTGTGCCATTGGTTAGGGTAATCGTTTCATCGTCTGTGGTATCACTGTTTCGTTTGTTGTGGAAGTGCATCATGTCTGACTTTGAGTTGTCAAATCGTACAACATTGTTTGCGGCCCATTTGAAAGCTGTTCATGCAGCTGCTTCCAGGCAACGTGCATTTTAGACTTTTGATTTACTTCGAACCACAATGGCAACATCATCAATGTAGCTTGGAGTCCAAAAGGAGGGGTATTGGGTTGTGAGTTCGTAGAAGAGAGGACTGAGATACAGGAGGAAATAAATTGGTGATGCGGGTGATCCTTGTGGGATTCCTGTTCGGACAGGACTGAGGTCTTCCTTTCTTCCATCAAATGCCAGTGCTGTTGTGCGGTGGGATAAGAAGTGTTCTACCCACAATAGAATGGGGATTGGGTAACCCAGTTGTCGTAGGGTTTGGAGGAGGCGATCTTTGGATACATTGTCAAATGCGCCGCTTACATCCATAAAGAGGGCAGTGGTGATTTCTTTTGCATGCTTTCCTTGTTTAATTTGATGTGTAAGTGCCATGTCAGCATCAATAGCAGAATGTTGTCTTCGTCCCCCTATTTGATCTTTGTGTAGTAGGTTATATTTTTCACCCATATATGCAAGTCGGTTTGCCATCAACTTTTCAAGGATCTTCCCAAGGCAATTGAGAAGAGCAACAGGTCAGTAGGCCTTAGGTATTGAATAATCAGGTTTTCCTGGTTTGGGAATATTCACAGTCGTTGCTTGTCGCCAGCAGGTAGGGTGGTATCCTGTGGTTCCGAGTAATGAAAACAGACTGTTGAATTGTTCGGTGGCTGCTAAGTAAGCATTTCGGAGACAGTGAAAGGGAAGTCCATCAGGTCTGGGGGCATTGCGTGGTGCAGAGGTAAAAATTGCTTGTTTGATTTCGGTAGGGGTAAATGTGACCCATGGCAGGCTTTGTCGATTGAGGACATCAGTTGGGGGTGTTGCTACTGGTGGCGGAGGGAACATTGTAGATCGGAAAAGGGCAGCCTTTTCTTCAAAAGTAATCGCAGTTGTGTTGGAGAATGACAGGGGTGGTGTTCTCTGGGTTTTCCTTGGTTTGGTGTAACGGAAGGCAGTAAATATTTCAGTGCCTTGTGCATTTGCAAAAAAGTCAATCCACATTGATGTTTTGGAGGTGCGAATATCTCGGAAGTATTGGTTCCGAACAGCTTTGAACTTGATATGATCGCTATCGAGGCGAGTTTTCTTCGACTGCTTCTGGGCTCGGTTCATATTTGTTCGGGAGATTTTGAGTTGGGGTGTCCATCAGCGTTTTGAACGTGTTATAAGTTGAAGGACAGGAGTAGATGCCTTTACTGCATCAAGATTCATGTCTCGTAGTAATTCGGCAGATTTGTCAAGGTTTATTTCAGTCGGCTGTTCGTGTAGGTATTGTCAGACCATTCGTGAGGCATGAGAGAGTGTATTGAGGGTTTTGGAAAATATGTCCCAATCTGTTTTATTCCAGTTGTATCATATCGTATTCGAGTCGGTGGTAACTAGTTCAGATTCTGCCACAATATCGAATCGAATTGTTGCATGGTCTGAGCCAGTTGAAGCATTGTCATCCACTGCCCAGTTTATAACTGAGTCATGGATAGCCTGTGATGTGAAGGCAAGGTCAATAATAGAGGTTCCTTTACCAGTTCGGTAGTAGTATGTTGGGGTGTCCGGTTCATTGAGGAGGGAAAAATTATTCGTTTCCATGATCTGAACAATTTCGTCCGCGCATTTGGGTATTTTTGTTTGTGAATTCCACCATGAATGATGAGCATTCATATCACTGGCAACAATGCATCGTTCTGGCCATGGAATATTGGTGAAGCTTCTTGGAATGGTATAGAGGTTAGAGGAGCCTTCATGTTCATTGTAAATATTGAAGACTGTGATCGGTGCAATTGAGGGTGTTGATATTTCAAGGACTTGAATATCTGGATCCTGGCTGATATCGGTACGTGGAGAGCATTTGATATATGGGTTGTTTTTGGCCACATAGGCAATTGTCCTATAATGTTTTCTTAAGTTTTTAGGTGGTATCAGAAGCTCAAATCCTGGGTGTGTTGTAATGAATGTGTTGTCTGGATTGAATCCAGGTTCTTGGAGTAAAAGAAGGTCGGCCGTTCCAACTGCAAAGTCAAGAAGTGAATTGATAACTAAGGAGGAACGGTTGCAATTATGTTGTATGATTCTAATTTTTGTTGGTGAATAAGAAGGTTGTTTAGGCATGGATGGAAGCCGGGTGGTCTTTCATAAACTTGGCTCGTACTTCGGTAAGAAGGGTGGTGATTGTTGGGCATTTGGAATTGTTGGCCCGATGATTTCCCTTGCAGTTAGAACATTTGAGAGTGTCATGGTCGCATTGTTTCCCTTTGCTGGGACATGATCCACATGAGTGGGAAGTAGTCGTGTGAGGTTCGGCACATATATTACATATGGCAGGTTGTTTGCATCGAAGGTAGGAATGGCCAAATTGTTGACAATTCGTGCATTGATCGGTTGGTCGGGATACCACATATCGTTCAGCCTTGCGTGTTTTTCCGTTTACTTGAACTCCGTGGTCTTGTATAAGCTTTGCTTCGTGTTCAGTGCGGACTGCAATAACCATTGTGGTTGCTTTTTTATGAGTTCGTGTCTCTGGTTTAGTCAGAGATCGTGGTAGGGTTGTGAGCTTGATATGATTGTTGTTCATCTCAATATCTTCTTTCAACAATTGCATTCCCGTTTCACACTCGGGAAACATATTAATGTCAATGGAATGAACCATCATTCGGATCCAGGATTCTTGTTTTTTGAGACTCTGGACGTTTGTATCGACTGAGCAAACTGTTTCCTCAATAGCAGCTTTGTGAGCTAGTACCAATTCAATAGAGCATGCATCAGCAGTAAGGAGGACCAGGTTGTGTTTGTTGTTTGCGGATACATGGCTGATGTTGGCCAAGGGGTCAGCCTGGCACCTGCGGAGAGTGGTGTTGATTGCAAGTTTAAGTTGGGTAAGGTCGGCAGTGACTGGTTGATCACTGTGTAGGGCAATTACCAGTGTACGTTGTTTTTTGGTGAGGGGGCGGGGGTTGAGGGTACGTCCATTCTTGTCTTTCGGGGGATCTGTCTTTGTACATACTGATGCAATTGCTGACCATAATGTGGGCTTTGGGGAAGTCCCTTCCGGGACTGCTGGTGTTAGTAGGTCTGGAGGTGCTGGCGGTGCATCTTTTTGTGAGTCTTGAATTTGTACAAGATATTCAACTCGTTGTCCAAGGGTGGCGATAGTTTTGAGGGCAATTTCATGTTTGGTTTCAATTGAGGCCAAGCGAGTTGC
>MU122094.1:1625656-1637849 GCA_014904905.1 Wilcoxina mikolae CBS 423.85
GTGGCCAATAGGTTCCAAAGAAGGGTATGTAAAAAGTGTGAAAATCTCCCAAACAAATATGAACCAAGCCCAGAAGCAGTGGAAGAAAACTTGCCTCGATAGCGATCATATCAAGTTCAAAGCTGTTCGCAACCAATACTTCCGAGATATTCGAACCTCCAAAACATCAATGTGGATTGAATTCTTAGCAAATGCACAAGGCACCAAAATATTCACTGCCCTCCATTATACCAAACCAAGGAAAACCCAGAGAACACCATCCCTGTCATTCTCCAACACAACAGCTGTTACTTTTGAAGAAAAGGCTGCCCTGTGTAAGGACGTACGTCCGTGTACGGCCTCGTATGAATGGGTACGTGAAGATACGGTTGCAAACGGGAAATAAGCAATGTAGATCAATTGTACAGTATGTAGGTAAGATAATCGCTAGCGTGCCAAAAGCACTTTGCGAGGTGATTATATATGAAGGGCGGTTACCCGGCCTCGGTAGCCAAGTGCACTTGAGAGCCAAGTGCACCTGGCACCGCCATTACATCATCCTCCTATTTATCCGCAGACCTCCTGGGTTGCAGCATATATACATTAAGAAAGACAAGAGAAGATGCGTACGCCTTCATACGTCTTCATAAGTCCCGCGACCGATCGGTGCCATCACGGCGGCCTCACGGCGGATGCGGTGCACGGGGAAATCCACCTCCAGTGGTAGGTGGTAAAACCCGTGCCGACGCCATTTATACCGGGCCGAAATCCATAAGAAATGAAGAGAAGAGAAGGAAACGTCCAATTGACCCTAGATCCTCCAAGTCCACCTCTGAACCGAAATCCACCCCTGAAACGTACCGCGGCGATGACGTCGATTATGGCCGTGACTTCCTTGGGTGCTTCCAATGGAACTCGTCGACTAGTTCTTGAGCATTCTCGAGGTTCTCTGCCGGCTCCCAACTCGTGCATAGGTAGTTGTAACCGGCCCACTGAACGAGATAGTGGAGCTTTCGGTAGCGTCGCTTGGAATGGAGAATCCGATCGACCTCCCACTCGTTCGTATCATCGACAATCGTCGGCTGCGGTTTCGATGGCGGCTGGCCGATGGCCGGCGGCGAGTACTTATCAAGCAGGGAGACGTGAAACACGTTGTGAATACGCATCGTCTTTGGCAAGTCTAATCTGTAAGCGTTCTTATTGATGACTTTACTCACCATGTACGGTCCCACACGCTTGTAATCTAACTTCTTTGACACCCTCGCCGTCTTGATGTTCCGAGTCGAGAGCCAGACCTTATCCCTGACCTCAAATGTCATCTCTTTGCCGCCGGCGTACTTCGCCTGGTGGGCTTGGGCTTCCAACAAGTTCCCCCGGAGGGTGCGGTGCGTCTCTTCCAGCCCGGCTGCCAATGTATCTGCTTCAGTTTCCGACTTCAGGTGGGCTAAGCCTTTGGGTGCCTTGAACTGCATCGTCGGGTGGTAGTTGTAGTTGGCCCGGAAGGGGGTCATCCTTGTCGAAGCATGCACGGCGTTGTTGTACGCGAACTCGGCCAATGGTAGGAGCTCCACCCAGTTATCCTGCTCATAGTTGCAGAAGGCTCGGAGGTACTGCTCCATCGTCTGATTTTGCCGTTCCGTCTGGCCGTCCGTCTGCGGGTGAAAAGCGGTCGACAGTCGATGATCCATGCTCATGTGGCTGCAGACCCTCGCCCAGAACCGACTCGTGAATTGGGTGCCCCGATTGGTGATGATGTTGTCGGGGACACCGCGTTTGCAGATCACGTGCTCGAAGAAGAGCCTGGCCAGCTCTTGCGAGTCGACATCCTTTCTGCAGGGCAGGTAGATCGCCATCTTGGTCAGTCAATCGACGATGACTAGGATCCCCGTGTATTCGGACGCGGTCGATTCTGGCAGGTTTGTGACGAAGTCCATGGTGACGCCTTCTCAGGGTCGTGATGGTGGTGGCAGTGGCATGTTGATTCCGTGGCAGGCATGCCGCGGGGCCTTGATTCGGTGACATGCTTCGCTGCCGCTGATGAACTTCCTTATGTGCGCGTCCATTGAGGGCCAGAAGAAATCCCTAGAGACTAGCTCAGCAGTTTTAAGAGCTCCAAAGTGACCGGATTCGGGGTTGTCATGGAAGAGACTTATCACTTTGCCGCGGAGAACATCGTCCGCAGGGACATATATCCTCCCCTCGTAGGTTAGAGCTCCATCGACGACCTTCCATTGGTTCTCGTTGGCTCCGGCTTCGGCTGTGGCCATTGGGTTATCGACTAGCTTACCCGAGACATCGACCGCCAATGGGTCAGTAGCCTGGGCCTTCTTAATCGCCGGTAGGAGGTCATCGTAGGGTTCGACAACAGGTGTAGCGGTCGCTAAGAGCCGTCCGACAGGCTTCTCGTAGCCGATCTCATAATCGGGCCGTCGGCGGGGTTTTTGGCGCCTTCCAGGTGTTTGATGCTGAAGTCGTATGCCGAGAGAATCTCCGACCACCTAGCTTGTCGCCGTGAGAGCACTTTGGAAGTTTGGAAATACTCAAGGTTCTTGTGGTCACACCGCACCAGCACTTTGTGGCGGGTACCCTCCAGATAGTGCCGCCATTGCTTGAAGGTCTCGACGATGGCGAGGAGTTCCCGATCGTACATGTCATAGTTCTGCTCAGCCGGAGAGCATTTCCGAGAGTAGAAATTGACTGGCCGAAGGGTCCCGAAGCCATCATACTGGTTCAGGATGCCCGCAATCGAAAAGCCGCTCGCATCGGTCTGCAGAACGATCGGTTTGACAGGGTCGAAATGCTGCAGAATTGGTGCTGCGGTGAAGGCCTTTTTGAGTTTCCGGAAGGCTAGCTCGGCTTCTCGAGTCCATTCCCATTTCGACTTGATCGGCAGCGCGCGATTTGATGGTTGTCTCGGCTTACTGCTCTGCCCATTGGATTTTAGTAATTCCGTGAGCGGGAAGGTCACCTTGGCATATTTTCGGATGAACCTCCGGTAGAAGTTCGTGAATCCGAGAAGGACTGGGACGTCCCGTACCGACTTGGGAGTTGGCCAATCCTCAATCATCGCGATCCGATCCGTTTCCATGCTGACACCATCGGCGGAGATGACGAAGCCGAGGAAGCCGACCTCCGAGTCTCCAAATTGGCACTTTTCTGCTTTGCAATAGAGGCCGAACTCCTGCAGTCATTGTAGTACCTTCCGCACGTGCTCCTCGTGCTCCTTCTCATTGTTGGAGTAGATCAGGATGTCGTCGAGGTAACACATGGCAAAGTCGTCGATGTAAGACCGCAGGCAATCGTCGATGTACGACTGAAAAGTAGCCGGTGCGTTCTTAAGGCTGAACGGCATGACCTTATACTCGAACTGACCGTATCGGGTTCGGAAAGCCGTTTTATACTCGTCACCTTCCTTGATGCGGATAAGGTGATAGGTTCTGCAAAGGTCGAGTTTCGTAAAGATCCTGGCGCTGCCAACACGGTCAAGCATCTCCGAGATCAGTGGTAGGCGGTACCGATTCTTGATTGTGCCCTCATTGAGAGCTCGGTAGTCCACGCAGAGTCTCAAGCCTCCGTCCTTCTTCTTTGCAAAGAGAATTGGCGCCGCCGCCGGTGACGATGACCGCTGGATGAAACCGTTGGCCAGGTTTGTGTCAATGTAAGCCTTTAGAGTTTTTAACTCAACCTCCGACAGGTTATAGATACGCCCGTAGGGCAGCTTGTGCCCGGGTACCAGGTCGATCGCATGGTCAATTGACCGGTGCGGTGGCAGGGTCTCTGCCTTGGCCTTGCTAAAGACCTCCACGAATTCCTTATACTTGGCGGGGATATGGCCGCCGTCGTCTGTAGGCACCATTTCAGGCGCCGAAGCTCCATCTATAATCGTTAGCTGTGTGTTTTCAACTTCGTCTGATGGAGGGTAGGAATTCCCGGGAGTAGTGGTACCAGCCGGCCCAGACACAATGGAACAAATGACCGTGGCGCGCCTCCTCCCTTCGTGGCTCGGCGAGCCGGTAGCAGTCATTCAAGTACCAGCAAAGTAACTCTTCTGCCGCAACTACCGCCGCTGCTCCTGCTCGTGCATCCAGCTCCAGGGGCTTCTCTCACCTTTAGTGGTGATGCCTTCCATGGAAGCTCCCAGCAACCCTGTGCAATCGCCAAGTCGTATGGCGAATGCCTCGAGAACCTCGTCGCTACCTATGAGATCCTCGAATGCGGTGGCTCCAAGCAGATGTATGTCTGGAACCCCACCCTCGGATGTCACCTGGGTGGCCGCCGGTGGTGCCTTGGGCTCATTTGAGTCTGCGGCCTTTAACCTGTGGTCTCCGCTAGGGGTCCGCAGGGCCAGAAGTCGGCCGGATGTCCAGTCAACCTCAGGGTTTCTAGTCTTGAACCAAGGCAAGCCTAGAACCAGGTCGTAAGCCATAGGTACGACCAGCACCTCCGATTCGTCAACCGGAGCCAAGTGCTCAAAATATTGAACCAAGATGGTTGTCTTTCGACTCTCCTTCGCAGACATCATCAATTGGCCGTTGAGGCCCTGCGTAGCTGTGAATGCCGGTTCATGTGGTAGACCGAGTCGCCTGAGCAGCCTCGGGGACATAAAGATGCTCATAGCTCCGCAGTCTATTAGAGCCGGAATGCGCTGCATCTCGCCGTGTCGATCTCGTGAGAGTACTTCGTGAACAATGTGAGACGAATCCGGCTTCTCTGAACCACATATGTATTGACTTGAAAAGAGAGCCTGGGGGGGCTCAAGGATAAATCTCGATTTGAGAGCGATTCGGTGGGGCTGGATCTCATCTATCGTCGCCAACAACGATCTCATTCCCAACCTCTCTAGCCCTAACTCCTCCTCGTCCAGCCTCTCCCGCCGGGCTAGGTGCCGGGAGAGGTATACAGTTTTTTGACTGTTGAGTGTCGAACGACTTTTGGCGTTTCACTTGGTGGTGCCCGCCGCCGCCGTTGCCGCTGCCGTTGCCGCTGGGCTTTGGGGTTCTCTCAGGGAAATATGGCCTATTGTACTTCGGGCAGTGGTGCGTCCTATGCTCTCTGCTGCCGCACTGTGTACACTGCCCATTTGCCTTTCTGCTCTCGTAGACCTCCTTCGAAACCCACGGTGCTGCGGTCAAATTGGCACGGGTGCTTCCGGACTTGTCGTTGGTCGACCTCTCGGTCGCCGTTTCTGAGATGGATGGCCGGTAACTTCGTTTCCCGCCTTTTTGGGACGATTCCGGCTGCCTTTGCTGGTACTGCTGCTGCTGTCCGCCTGGCCTCTTATCGGTGAGTATGCCCTCTGAAGCTGCGGCTTTGTCGAAAAGTTCCTCGATTGTCTCGAACCTTCCACAAGCGGGGGTTATCGGCCCGACCTTGTTTTTGAGTGTGTGTCGGAGACCTGCCCAGGCCATGTCGTAGAGCATCTGCTCGCTCTTTTATATGGTCCATCCGGCCTATCTCCAATTAGCTTTCACACGGTTCGCGTAGGCTCTAACCGGCTCATTAGCCAATTGTATGTATTCGTCCATCGCCTTCATCACCGCTCTCCCGCAGCGATCCTTGTCTCCGTATATCCAGGTGATCTGTTGTGCAAAAAGGTCGAAGTCCTCCAAACAGGGGTCAGAATCTGCGCGTAGGTCGCTGGCCCATTCGGAAGGGTCCGTCATCGCCGTCTGACGCTATGTCGGATCCGAGTCGTTGCTCCAGCAGTCGAGGAGAGAAACTGCGTATTTGACTTGATCGCGTCCGCCGTGTGGAAACAAGTGTTTGTGTAAGTCGAAATTGGAGCGTAACGCGTCGATAGACTTGTCTAACTCCTTGGCTCCACCGCAGTATCGTACGGGATCGACCTTGGCGAAGGTTGCGGGTTTCTCACGCGTCGCGGCTTCGCGTTCGGCGCGTTCGGCGGCCAATTTCTCTCGTTCGAGAGCCAATCGTTCTCGCTCGGCCTTTAACCATACGGCTTGCTGTTCGAACATCGTCTTTAGCATCCTGTTTTGGGCCGACATTTCGCTGAAATCCTCGTCGGTGGTCATGGATCTGAAGCCGTCGTTGCGGTCGTCGCCGTGACCTTCGTCTCCGTCGTCGGCCTCCTCATCGTTGACTTCAGCTTCGTCGTTCACATTGTTGATCTCGACGTCTGATAAGGCCGTCGGAGCGGTCCTAGACCTGGTGATTCGACGTGTTTGGTTCTCGGACGCGGAGGTAGCGGCCTGCAAGAATTTCTCGTCGTCGCGACTGTCAGTGATGCACAATTGAGTTCTAGGTGATTTTTTGGGGGCAATGGGGCTGCAATTGAATGAAATCGACAAATCTTCTGTTTGTGTACGTGTCGTGACGCGTCGAAAAGGTAAACAATTCACGAAACCCCGTGAGCGAAATGTATCTGGTGACTGAAAAGCGATTATAGTGTAAGGACGTACGTCCGTGTACGGCCTCGTATGAACGGGTACGTGAAGATACGGTTGCAAACGGGAAATAAGCAATATTGATCAATTGTACAGTATGTAGGTAAGATAATCGCTAGCGTGCCAAAAGCACTTCGCGAGGTGATTATATATGAAGGGCGGTTACCCGGCCTCGGTAGCCAAGTGCGCTTGAGAGCCAAGTGCAATTGGGAGGGCCAAGTGCACTTGAGAGCCAAGTGCACCTGGCACCGCCATAACACCCTTTTCCGATCTACAATGTTCCCTTCCCCACCAGTCGCACCTCCCCCGACTGATGTCACCAATGGACAAACTCTGCCATGGGTCACATTTACTTCAACCGAAATCAAAGAAGCAATTTTTACCTCTGCACCACGCAAAGCCCCCGGATCTGATGGACTTCCCTTTCACTGTCTCCGAAATGCCTACTTAGCAGCCACTGAACAATTCAACAGTCTGTTTGCATAACTCGGAACCACAGGATACCACCCCACCTGCTGGCGACAAGCAACGACTGTAATTATTCCCAAACCAGGAAAACCTGATTATTCAACACCTAAGGCCAGCGACAATCACACCAGCAAAACCGATTTTCGAAAATAAGTCAACAACCACAACAGCTATCGACAAACGGACACAGTAAATCGATTCCTTACCCCTGATTACCCCCCCTACGATAGGGCATCTCTCTCATAGGACCTTTATTGTTGTTGTGTGGAAAGCTGGACCCTTTACCCCCCTTTTTCCCCCCCTGCAAAAGGGACCCCACCGATTATTCAACAACCAATTCTTGGCCGATTGACTTCATACTTTGCAAGCATTGAGTCTACATATAAACGAGGCCCACGCATCAATTTCAGACCAAGAGCTCAAGATTTGCAATAGTTACACAAATTCATCGAAAAGTCGCTTTTTCACACACCCCCCCCCTCTATCTCAGCAGAATCAACTCCGATTCACAAACGGACAACGGTAATCGATTCAGTGGCCTCTAGAGCCCTTAGAACGAACCATCCACACCTCTCTACAAGCCCCAGACTGTCTGGGCCAAAATTTCTCGAAGCCAAAAACACGATTTCGAATGTCATCGATTTTCCGCGAGTTGTCATCCGTTCCACACGCCCCTGGATTCACCATTTCGATACACCTCCAGGTCTACCCTGCCGAGGTTTCAGCATAATCGGACTAGATATGAGTTGGCAACGACCGATTTTCGAATTTTCGCACTTTTCACCTACCCCCCTTACCTTCCCTACCCACCATTTATACCTATTGGCCACCGGGGCCCAGCAGACCTACCAGGGTGTAGGCGACAACGTCCGGCTACTTTGCCGTCATTGACCCCCAGAGTCTTTGGGTGAATCCTCCAGAGTTAAGTTGCACTTCCTTTCTTGCAGTGGTTTTACAGCCCCATTATTGAGTGGCTCTGTTAGTTTTACAGCCCCATTATTGGGTGTCTCTGTATCTGCTGTGAGGGAGCAAAGGCTCTAGTAAAAGGCTCCAACACCTTGCTAGGACAAAGGAGGTGAAGCTCTAACCCCCTCTGGGTACAGGTGGTACCGAGGCCACATATAACAACATTCACACGTCGGATTTTTACCAAATTCAAAATAATTAGAAAATTTCAATAACTGTAACAAATTTAGAATACAGTGAGCTCTGGCAAGACAATCATGTCAGACCCTATGCCACCACCACCCCCACCTGATGCTTCCAGTACATACGGAATGCATCTTTACCCAAATCCAAGTTCAGACCCACTCTCCGCAATGGACGCCCACGCTGTATCAAGTACAGCCCATACGGGCTACATATCTAAACGAGGACGGAAGGGCAAATACGGTAGTTCACGCAGACTGCAGTCGACCTCACCATACCCACAGCTCAATATTTCTCGTGCACGCTCCAGTACTCGTAGGACTATCAGTTCAGCTCATAACCGAGCAACCTCTGGACCACCCCAACTATCATCCCCACCCCAACATCCAACCAACCCGGACAACTTGAATATCGGAAACTCTGGAAATGCAGATCTGAATCTTGGAGATGCCCCAGAGAATGGAGAGATTGATGACCAAAGCTCTGACGATGATGATGATTCCGAAGATGAAGACTATCAAAACCCCGTTACCAACCTATTGGATCCCAATGACGAAGATGAAGATCGAATCCATCAGGTATTCAAAGCCATCCTTGAACCACTTCACAAGGATATCCTGAAAATCAACAAACGTCTTACCACCCAAAACCGAAAATTGGCAACTCGCTTGGCCTCAATTGAAACCAAACATGAAATTGCCCTCAAAACTATCGCCACCCTTGGACAACGAGTTGAATATCTTGTACAAATTAAAGCCTCACAGAAAGATGTACCGCCAGCACCTCCAGACCTACTAACACCAGCAGCCCCGGAAGGGACTTCCCCAAAGCCCACATTATGGTCAGCAATTGCATCAGCATGTACAAAGACAGACCCCCCGAAAGACTAGAATGGACATACCCTCAACCCCTGCCTCCTCACCAAAACACAACACACACTGGTAATTGCCGGACACAGTGATCAACCAGTCACTGCCGACCTTACCCAACTGAAACTTGCAATCAACGCCACCCTCCGCAGGTGTCAGGTTGACCCCTTGGCCAATATCAGCCATGTTTCCACAAACCACAAACACAATCTGGTCCTCCTTACTGCTGATACATGCCCTGTTGAATTTGTACTAGCTCACAATGCTGCTATTGAGGAAACAGTTCGCTCAGTTGATACAAATGCCCAGAGTCTCCAAAAACAAGAAACTTGGATCTGAATGATGGTTCATTCCATCGACATTAATATGTTTCCCGAGTGTGAAACGGGAATGCAATTGGTGAAAGAAGATATTGAGATGAACAACAATCATATGAAACTCACAACCCTACCACGATCTCTGACTAAGCCAGAGACACGACCTCATAAAAGAGCAACCACAATGGTTATTGCAGTCCACACTGAACACAAAGCAAAGCTTATACAAGACTACAGAGTTCAGGTAGACGGAAAAACACGCAAGGCTGAACGATATGTGGTATCCTGACCAACCGATCAATGTACTAATTGTCAACAATTTGGCCATTCCTACCTTCGATGCAAACAAACTGCCATATGTAATATATGTGCCGAACCTCACACTACCACTTCCCACTCTTGTGGATCATGTCCCAGCCAAGGGAAACAATGCGACCATGATATTCTCAAATGTTCCAACTGCATGGGAATTCATCGGGCCAACGATTCAAAATGCCCAACAATCACCACTCTGCGTACCGAAGTACGAGCCAAGTTTATGAAAGACCACCCGGCTCCCATCCATACCTAAACAACCTTCTTATTCACCAACAAAAATTAGAATCATACAACATAATTGCAACCGTTCCTCCTTAGTTATCAATACACTTCTTGACTTTGCAGTTGGAACGGCCGACCTTCTTTTACTCCAAGAACCTGGATTCAACCCAGACAACACATTCATTACAGCACACCCAGAATTTGAGCTTCTTATACCACCTAAAAACTTAAGAAAACATAATAGGACAATTGCCTATGTGGCCAAAAACAACCCATATATCAAATGTTCCCCACGTACCGATATCAGTCAGGATCCAGATATTCAAGTCCTTGAAATATCAACACCCTCAATTGCACCGATCACAGTCTTCAATATTTACAATGAACATGAAGGCTCCTCTAACCTCTACACCATCCCAAGAAGCTTCACCAATATCCCATTGCCAGAAAGATGCATTGTTGCCGATGATATGAATGCTCATCATTCAGGGTGGAATTCACAAACAAAAACACCCAAACTCGCAGACGAAATTGTCCAGATCATGGAAACAAATAATGTTTCCATCCTCTATGAACCGGACACCCCAACATACTACTACCAAACTGGTAAGGGAACCTCTATTATTGACCTTGCCTTCACATCACAGGCTATCCATAACTCAGTTATAAACTGGGCAGTGGATGACAATGCTTCAACTGGCTCAGACCATGCAACAATTCGATTCGATATTGTTGCAGAATCTGAACTAGTTACCACCGACTCGAATACGATATGATACAACTGGAATAAAACAGATTGGGACATATTTTCCAAAACCCTCAATACACTCTCTTATGCCTCACGAATGGTCTGGCAATACCTACACGAACAGCCGACTGAATCAAACCTTGACAAATCTGCCGAATTACTACGAGACATGATTCTTGATGCAATAAAGGCATCTACCCCTGTCCTCCAACTTACAACACGTTCAAAAGGCTGGTGGACACCCCAACTCAAAATCTCCCGAACAAATATGAACCGAGTTCAGAAGCAGTGGAAGAATACTCGCCTCGATAGCGATTATATCAAGTTCAAAGCTGTTCGGAACCAATACTTCCGAGATATTCGCACCTCCAAAACATCAATGTGGATTGACCTTTTAGCAAATGTACAAGGCACTGAAATATTTACTGCCCTCCGTTATACCAAACCATGGAAAACCCAGAGAACACCACCCCTGTCATTCTCCAACACAACTGCGATTACTTTTGAAGAAAAGGCTGGCCTTTTCCGATCTACAATGTTCCCTCCGCCACCAGTAGCACCACCCCCAACTGATGTCCGGAATCGACCAACCCTGCCATGGGTCACATTTACCCCTACCGAAATCAAACAAGCAATTTTTACCTCTGCACCACGCAAAGCCCCCGGACCTGATGGACTTCCATTTTACTGTCTCTGAAATGCTTACTTAGCAGCCACCGAACAATTCAACAGTCTGTTTGCATTACTTGGAATCACAGGATACCATCCCACCTGCTGGCAACAAGCAACTACTGTGATTATTCCCAAACCTGAAAAACCTGATTATTCAATACCGAAGCCCTACCGACCTGTTGCTCTTCTCAATTGCCTTGGAAGGATACTCGAAAAGCTGATGGCAAACCGACTTGCATATATGGCTGAAAAATACAACCTACTACACAAAGACCAAATAGGGGGACCAAGACAACGTTCTGCTATTGATGCTGCCATGGCACTTACACATGAAATTGAACAAGGAAAGCAAGCAAAAGAAATCACCACTGCCCTCTTTATGGATGTATGCGGCGCATTTGCCAATGTATCCAAAGATCGCCTCCTCCAAACCCTACGACAAATGGGCTACCCAATACCAATTCAATTGTGGGTAGAACACTTCTTATCCAACCGCACAATAGCACTGGCATTTGATGGAAGAAAGAAGACCTCAGTTCTGTCCGAACAGGGATCCCTCAAGGGTCACCTGCATTACCAATTCTTTTCCTCCTGTATTTCAATCCTCTCTTCTATAAACTCACAATCCAATACCCCTGCTTCTGGACTCCAAGCTACATTGACAATGTTGCCATTGTGGTTCGAAGTAAATTAAAAGCCTATAATGCACGTTGTCTCGAAGCAGCTGTACGAACAGCTTTCAAATGGGCCGCAAACAATGCTGTACGATTTGACGACTCAAAGTCAGAGATGATGCACTTCCACAATATACGAAACGGCGATACCACAGGCGATGAAATGATTACCCTACCCAATGGCACAACCATTTCCCCTGGCACTAAGGGCATCAGCCCGGATGTGGTAAGGTGGATTGGTATTTGGTTGGACAGGAAAATCAACTTCAAACACCATATTATGCTGAAAGCCGCAAGTGGCAAAAGAGCCCTTGGAGCCCTCAAATCACTAGCCAATACAGAATCAGGATTAACTCCTAGCGCAGTCCGCCAA
>MU122094.1:1646221-1670147 GCA_014904905.1 Wilcoxina mikolae CBS 423.85
TGAATTGGTATTGGGTAGCCCATTTGTCGTAGGGTTTGGAGGAGGCGATCTTTGGATACATTGTCAAATGCTCCGCTTACATCCATAAAGAGGGCAGTGGTGATTTCTTTTGCTTGCTTTCGTTGTTCAATTTCATGTGTAAGTGCCATGGCTGCATCAATAGCAGAACGTTGTCTTCGTCCCCCTATTTGGTCTTTGTGTAGTAGGTTGTATTTTTCAGCAATATATGCAAGTCGGTTAACCATCTGCTTTTCGAGTATCTTTCCAAGGCAATTGAGAAGGGCAACAGGTCGGTAGGCCTTTGGTATTGAATAATCAGGTTTTCCAGGTTTGGGAATAATCACAGTCGTTGCTTGTCGCCAGCAGGTGGGATGTTATTCTGTGGTTCCAAGTAATGCAAACAGACTGTTGAATTGTTCCGTGGCTGCTAAATAAGCATTTCGGAGACAGTAAAAGGGAAGTCCATCAGGTCCGGGGGCTTTGCGTGGTGCAGAGGTAAAAATTGCTTGTTTGATTTCGGTAGGGGTAAATGTGACCCATGGCAGGGTTTGTCGATTGAGGACATCAGTTGGGGGTGGTGCGACTAGTGGGGGAGGGAACATTGTAGATCGGAAAAGGGCAGCCTTTTCTTCAAAAGTAATCGCAGTTATGTTGGAGAATGACAGGGGTGGTGTTCTCTGGGTTTTCCTTGGTTTGGTGTAACGGAGGGCAGTAAATATTTCAGTACCTTGTGCATTTGCTAAAAAGTCAATCCACATTGATGTTTTGGAGGTGCGAATATCTCGGAAGTATTGAGTCCGGATAGCTTTGAACTTGATATGGTCGCTATCGAGTCGAGTTTTGTTCCACTGCTTCTGGGCTCGCTTCATATTTGTTCAGGAGATTTTGAATTGGGGTGTCCACCAGCGGTTTGAACGTGTTGTTAGTTGGAGGACAGGGGTAGATGTCTTTACTGCATCAAGAATCATGTCTCGTAGTAATTCGGCAGATTTGTCAAGGTTTGATTCAGTCGGCTGTTCGTGTAGGTATTGCCAGACCATTCGTGAGGCATGAGAGAGTGTATTGAGGGTTTTGGAAAACATGTCCCAATCTGTTTTATTCCAGTTGTATCGTATTGTATTCGAGTTGGTGGTAACTAGTTCAGATTCTGCAACAATATCGAATCGAATTGTTGCATGGTCTGAGCCAGTTGAAGCATTGTCATCCACTGCCCAGTTTATAACTGAGTCATGGATAGCCTGTGATGTGAAGGCAAGGCCAATAATAGAGGTTCCCTTACCAGTTCGGTAGTAGTATGTTGGGGTGTCCGGTTCATTGAGGAGGGAAATATTATTTGTTTCCATGATCTGAACAATTTCGTCCGCGAGTTTGGGTGTTTTTGTTTGTGAATTCCACCATGAATGATGAGCATTCATATCACCGGCAACAATGCATCGTTCTGGCAATGGGATATTGGTGAAGCTTCTTGGAATGGTGTAGAGGTTAGAGGAGCCTTCATGTTCATTGTAAATATTGAAGACTGTGATCGGTGCAATTGAGGGTGTTGATATTTCAAGGACTTGAATATCTGGATCCTGACTGATATCGGTACGTAGGGAACATTTGATATATGGGTTGTTTTTGGCCACATAGGCAATTGTCCTATTATGTTTTCTTAAGTTTTTAGGTGGTATAAGAAGCTCAAATCCTGGGTGTGCTGTAATGAATGTGTTGTCTGGGTTGAATCCAGGTTCTTGGAGTAAAAGAAGGTCGGCCGTTCCAACTGCAAAGTCAAGAAGTGTATTGATAACTAAGGAGGAACGGTTGCAATTATGTTGTATGATTCTAATTTTTGTTGGTGAATAAGAAGGTTGTTTAGGAATGGATGGGAGCCGGGTGGTCTTTCATAAACTTGGCTCGTACATCGGTACGGAGGGTAGTGATTGTTGGACATTTGGAATCGTTGGCCCGATAATTTCCCTTGCAGTTAGAACATTTGAGAGTATCATGGTCGCATTGTTTCCCTTTGCTGGGACATGATCCACATGAGTGGGAAGTAGTCGTGTGAGGTTCGGCACATATATTACATATGGCAGGTTGTTTGCATCGAAGGTAGGAATGGCCAAATTGTTGCCAATTAGTACATTGATCGGTTGGTCGGGATACCACATATCGTTCAGCCTTGCATGTTTTTCCGTCTACTTAAACTCCGTGGTCTTGTATAAGCTTTGCTTCCTGTTCAGTGCAGACTGCAATAACCAATGTGGTTGCTTTTTTATGAGTTTGTGTCTCTGGTTTAGTCAGAGATCGTGGTAGGGTTGTGAGCTTGATATGATTGTTGTTCATCTCAATATCTTCTTTCAACAATTGCATTCCCGTTTCACACTCGGGAAACATATTAATGTCAATGGAATGAACCATCATTCGGATCCAGGTTTCTTGTTTTTTTGAGACTCTGGGCGTTTGTATCGACTGAGCGAACTGTTTCCTCAATAGCAGCTTTGTGAGCTAGTACCAATTCAACAGGGCATGCATCAGCAGTAAGGAGGACCAGGTTGGGTTTGTGGTTTGCGGATACATGGCAGATGTTGGCCAAGGGGTCAGCCTGGCACCTGCGGAGGGTGGCGTTGATTGCAAGTTTAAGTTGGGTAAGGTTGGCAGTGACTGGTTGATCACTGTGTCGGGCAATTACCAGTGTGCATTGTTTTTTGGTGAGGGGGTGGGGGTTGAGGGTACGTCCATTCTTGTCTTTCGGAGGGTCTGTCTTTGCGCATGCTGATGCAATTGCTGACCATAATGTGGGCTTTGGGGAAGTCCCTTCTGGGACTGCTGGTGTTAGTAGGTCTGGCGGTGCTGGCGGTGTATCTTTCTGTGAAGCTTGAATTTGTACAAGATATTCAACTCGTTGTCCAAGGGTGGCGATAGTTTTGAGGGCAATTTCACGTTTGGTTTCAATTGAGACCAAGCAAGTTGCCAATTTTCGGTTTTGGGTGGTAAGACGTTTGTTGATTTTAAGGATATCCTTGTGAAGTGGTTCAAGGATGGATTTGAATACCTGATGGATTCGATCTTCGTCTTCGTCATTGGGATCCAATAGATTGGTAACGGAGTTTTGATAGTCTTCATCTTCGGAATCATCATCATCGTCAGAGCTTTGGTCATCAATCTCGTCATTCTCTGGGGCATCTCCAAGATACAGATCTGCATTTCCAGAGTTTCCGATATTCAAGTTGTCCGGGTTGGTTGGTTGTTGGGGTGGAGATGATGGTTGGGGTGGTCCAGAGGTTGCTCTGTTATGAGCTGAACTGATAGTCCTACGAGTACTAGAGCGTGCATGAGAAATATTGAGCTGTGGGTATGGCGAGGTCGACTGCAGTCTGCGTGAACTACCGTAATTGCCCTTCCGTCCTTGTTTAGCTAGGTAGCCCGTATGGGCTGTACTTGATACAGCGGGGGCGTCCATTGCGGAGAGTGGATCTGAACTTGGATTTGGGTAAAGATGCATTCCGTATGTACTGGAAGCATCAGGTGGGGGTGGTGGTGGCATAGGGTCTGACATGATTGTCTTGCCAGAGCTCACTGTATTCGAAATTTGTTACAGTTATTGATATTTTCTAAGTATTTTGAAATTGGTAAAAATCCAACGTGTGAATGTTGTTATATGTGGCCTCAGTACCACCTGTATCCAGAGGGGGTTAGAGCTTCACCTCCTTTGTCCTAGCAAGGTGTTGGAGCCTTGTACTAGAGCCTTTGCTCCCTCACAGCAGATACAGAAACACTCAATAATGGGGCTGTAAAACCACTGCAAGAAAGGAAGTGCAACTTAACTCTGGAGGATTCACCCAAAGACTCTGAGAGTCAATGGTGGCAAAGTAGCCGGACGTTGTCGCCTACACCCTGGTAGGTCTGCTGGGTCCCGGTGGCCAATAGGTATAAATGGTGGGTAGGGGAGAAATGGGGGGTAGGTGAAAAGTGCGAAAATTCGAAAATCGGTCGTTGCCAACTCAAATCCTGTCCGATTATGCTGAACCTTCGGCAGTGTAGACCTGGACGTGTGTCGAAATGGTGATTCCAAGGGCGTTTGGAACAGATGAAAACTCGCGGAAGATCGATGAAATTCGAAATCATGTTTTTGGCTTCGAGAAATTTTGGCCCAGTCAGTCTGGGGCTTGTAGGGAGGTGTGGATGGTTCGTTCTAAGGGCTTTAGAGGCCGCTGAATCGATTGCCGTTGTCCGTTTGTGAATCGGAGTTGACTCTGCTGAGATAGAGGGGGGGGATGTGTGAAAAAGCGACTTTTCGATGAATTTGTGTAACTATTGCAAATCTTGAGCTCTTGGTCTGAAATTGAAGCGTGGGCCTCGTTTATATTTAGACCTAATGCTCTCAATGTATGAGATCAATCGGCAAAGAATTGGTTGTTGAATATTCGGTGGGGTCCCTTTTGCAGGGGGGAAAAAAAGGGGGGTAAAGGGTCCAGCTTTCCACCCAACAACAATAAAGGTCCTATGAGAGAGATGCACTATTGTAGGGGGGGTAATCAGGGGTAACGAATCGATTCGCAGTTTCCGTTTGTCGATAGCTGTTCTGGTTGTTGACTTATTTTCGAAAATCGGTTTTGCTGGTGTGGTTGTTGCCAACACAATGAATTGCATATGGGACATTTAATTGTCAAAAGGAACCGTCGATTTTGACCACCCAAAAGCTTACCAAAAGATGAAGCTTGGGGTATATGACCAGTTGGATCACAAAGAAGATGATTATGTGATTTAAGATGTGGAAGAAGTTGAGGAAACTTCAGATGGAGAAATACCATCTGGTTCAGAATCTGTCATCAGCGAAGATTAGGAGAATTCAGATCAGACCACAACCTGGTGGGAGCAATAGGATAGTTCGGATTAATGGTAAGTATCGAGATGGAATGAAGGACATGGTGATAAGGTGGGAGAAAGCCTTAATTATTAAACTCTGGTCAGTACCTTGAGGAGTCCGATAGGGATGAAACCTCTGGCAGGTAGTGCTGTAATACACCAATACCCCAAGAAAGACCTTACTAAACACAATGACACCATACAATATAAACTATCTCGGATGCATCAACTTCTTCGACTTAGCAGGAGTAACCTGCCAACTCTCAGACAAATTCGGAGCGACAACCACACCAGCAAAAACGTCTTTCGATAACAAGTCAACAACTACAACAGCTATCGACACACGGATACTGCGAATCGATTCCTTACCGCTGATTACCCCCACTACGATAGGGCATTTCTTTCACAGGACCTCTATTGTTGTTGGGTGGAAAACTGGGCCCCTTACCCCTCTTTTCCCCCCCCGTGCAAAAGAGCCCCCACCGATAATTCAACAACCAATTCTTCTCCAATTGACTTCATACTCTGGGGGCATTGAGTCTACATATAAATGAGGCCCACACTGCATTTTCAGACGAATAGCTCAAGAATTGCAATAGTTACAAAATTTCATCGAAAAGTCGCTTTTTTACACCTCCCCCTTCTATCTCAACGGAATCCACTCCGATTTACAGACGGACAACGGCATTCGATTCAGCGGACCTGAACGCCCTTAGAACGAACCCTCCATACCTCCCTACAAGCCCCAGACTGTCTGGGCTAAATTTTCTCGAAGCCAAAAACACGATTTCGAATTCCATCGTTTCTCTACGAGTTCTCATCCGTTCGGAACACCCTTCATATCGCAGTCTCGACACTCTTCCAGGTCTACCCTGCGTATGTGTCAGCTTCATCGGACAAGAATTGAGTTGGCAACACTCGATTTTCAAATTTCGCACTTTTTACATACCCTTCTTTGGAACCTATTGGCAACCGGGGCCCCGCAGACCTACCAGGGTGTAGGTGATGACATCCAGCTACTTTGCTGCCATTGACCCCCAGAGTCTTTGGGTGGATCCTCCAGAGTTAAGTTGCACTTCCTTTCTTGCAGTGGTTTTACAGCCCCATCTCATAGCAGGCCTCTTAGAGGTTCTCTTGTCGCTACGAGTGTCTCTGTATCAGCTGTGAGGAAGCAAAGGCTCTAGTACAAGGCTCCAACACCTTGCTAGGACAAAGGAGGTGACGCTCTAACCCCCTCTGGGTACAGGTGGTACTGAGGCCACATATAACAACATTCACATGCCGGATTTTACCAATTTCAAAATACTGAGAAAATTATAATAACTGTAACATATATAGAATACAGTGAGCTCTGACAAGACAATCATGTCAGACCCTATGCCACCACCACACCCACCTGGTGCTTCCAGTACATATGGAATGCATCTCTACCCAAATCCAAGTTCAGATCCACTCTCCGCAATGGACGCCCACGCTGTATCAAGTTCAGCCCATTCGGACTACATATCTAAACGAGGATGGAAGGGCAAACATGGTAGTTCACGCAGGCTGCAGTTGACCTCACCATATCCACAGCTCAATATTTCTCGTGCACGCTCCAGCACTCGTACGACTATCGGTTCAGCTCATAACAGAGCAACCTCTGGACCACTCCAACCATCATCCCCACCTCAACAACTAACCAACCTGGACAACTTCAATATCGGAAACTCTGGAAATGCAGATCTGAATCTTGGTGATACCCCAGAGGATGATGAGATTGATTACCAAAGCTCTGACAATGATGATGATTCAGAAGATGAAGACTATCAAAACCCTGTTACCAACCTATTGGATCCAAGTGACGAAGACGAAGACCGAATCCATATGGTATTCAAATCTATCCTTGAACCACTTCACAAGGATATTCTTAAAATCAACAAATGCCTTACCAGCCAAAACTGAAAATTGGCAACTCGCTTGGCCTCAATTGAAACCAAACATGAAATTGCCCTCAACACCAACGCCACCCTTGGACAACGAGTTGAATATCTTGTACAAATTCAAGCCTCACAGAAAGATGCACCACCAGCACCTCCAGACCTACTAACACCAGCAGTTCCAGAAGGGACTTCCTCAAAGCCCACATTATGGTCAGCAATTGCATCCGCATGCGCAAAGACAGACCCCCCGAAAGGTAAGAATGGACGTTCCGTCAACCCCTGCCCCTTCACCAAAAAACAACGCACAATGGGAATTGCCCGACACAGTGATCAACCAGTCACTGCCGACCTTACCCAACTGAAACTTGCAATCAAAGCCACCCTCCGCAGGTGTCAGGCTGACCCCTTGGCCAATATTGGCCATGTTTCCGCAAACCACAAACACAATCTGGTCCTCCTTACTGCTGATGCATGCCTGTTGAATTAGTACTGGCTCACAAAGCTGCTATTGAGGAAACAGTTCGTTCAGTTGATACAAAAGCCCAGAGTCTCAAAAAACAAGAAACCTGGATCTGAATGATGGTTCATTCCATCGACATTAATATGTTTCCCGAGTGTGAAACGGGAATGCAATTGTTGAAAGAAGATATTGAGATAAACATCAATCATATCAAGCTCACAACTCTACCACGATCTCTGACTAAGCCAGAGACACGACCTCATAAAAGAGCAACCACAATGGTTATTGCAGTCCATACTGAACACAAAGCAAAGCTTATACAAGACTACGGAGTTCAAGTAGACGGAAAAACATGCAAGGCTGAACGATATGTGGTATCCCGACCAACCGATCAATGTACTAATTGTATACAATTTGTCCATTCCTACCTTCGATGCAAACAACCTGCCATATGTAATATATGTGCCGAACCTCACACTACTACTTCCCACGTATGTGGATCATGTCCCAGCAAAGGGAAACAATGCGACCATGATATTCTCAAATGTTCCAACTGCAAGGGAAATCATCGGGCCAACGATTCCAAATGCCCAACAATCACCACCTTCCATGCTGAAGCACATGCCAAGTTAATGAAAGACCATCCAGCCCCCACCCATGTCTAAACAACCTTCTTATTCATCAATCAAAATTCGAATTATACAACATAATTGCAACCGTTCCTCCTTAGTTATCAATACACTTCTTCACTTTGCAGTTGGAATGGCCGACCTTCTTTTACTCCAAGAACCTGGATTCAACCCAGACAACACATTCATTACAACACACCCAGGATTTGAGCTTCTGATACCACCTAAAAACTTAAGAAAACACAATAGGACAATTGCCTATTTGGCCAAAAACAATCCCTATATCAAATGCTCCCCACGAACCGACATCAGCCAGGACCCAGATATTCAAGTACTTGAAATATCAACTCCCTCAATTGCACCAATCACAGTCTTCAATATTTATAATGAACATGAAGGATCTTCCAATCTCTACACCATCCCAAGAAGCTTCACCAATATCCCATTGCCTGAACGATGTATTATTGCCAGTGATATGAATGCCCATCATTCATAGTGGAATTCACAAATCAAAACACCCAAACGTGCAGACAAAATTGTTCAGATCATGGGAAGGAACAACTTTTCCCTCCTCAATGAACCGGACACCCCAACATACTATTACCCAACTGGTAAGGGAACCTCTGTTATCGACCTTGCCTTTACATCACAGGCTATCCATGATTCAGTTATAAACTGGGCAGTTGATGACAATACTTCAACTGGTTCAGACCATGCAACAAATCGATTCGATATTGTGGCAGAATCTGAACTAGTTACCACCGACTCCAACACGATACGATACAACTGGAACAAAAGAGATTGGGATATATTTTCCAAAACTCCCAATACATTTTCCCAAGCCTCACGAATAGTCTGGCAATACCTACACGAACAGCCGACCAATTCAAACCTCGATAAATCTGATGAACTACTACGAGACATGATTCTCGATGCAGTAAAGAGATCTACCCCTGTCCTCCAACCTACAATGCATTCAAAATGCTTGTGGACACCCTAACTCAGAATCTCCTGAACAAATATGAACCGAGCCCAGAAGCAGTAGAAGAAAACTCGCCTCGATAGCGATCATATCAAGTTCAAAGGTGTTCTCAACCAATACTTCCGAGGTATTCGCACCTCCAAAACATCAATGTGGATTGAATTTTTAGCAAATGCACAAGGCACCAAAACATTCACTGCCCTCCGTTATACCAAACCAAGGAAAACCCAGAGAACACCACCCCTGTCAATCTCCAATACAACAGCTGTTACTTTTGAAGAAAAGGCTGCCCTTTTCCGATCTACAATGTTCCCTCCCCTACCAGTCGCACCTCCCCCGACTTATGTCACCAATCGACAAACTCTGCCATGGGTCACATTTACTCCCACCGAAATCAAAGAAGCAATTTTTCCCTCGGCACCACACAAAGCCCCCGGACCTGATGGACTTCCCTTTCACTGTCTCCGAAATGTCTACTTAGCAGCCACCGAACAATTTACCGGTCTGTTTGCATTACTCGGAATCACAGGATACCACCCCACCTGCTGGCGACAAGCAACGACTGTAATTATTCCCAAACCAGGAAAACCTGATTATTCAATACCTAAGGCCTACCGACCTGTTGGTCCTCGCAATTGCCTTGGGAAGATCCTTAAAAAGTTGATGGCAAACTGACTTGGATATATGGCTGAAAAACACAACCTACTACACAAAGATCAAATAGGGAGACGAAGACAAAGTTCTGCTATTGATGCCGCCATGGCACTTACACATGAAGTTGAACAAGGAAAGTATGCAAAAGAAATCACCACTGCCCTCTTCATGGATGTAAGCGGCGTATTTGACAATTAATCCAAAGACCGCCTCCTCCAAACCCTACGACAACTCGGCTACCCAATACCAATTCTATTGTGGGTAGAACACTTCTTATCCAACCGCACAACAGCACTGGCATTTGATGGAAGAAAGGAAGACCTCAGTCCTGTCCGAACAGGGATCCCTCAAGGATCACCCGCATCACCAATTCTTTTTCTCCTGTATCTCAGTCCTCTCTTCTACGAACTCACAACCCAATACCCCAACTTCTGGACTCCAAGCTACATTGACGATGTTGCCATTGTGGTTCGAAGCAAATCAAAAGCCTATAATGCACGTTGTCTGGAAGCAGATGCACGAACAGCTTTCAAATGGGCCGCAAACAATGCTGTACGATTTGATGACTCAAAGGCAGAGATGATGCACTTCCACAACAAAAGAAACAGCGATACCACAGACGATGAAAGGATTACCCTACCCAATGGCATAACCATCTCCCCTGGCACTAAGGGCATCAGCCCAGATGTGGTAAGGTGGATTGATATTTGGTTTAACAGGAAAATCAACTTCAAACACCATGTTATGCTGAAGGCTGCAAGTGGCAAAAGAGCCCTTGGAGCCCTCAAATCACTAGCCAATACAGAATCAGGATTAACTCCTAGCGCAGTCCGCCAACTATACAATGCATGTGTAATACATGTTTGCGACTTTGGGGCCGAGGTATGGTGGAAAGGGCAAGCAACGTACCAACAGAAGTTTGAAACAGTTCAGAATACAGCTCTTCGTTGTGTACTTGGAGCCTTCCGTACATCACCAACAATAGCCTTGCACAATGAAGCTGCCCTCCTCCCGGTAGCTGTACGATTTAATCACATGCGAAGAAAATATGTAATTCGAATACTCACATTTCCAGAAATGCACCCAATCCAACAACATTACCAATCGACATTCCCTCAATTCTATGAATCTCCTGAGTCCAGTAACAGAAGTGGACCCTGGATTCCTTGGGACAGCATGCAACAAAATAATCACAAATTTGAAACACGTCTCATCGAAACGTTTTCTACCCTCAGTCCATGGATCTTAAACAGCTTGGAGATCGAAACCTATTCTACCACCGCCTGCCCACCATGGATCCAAAGCAGAGCCAAAACACACATTAGTCCCCTTCCAAAAGAAAAGGCAGCCAAAGCCCACGAAACTCAGCATGCAATGTTGAAATAAGATAATCCCAATATTGTTGGTTACACGGATGGATCAATGTTGAAGGAAAACATAGGGGCAGGAACCCTTGTGGAATTGACAGAAGAAGAAGTCATGGAAGCGATCTACCCAATGGGCCATCAACAAGAAGTTTACGATGCCGAATTACTTGGAATTCTTAAAGCTGCAAAAACATGCTTTCAGATATGTCAATGTAATTATCTCACCAAAAGACACATATGGATCTTCACAGACACTCAAGCTGCCATACAACGTCTCAATACTTCCAAATCCGGCCCTGGACAGTCCACTTCCCTGGCACTCTCCAATATCTCTAACATCCTCCATGCACTCAAGACTACGATCACAGTACAATGGGTTCCTGGCCATACAGATGTACCTGGAAATGAACTTGCTGACAAATTGGCAAAAAAGGCCACTCTCGAAAAACCACCTACCTACTATCATACCTCCTTATCCTACCTTAAGAGGGTAACCCAAGCAGCCAAAATGTAGGAATGAGGCAATTGGTGGATGCGACACCCAGCAAAGGGAAAGAATTATGTTGGAACTTTCCATACCAAACCAGACCAGATCTTCACCAGTGGTAACCGCCAGTTTACCTCAACTGTCACACAATGACGAACAGGCCATGGTTACTTCCGCAGTTACCTATACAAAATACCAACGAACTCTGTTGACTCTCCACACTGTCCATATCGCTATGGAGGTCCCCAGTCACCAGAACATCTCCTTTTGAAATGCCCCTTGTATCAACGCGAAAAACAAAGAACGCGGAAACAAATTGGACAGGTTCACCATCGATATCTCTGGAAGCATCTTCTATATACCGATAAAGCAATGAAACCTTTGAAATATTTTCTGAACGATACACATATAGCAACACGTAGGTGGTACTTGGGTCAATTCCACGATGATGAATACCTTGGGCAGGGTAACAATTGGATTGTAGGTCAGGAAACTGTCAACGATGACGTGGAAGAACATCAGAGGGAGGGTGGAGAAGATGATGAGTGGCAGGAGGAAGAATCGGAAGATGAAGGTGTGGGGGGATAGTATGAACGAAGGAGTAAGGGGAAGGGTAGAGGAGAGTAAACTCCAGGGGGAGAACCCGATTGATATGCAGGACCAGATGGAACGAAATTGACAAATTTCTCACTATTGTACTAAGTGTGTTACAGACCACTATAATTGTTTTTGAATATTTCTATGTAACTAGAGCAGGGGTGACAGGAGGCTGCGGAGTGGTGCTACCTAGCCAGGGGTTTTTTGTTTTTCCTTTGTTCGGTTTCATTTGTTATGCTTGTCCATGGTTATTTCTTTGTAGTTCACCGGCCATAGCCTGCGGGCTGCATGCTGTATGATGAATAAATAAATAAATAAATAAATGCCAACTCTCAGAACCAGAACCTCTAAATGCATTTCCAAGCATCGAGACAATACTCAACGAACTAGAAAAACCTCTCGAATCCTTTTTCTGGAATCTACCTGACTTTCCGTACTCTTGGAATTTGTACTGGACTGAGGCAACTCAATATGGAGGTGGCCTAGCCATTGACGATCCTGTATTCGGAGATTCCTGGACCATGTACAAGGGTACGCATATTGATTGTGAGAAGTGTTACATCTGCTACTGCAAACACAATTGCGGAGGTACAAACACAACCATCAGGTCTGTATTTGATGTACTTTCCACCATCCTCAAAGTTGAAGAGTACGATCCAGGCGACGAACCCAATCCTGGAACTAATAAGGTACTCTTCAGTGAACTACTTAACGACGAACCAAACTACGAGTGGTAGAATGGTATTACTCTCAATCACTCATTGCGGCTGAGCTATTGTCGAAAGGATGGCTACCAAATAAAAGTACTCCTCGGAAGAGGCACTTCCAACCAAGAAACAAAATACCTCTGATGATTTTGTTTACTATGAAACCAAACATAGACACAAAGTTCCCAAAATCCATATAGGAGAACGACCGATTTACCGGTTTCTTGTGAATTATAATGATGCATACGAAAATGTACAGCAGTTTTCAGTACGAGTCATACTCAATTTGAGATCAACATCTTTCACAAATCACTACAGTGTGCGAAGGTATTCAAGATACCAGTTGTTAGGAGAAGGAAGAACATCAACGCAAAGGATTTTAGTGGTAAGTCAGTCTCTTTATCCAATTTTTATACTATACCTCTTGGTTTAGCTTTGGGAATCATCGTACTCTCGAAACTTTTGAAGTAGTACCGATGCATGCTGACTACGATGTTCTAATACCTGCATGGTAGCTGAAACAACATAAGGTACAGGGTACTATGTACTGATGTCTACATTTCACAGAGAGTGAACAGACATGTTATAATCATAGAAAGATGCACCCACACTGGGAAATTACCTACAATAAATGGATTATATGGAAGAGTGATGTGATTAATATTGGAGCAGTATATTTCGCAGCAACAAGTATACTAGTGGAGAAATTGCCAGAACAGTATCATAAGTAGATGTTATTGTTTGATCCCTACAAAGCTGAAAAGCTACCTCTTCATAGTACACACGATCACAAAATACATCTTAAAGTACCTGATGATCAGGTGAAAGTGAGACCCATTTATTTATTTATTTATTTATTCATCATACATCATGCAGCCCGCAGGCTATAGCCGGTGAAGTTCAAACAAATAACCAAGAACAAGCATAACAAATGAAACCGAACAAAGGAAAAACGAAAAACCCCTGGCCAGATAGTACCACTCTGCAGTCTTCTGTCACCCCTACTCTAGTTAGAAAGAAATATTCAAAAATAATTATAGTGGTCTGTAACACACTTAGTACAATAGAGAAAAATTTGTCAGTTTCGTTCGATCTGGTCCTGCATATCATATGGGCTCTCCCCCTGGAGTTTACCCTTCTCCACCCTTTCTCTTTCTGCTTCGCACATTCTATCTCACCACACCTTTCCCTTCCAATTCTTCCTCCTACCCCTCATCATCCTCTCCACTCTCACTCTGATGCTCCTCTACATCATTGTTGACAGTTCTCTGACCTACAATCCAATTGTTACCCTGCCCAAGGTATTCATCATCGTGAAATTGACTCAAGTACCACCGTCGTGTTGCTATAGGTATGTTGTGCAGAAAATGTTTCAAAGGTTACATTGCTTTGTCGGTATATAGAAGATACTTCTCGAGATATCAAGGATGAACCACTCCAATTTCTTTCCGCATTCTTTATCTTTTATGTTGATATAATGGGCATCTCAAAAGAATATGTTATGGTGACTGGAGACCTCCATAGCGACATGGACAGTGCGGATAGTCAACAGAGTTTGTTGGTATTTTGTATAGGTAACTGTGGAAGTAACCATGATCTGTTTGTAATTGTGTGACAGTTGATGTAAACTGGCAGTTACCACTGGTGAAGATCTGGTCTGGTTTGATAGGGAAAGTTCCAACATAGTTCTTTCCCTTTCGTAGATGTTGCATCCACCACTCGCCCCATTCCTACATTTTAGCAGTTCAGGTTATCCGCTTAAGGTAGGATAAGGACGTATGATAGTAGGTAGGTGGTATTTCGAGAGTGGCCTGTTTTGCCAACTTGTCGGCAAGTTCGTTTTCAGGTAAAGTAAGACCCATATATTAACTCTCTCGGGAAGAAGAAAGATTGCTCAAAGAATACATCGACAAAATGATAAGAGAAGGAAACATACAACCGTCCAAGGGGCAAGACACAGTACCAATCCTGTTTTTGCTCAAACCGAATGGACGACACCTGCATCTTTACGTTGACTATCAGAGACTTAACAATTTAACGATCAACGACAAGACGGCTCTACCACAAATGGACGAATTATAAAGTCGAATGAAGGTCGCAATGTGGGTAACAAAGCTTGACATAATGTCAGTATATCACCTGATTCGAATGGCCAAAGGCCACGAATGGAAAACAGCCTTCAGAACACAGTTCAAATCATATGAATATACAGTTATGCCGTTCGGACTTACTACCGTACCAGCCACTTTTCAATGTTAGATGAACGGCATTCTAGAGCCATTCCCAGAAGAACAAAATAATATTACAGTTTGTTATATCAATGACATCCTTATTGCAACCAAAGAAACTCGCGACGAACATCATACTTATGTGGGAAAAATATTACAAGTACTACAAGACAACAACTTCATGGTCAAAATCAATAAGAATGAATTTGGCAAACAGGAAGTTGAGTTTCTTGGATTTTTGGTCAGCGGAGAAGGACTCAAAATGGCACCCAGTCGAAGCGAGGCTATTATATAATAGCCGATGCCAAATAACCAGAAGGAAGTTCGGATTATTATGGGTTTATGGAATGTTTATGGATGATTCATCAATGGATTCGGTGATATTGTCGTGCCTATTACAGATACTTTCAAAGGCGATGGAAAGAACTTCAAGTACGGCGATGCAGCCAAAGCAGCTTACTACAAGTTATATATCCTGTTTGCGGCAGAAAATACACCAATACGTTGACATTACGACAATAACAAATCTGCTATGGTCGAAACAGATGTATTAGACTTTGCGATGGGAGCGGTTTTCTCCCAGAAGTTCGATGATGGCAAAATATATCCTGTCACTTTAATATCAAAGAAGGTTTTATCAGCTGAACTCAACTATCCAATATACGATAAGGAAATACTCGCTATCGTATACATACTTAAGATATGGAGATATTATTTTCAAGGAGCAATACATACAACAATAGTCTTTTCCGATCATATGAATCTTCAATACTTCAAAGAAACACAACAGCTCAATCGAAGACAGGTACGATAGGCAGAAGTATTGCAAGAATACAATTGTAAAATTGTTTATCGAAAAGAAGCGGCGAATAGTGAAGTCAATACAATATCAAGGTGCTTGGAGTTCAACCTAAGAGAGGGGAGTACAACTTTGGCAACCTCGTTAGGACCAGAATATTTGTTTGAGGTTTGAGTGATGGACTTGAATGATGATGATTGGGAAGAAATCTTTTTGGCAGGATTTTAGGTAAACAAGTTGGTTGGATCGGTTAAAGAAAGATTCCAGAAGTAAATTGATCAGGACAAGGAGTATCAGAAGATGCTTTCGAAGGTACAAGATAGAGATCAGAATATTGATGGAAGATTGAGTATTGATGGAGATGGAATGTTGTGTTAGAAAGGAAAGATATATTAACCTGAGAGATTTCGAAAAGAGGTGCTATACCAAGAATACGACTAATATATTGCCGGACACTTCGGTCAGGAATGTACTATGGAACTTATCACGATGAATTTGTACTGGCCCAAACTTGAGAATAAAATTTCCCACGTGTGAAACGGGAATGAAATTGTTGAAAGAAGATATTGAGATGAACAACAATCATATCAAGCTCACAACCCTACAACAATCCCTGACAAAGCCAGAGACCTGACCACATAAAAAAGCAATCACAATGGTCATTGCAGTCGGTACTTTTATTTATTTATTTATTTATTCCTCATACAGTATGCAGCTCGCAGGCTATGGCCGGTGAAGTACAAACAAATAACTATGAACAAGGATAACAAATGAAACCGAACAAAGGAATAATAAAAAACCCCTGGCTAGGTAGCACCGCTCTGAAGCCTCCTGTCACCCCTGCTCTAGTTCCAAAGAAATTTTCAAAAACAATCATTATGGTCTGTAACACACTTAGTACAATAGTAAGAAATTTGTCAGTTTCATTCAGCCTGGTCCTGCATATCATGCGGGCTCTCCCCGTGGAGTTTACCCTCCTCTACCCTTCCCCTTTCTTCTACTCTTATTCTATCCCACCACCCCTTCCCCTTCCGATTCTTCCTTCTGCCTCTCCTTGTCCTCTCAACTCTTGCTATGATGTTCCTCCACCTCATTGTTGACAGTTCCCTGACACACAATCTGATTGTTACCCTGTCCAAGGTATTCATCATCCTGGAATTGGCCCAAGTACCACCTTCATGTTACTATATGTGTGTCGTGCAGAAAATGTTTCAAAGGTTGCATTGCTTTGTCGGAATATAGAAGCTACTCCCAGAGTTATAGAAGGTGAACCAGTCCAATTTCTTTCGGCATTCTTTGTCTTTCGCGTTGAGATAAGGGGCATCTTAAAAGAAGATGTTCTGGAGACTGGGGACCTCCATAGCAACATGGACAGTGTGGAGAGTCAACAGAGTTTGTTGATATTTTGTATAGGTAACTGCGTAAGTAACCATGGCCTGTTCGTAATTATGTAACAGTTGAGGTAAACTGGCGGTTACCACTGGTGAAGATCTGATCTAGTTTGGAACGGAAACTTCCAATGTAGTTCTTTCCCTTTGCTGGGTTTCAAATCCACCACTCACCCCATTCATACATTTTAGCTACACGGGTTACCCTGTTAAGGTAGGATAAGAATGTATGATAGTAGGTAGGTGGTTTTTTGAGAGTAGCCTGTTTTGCCAACTTGTCGCAAGTTTGTTTCCAGGTACATCTGTATGGCCAGGAACCCATTGTACTGTAATCGTAGTCTTGAGTGGATGGAGGTTGTTGGAGATATTGGAGAGTGCCAGGGAAGTGGAATGTCCAGGGCCAGGTTTGAAAGTATTGAGACTTTGTATGGCAGCTTGATTATCTGCGAAGATCCATATGTGTCTTTTGGTGAGGTTATTACGTTGACATATCTGAGAGCATATTTGTGCAGCTTTAAGAATTCCAAGTAATTCGACATCGTAAACTTCTTGTGGTTGGCCCATTGGGTAGGTCGCTTCCATGACTTCTTCTCCTGTTATTTCCACAATGATTCCTGCCCCAATATTTTCCTTCAATATTGATCCATGCGTATAACAAACAATATTGCGGTGATCATTTTTCCACATTGTGTACTGGGTCTCGTGGGCTTTGGCTTCCTTTTCTTTGGGAATGGGACTAATGTGTGTTTTGACTCTGCTTTCGATCCATGGTGGGCAAAGGTTGTAGAATAGGTTTCCATCTCCAAGCTGTTTGAAATCCATGGACTGAGAGTAGATAACGTTTCAATAAGGCGTGTTTCAAATTTGCGATTATTTTGTTGCATGCTGTCCCAAGGAATCCAGGGTCCACTTGTGTTGTTGGACTCTGGAAATTCATAGAATGGAGGGAATGTTGATGGGCAACATTGTCAGATTGAATGCATTTCAGGAAATGTGAGTATTCGAATTGCGTATTTTCTTCTCATGTGATTAAGTCATACAGCTACCGGGGCGAGGGCAGATTCGTTGTGCAAGGCTATTGTTGTTGGTATACTGAAGGCTCCAAGTATATATTGAAGAGCTGTATTCTGAACTGTTTCAAACTTCTGTTTATACGTTGCTTGTCCTTTCCCCCATACTTCGGCCCCAAAGTCGCAAACAGGTATAACACATGCATTGTATGGTTGGCAGACTGTGCTAGGAGTCAATCCTGATTCGGTATTGGCTAGTGATTCGAGGGCTCCAAGGGCTCTTTTGCCACTTGCAGCCTTCAGCATAACATGGTGTTTGAAGTTGATTTTCCTGTCAAACCAAATACCAATCCACCTTACCACATCTGGGCTAATACCCTTAGTGCCGGGGGAGATAGTTGTTCTATTGGGTAGGGTAATCCTTTCATTGTCTGTGGTGTCGCCGTTTCATTTATTGTGAAAATGTATCATCTCTGACTTTGAGTCGTCAAATCGTACAGTATTGTTTGCGGCCCATTTGAAAGCTGTTCGTGCAGCTGCTTCCAGGCAACGTGTATTATAGGCTTTTAATTTACTTCGAACCACAATGGCAACATTGTCAATGTAGCTTGGAGTCCAGAAGCAGGGGTAGGGTGTTGTGAGTTCGTAGAAGAGAGGACTGAGATACAGGAGGAAAAGAATTGGTGATGCGGGTGATCCTTGGGGCATTCCTGTTCGGACAGGACTGAGGTCTTCCTTTCTTCCATCAAATGCCAGTGCTGTTGTGCAGTTGGATAAGAAGTGTTCTACCCACAATTGAATTGGTATTGGATAGCCCATTTGTCGTAGGGTTTGGAGGAGGCGATCTTTGGATACATTGTCAAATGCACCGCTTACATCCATAAAGAGGGCAGTGGTGATTTCTTTTGTTTGCTTTCCTTGTTCAATTTTATGTGTAACTGCCATGGCAGCATCAATAGCAGAACATGGGAAACATAGCGACAACCACACCAGCAAAAACGTTTTTCGAAAATAAGTCAACAACCACAACATCTATCGACAAACGGACACTGCAAATCGATTCCTTACCCCTGATTACCCCCCCTATGATAGTGCATCTCTTTCACAGGACCTCTATTGTTGTTGGGTGGAAAACTGGGCCCCTTACCCCTCTTTTTTCCCCCCCTGCAAAAGAGCCCCCACCGATAATTCAACAACCAATTCTTTTCTAATTGACTTAATACTTTGGGAGCATTGAGTCTACATATAAACGAGGCCCACGCTGCATTTCCAGACCAATAGCTCAGGATATGCAATAGTTACACAAATTCATCGAAAAGTCGCTTTTTCACACCTCCCCCCCTTCTATCTCAATGGAATCTACTCCGATTTACAAACGGACAACGGCAATCGATTCAGCGGCCCAGATAGCCCTTAGAACGAACCTTCCATACCTCCCTATAAGTCCCAGACAGTCTGGGCCAATATTTTCGAAGCCAAAAACACAATTTCGAATCCCATCGTTTCTCTCCGAGTTTTCATCCGTTTGGAACGCCCTCGATATCGCAGTCTCGACACACTTCCAGGTCTACCCAGCCAAAGTTTCATTTCAATCGGACAAGAATTGAGTTGGCAACACTTTATTTTCATATTTTCGCACTTTTTACATACCCTTCTTTGGAACCTATTGGCCACCGGGGCCCAGCAGACCTAACAGGGTGTAGGCGACGACATCCGGCTACTTTGCCACCATTGACCCCCAGAGCCTTTCGGTGGATCCTCCAGAGTTTAGTTGCACTTCCTTTCTTGCAGTGGTTTTACAGCCCCATCACATAGCAGGCCTCTTAGAGGTTCTCTTGTCGCTACAGGTGTCTCTGTATCTGCTGTGAGGAAGCAAAGGCTCTAGTACAAGGCTCCAATACCTTGCTAGGACAAAGAAGGTGAAGCTCTAACCCCCTCTGGATACAGGTGGTACCGAGGCCACATATAACAACATTCACACGCCGGATTGTACCAATTTCAAAATACTTAGAAAATTACAATAACTGTAATATATATAGAATACAGTGAGCTCTGGCAAGACAATCATGTCAGACCCTATGCCACCACCACCACCACCACCTTCTACTTCCAGTACATACGGAATGCATCTCTATCCAAATACAAGTTCAGACCCACTCTCCGCAATGAACGCCCCACCTGTATCAAGTTCAGCCCATACGGGCTACATATCTAAATGAGGACGGAAGGGCAAACACGGTAGTTCACGCATGCAGCAGTCGACCTCACCATACCCACAGCTCAATATTTCTTGTGCACTCTCCAGTACTCGTAGGACTATCAGTTCAGCTCATAACAGAGCAACCTGTGGACCACCCCAACCATCATCCCCACCCCAACAACCAACCAACCCGGACAACTTGAATCTCGGAAACTCTGGAAATGCAGATCTGAATCTTGTAGATGCCCCAGAGGATGACGAGATTGAGGACCAAAGCTCTGACGATGATGATGATTCAGAAGATGAAGACTATCAAAACTCTGTTACCAACCTATTGGATCCAAGTGACAAAGACGAAGACCGAATCCATAAGGTATTCAAAGCTATCCTTGAACCACTTCACAAGGATATTCTTAAAATCAACAAATGCCTTACTACCCAAAACCGAAAATTGGCAACTCGCTTGGCCTCAATTGAAACAAAACATGAAATTGCCCTCAACACCATTGCCACCCTTGGACAACAAGTTGAATATCTTGTACAAATTCAAGCCTCACAGAAAGATGCACCACCAGCACGTCCAGACCTACTAACACCAGCAATTCTAGAAGGGACTTCCCCAAAGGCCACATTATGGTCAGTAATTGCATCAGCATGCGCAAAGACAGTCCCCCGGGAAGACAAGCATGGACGTACCCTCAACAAAAACAACGCACACTGGTAATTGCCCGACACAGTGATTAACCATCACTGCCAAACTTACCCAACTGAAACTTGCAATCAATGCCACCCTCCGCAGGTATCAGGCTGACCCCTTGGCCAATATCGGCCATGTTTCCGCAAACCACAAATACAATCTGGTCCTCCTTACTGCTGATGCATGCCCCGTTGAATTAGTACTAGCTCACAAAGCTGCTAATGAGGAAACAGTTCGCTCAGTTGATTCAAATGCCCAGAGTCTCAAAAAATAAGAAACCTGGATCCGAATGATGGTTCATTCCATCGACATTAATATGTTTCCCGAGTGTGAAACGGGAATGCAATTGTTGAAAGAAGATATTGAGATGAACAACAATCATATCATGCTCACAACCGTACCACGATCTCAGACTAAGCCAGAGACACAACCTCATAAAAGAGCAACCACAATGGTTATTGCAGTCCGTACTGAACGCGAAGCAAAGCTTATACAAGACCACGGAGATCAAGTAGACGGAAAGATACGCAGGACTGAACGATATGTGGTATCCCGACCAACCGATCAATGTACTAATTGTCAACAATTTGGCCATTCCTACCTTCGATGCAAACAACCTGCCATATGTAATATATGTGCTGAACTTCACACTACCACCTCACACTCATGTGGATCATGTCCCAGCAAAGGGAAACAATGCAACCATGATATTTTCAAGTGTTCCAACTGCAAGGGAATCATCGGGCCAACGATTCAAAATGCCCAACAATCACCACCCTCCGTGCTGAAGCACGTGCCAAGTTTATGAAAGACCATCCAGCCCCCACCCATGCCTAAACAACCTTCTTATTCATCAACCAAAATTCGAATCATACAACATAATTGCAACCGTTCCTCCTTAGTTATCAATACACTTCTTGATTTTGCAGTTGGAACGGCCGACCTTCTTTTACTCCAAGAACCTGGATTCAACCCAGACAACAAATTCATTACAACACACCCAGGATTTGAGCTTCTGATACCACCTAAAAACAGAAGAAAACACAATAGGACAATTGCCTATGTGGCCAAAAACAATCCCTATATCAAATGCTCCCCACAAACCGACATCAGCCAGGATCCAGATATTCAAGTACTTGAAATATCAACTCCCTCAATTGCACCAATCACAGTCTTCAATATTTATAATGAACATGAAGGATCCTCCAACCTGTACACCATCCCAAGAAGCTTCACCAATATCCCATTGCCTGAACGATGTATTGTTGCCGGTGATATGAATACCCATCATTCATGGTGGAATTCACAAATCAAAACACCCAAATGCGCAGACGAAATTGTTCAGATCATGGGAAGGAACAACTTTTCCCTCCTCAATGAACCGGACACCCCAACATACTATTACCGAACTGGTAAGGGAATCTCTATTATCGACCTTGCCTTTACATCACAGGCTATCCATGACTCAGTTATATACCGGGCAGTGGACGACAATACTTCAACTGGTTCAGACTATACATCAATTCGATTCGATATTGTGGCAGAATCGGAACTAGTTACCACCAACTCGAACACGATACGATACAACTGGAATAAAACACATTGGGATATATTTTCCAAAACTCTCAATACACTTTCCCAAGCCTCACGAATGGTCAGGCAATACCTACACGAACAGCCGACCGAATCAAACCTCAACAAATCTGCTGAACTACTACGAGACATGATTCTCGATGCAGTAAAGGTATCTACCCCTGTCTTCCAACTTACAACGCATTCAAAATGCTGGTGGACACCCCAACTAAGAATCTCCCGAACAAATATGAACCGAACCCAGAAGCTGTGGAAGAAAACGCGCCTCGATAGCGATCATATCAAGTTCAAAGCTGGTCGCAACCAATACTTCCGAGATATTCGCACCTCCAAAACATCAATGTGGATTGAATTTTTAGCAAATGCACAAGGCTCCGAAATATTCACTGCCCTCCGTTAAACCAAACCAAGGAAAACCCAGAGAACACCACTCCAGTCATTCTCCAACACAACAGCTGTTACTTTTGAAGAAAAGGGTGCCCTTTTCCGATCTACAATGTTCCATATCCCACCAGTCGCACCTCCCCCGACTGATGTCACCAATCGACAAATTCTGCCATGGGTCACATTTACTCCCACCGAAATCAAAGAAGCAATTTTTACCTCTGCACCACGCAAAGCCCCCGGACCTATTGGACTTCCCTTTCACTGTCTCCGAAATGCCTACTTAGCAGCCACTGAACAATTCAACAGTCTGTTTGCATTACTCGGAATCACAGGATACCACCCTACCTGCTGGCGACAAGCAACGACTGTAATTATTCCCAAACCAGAAAAACCTGATTATTCAATACATATGGTCTACCAACCTGTTGCTCTTCTCAATTGACTTGGGAAGATCCTTGAAAAGTTGATGGCAAACCGACTTGCATATATGTCTGAAAAACACAACCTACTACACAAAGATCAAATAGGGGGACGAAGACAACGTGATGCTATTGATGCCACCATGGCACTTACACATGAAATTGAACAAGGAAAGCATGCAAAAGAAATTACCACTGCCCTCTTTATGGATGTAAGTGGTGCATTGGACAATGTATCCAAAGACCGTCTCCTCCAAACCCTACGACAACTGGGCTACCCAATACCAATTCCATTGTGGGTAGAACACTTCTTATCCAACCGCACAACAGCACTGGCATTTGATGGAAGAAAGGAAGACCTCAGTCCTGTCCGAACAGGGATCCCCCAAGGATCACCCGCATCACCAATTCCCTTTCTCCTGTATCTCAGTCCTCTCTTCTACGAACTCACAACCCAACTGTTACGGGGATACTTATGACTCAAGTATCGTCGTAAGTACGGCCGCCTACCCTTTCTAGAAGTCGTAGGTGTCTTGGAAATCCTCTTCGCTA
>MU122094.1:1681009-1694959 GCA_014904905.1 Wilcoxina mikolae CBS 423.85
GTAATGTTGACCATCCATAGTGACAGGTGGCCAACCGCAGATTGCCATGGATATCCTCCGTACCTCGTGCACCTGCTAAGGGACAACCCCTAACACCAACACCCCGACTTCTGGACTCCAAGCTACATTGACGATGTTGCCATTGTGGTTCGAAGCAAATCAAAAGCCTATAATGCACGTTGCCTGGAAGCAGCTGCGCAAATAGCTTTCAAATGGGCCACAAACGATACTGTACGATTTGACGACTCAAAGTCAGATATGATGCACTTCCACAATAAACGAAACAGCGATTCTACAGACGATGAAAGGATTACCCTACCCAATGGCACAACCATCTCCCCTGGCACTAAGGGCATCAGCCTGGACGTGGTAAGGTGGATTGGTATTTGGTTTGACAGGAATATCAACTTCAAACACCATGTTATGCTGAAGGCTGCAAGTGGCAAAAGATCCCTTGGAGCCCTCAAATTACTAGCCAATACAGAATCAGGATGAACTCCTAGTGCAGTCCGCCAACTATACAATGCATGTGTCATACCTGTTTGCGACTTTGGGGCCGAAGTATGGTGGAAAGGGCATGCAATGTATCAACAGAAGTTTGAAACAGTTCAGAATACAGCTCTTCATTGTGTACTTGCAGCCTTACGTACATCACCAACAATAGCCTTGCACAACGAAGCTGCCCTCCCCCCGGTAGCTGTACGACTTAATCATATGCGAAGAAAATATGCAATTCGAATACTCACATTTCCTGAAATGCACCCAATCCGACAACGTTGCCCATCGACATTCCCTCCATTTTATGAATCTCCTGAGTCCAGTAACCGAAGTGGACCCTGGATTCCTTGGGACTGCATGCAACAAAACAACCGCAAATTTGAAACACGTCTCATCGAAATGTTATCTACCCTCAGTCCATGGATCTCAAACAGCTCGGAGATCGAAACATATTCTACCACCGCCTGCCCACCATGGATCGAAAGCAGAGTCAAAACACACATTAGTCCCCTTCCAAAAGAAAAGGAAGCCAAAGCCCACGAAACTCAGTACGTAATGCTGAAAGAAGATGATCGCAATATTGTTTGTTATACGGATGGATCAATGTTGAAGGAAAACATAGGGGCAGGAACCGTTGTGGAAATGATAGGAGAAGAAGTCATGGAAGCAACCTACCCAATGGGGCATCAACAAGAAGTTTACGATGCCGAGTTACTTGGAATACTTAAAGCTGCAAAAACATGCTTTCAGATATGTCAACGTAATAACCTCACCAAAAGACACATATGGATCTTCACAAACAATCAGACTGCCATACAACGTCTCAATACTTTCAAACCCGGCCCTGGACAGTTCACTTCCCTGGCACTCTCCAATATCTCTAACAACCTCCATACACTCAAGACTACAATCACAGTACAATGGGTTCCTGGCCATACAGATGTACCTGGAAACGAACTTGCCGACAAGTTGGCAAAAAAGGCCACTCTTGAAAAACCACCTACCTACTATCATACCTCCTTATCCTACCTTAAGAGGGTAACCCGAGCAGTCACAATGCAGGAATGGGGCGATTGGTGGGTCCGATACCCAGCAAAGGGAAAGAACTACGTTGGAACTTTCCGTACCAAACCAGACCAGATCTTCACCAGTGGTAACCGCCAGTTAACCTCAACTGTCACACAATTACCAACAGGCCATGGTTACTTTCGCAGTTACCTATACAAAATACCAACAAACTCTGTTGACTCCCCACACTGTCCATGTCGCTATGGAGGTCCCCAGTCACCAGAACATCTTCTTTTAAGATGCCCCTTATATCAACGCGAAAGACAAAGAATGCGGAAAGAAATTGGAGTGGTTCACACTCGATATCTCTGGAAGCATCTTCTATATACCGACAAAGCAATGAAACCTTTGAAACATTTTCTGAACGACACACATATAGCAACACGAAGGTAGTACCTGGGTCAATTCCGGGATGATGAATACCTTGGGCTGGGTAACAATCGGATTGTGGGTCAGGGAACTGTCAACGATGATGTGGAAGAACATCAGAGCGAGGGTGGAGAAGATGATGAGGGGCAGGAGGAAGAATCGGAAGGACGAGGTATTGGGGGATAGTATGAACGAAGGTGTAGGGGGAAGGGTAGAGGAGGGTAAACTCCAGGGGGAGAACCTGTATGATATGCAGGACCAGATCGAACGAAACTGACAAATTTCTCACTATTGTACTAAGTGTATTACAGACCACTATAAGTGTTTTTGAATATTTCTTTGTAACTTGAGCAGGGGTGATAGGAGGCTGCGGAGTGGTGCTACCTAGCCAGGAGTTTTTCCTTTTTCCTTCAGTTTCATTTGTTATGCTTGTTCTTGGTTATTTGTTTGTACTTCACCGGCCATAGCCTGCGGACTGCATCCTGTATGATGAATAAATAAATAAATAAATAAATCAATAGCAGAACGTTATCTTCGTCCCCCTATTTGATCTTTGTGTTGTTGATTGTATTCTTCAGCCATATATGGAAGTCAGTTTGCCATCAGCTTTTCGAGTATCTTCCTAAGGCAATTGAAAAGAGTAACAGGTCGGTAGGCCTTCGATATTGAATAATCAGGTTTTCCAGATTTGGGAATAATCACAGTCATTGCTTGTCGCCAGCAGATGGGGTGGTATCCTGTGGTTCCGAGTAACACAAACACACCGTTGAATTGTTCTGTGGCTGCTAAGTAAACATTTCAAAGACAGTGAAAGGGAAGTCCATCTGGTCCAGGGGCTTTGCGTGGTGCAGAGGTAAAGATTGCTTGTTTGATTTCGGTAGTAGTAAATGTTACCCATGGTAGGGTTTATCAATTGTGGACATCAGTCGGGGGAGGTGCTACTGGGGGTCGAGGGAACATTGTAGATCGGGATAGGGCAGCATTTTCTTCGAAATTAATAGCTGTTATGTTAGAGAATGACAGGGGTGATTTTCTCTGGGTTTTCCTTGGTTTGGTATAACGGAGGGCAGTGAATATTTCAGTGCCTTGTGCATTTGCTAAAAATTCAATCCACATTGATGTTTTGGAGGTGCGAATATCTCGGAAGTATTAGTTGCGAACAGCTTTGAACTTGATATGATCGCTATCGAGGCGAGTTTTCTTCCACTACTTCTGGGCTCGGTTCATATTTGTTCGGAAGATTCTGAGTTGGGGTGTCCACCAGCGTTTTGAATGCGTTGTAAGTTGGAGGGCAGAGGTAGATGCCTTTACTGCATCGAGAATCATGTCTCGTAGTAGTTCAGCAGATTTATCGAGGTTTGATTCGGTCGGCTGTTCGTGTAGGTATTGCCAGACCATTCGTGAGGGTTGGGAAAATGTATTGAGAGTTTTGGAAAATATATCCCAATCTGTTTTGTTCCAGTTGTATCGTATCGTGTTGGAGTCAGTGGTAACTAGTTCAGATTCTGCCACAATATCGAATCGATTTGTTGCATGGTCTGAACCAGTTGAAGTATTGTAATCAACTGCCCAGTTTATAACTGAATCATGGATAGCCTGTGATGTAAAGGCAAGGTCGATAACAGACGTTCCCTTACCAGTTGGGTAATAGTATGTTGGGGTGTCCGGTTCATTGAGGAGGGAAAGGTTGTTTCTTCCCATGATCTGAACAATTTCTTCTGCGCGTCTGGGTGTTTTGATTTGTGACTTCCACCATGAATGATGGGCATTCATATCACCGGCAATAATACATCGTTCAGGCAATGGGATATTGGTGAAGCTTCTTGGGATGGTGTAGAGATTGGAAGATCCTTCATGTTCATTATAAATATTGAAGAATGTGATCGGTGAAATTGAGGGAGTTGATATTTCAAGTACTTGAATATCTGGATCCTGGCTGATGTCGGTTTGTGGAGAGCATTTGATATAGGGATTGGTTTTGGCCACATAGGCAATTGTCCTATTGTGTTTTCTTCTGTTTTTAGGTGGTATCAGAAGCTCAAATCCTGGGTGTGTTGTAATGAATGTGTTGTCTGGGTTGAATCCAGGTTCTTGGAGTAAAAGAAGGTCGGCCGTTCCAACTGCAAAATCAAGAAGTGTATTGATAACTAAGGAGGAACGGTTGCAATTATGTTGTATAATTCGAATTTTGGTTGATGAATAAGAAGGTTGTTTAGACATGGGTGGGGGCTGGATGGTCTTTCATAAACTTGGCACGTGCTTCAGCACGGAGGGTGATAATTGTTGGGCATTTGGAATCGTTGGCCCGATGATTTCCCTTGCAGTTGGAACATTTGAGAATATCATGGTCGCATTGTTTCCCTTTGCTGGGACATGATCCACATGAGTGGGAAGTGGTAGTGTGAGGTTCGGCACATATATTACATATGGCAGGTTGTTTGCAGCGAAGATAGGAATGGCCAAATTGTTGACAATTAGTACATTGATCAGTTGGTCGGGATACCACATATCTTTCAGCCTTGCGTGTTTTTCCGTCTACTTGAACTCCGTGGTCTTGTATAAGCTTTGCTTCGAGTTCAGTACGGACTGCAATAACCATTGTGGTTGTTCTTTTATGAGGTTGTGTCTCTGGCTTAGTCAGAGATCGTGGTAGAGTTGTGAGCTTGATATGATTGTTGTTCATCTCAATATCTTCTTTCAACAATTGAATTCCCGTTTCACACTCGGAAAACATAGTAATGTCAATGGAATGAACCATCATTCGGATCCAGGTTTCTTGTTTTTTGAGACTCTGGGCATTTGTATCAACTGAACGAACTGTTTCCTCAATAGCAGCTTTGTGAGCTAGTACTAATTCAACAGGGCATGTATCAGCAGTAAGGAGGACCAGATTGTGTTTGTGGTTTGCGGAAACATGGCCGATATTGGCCAAGGGATCAGCCTGACACCTGCGGAGGGTGGCGTTCATTGCAAGTTTCAGTTGGGTAAGGTCGGCAGTGACTGGTTGAACACTGTGTCGGGCAATTACCAGTGTGCGTTGTTTTTTGGTAAGGAGGCGGGGGTTGAGGGTACGTCCATTCTTGTCTTTCGGGGGGTCTGTCTTTGCGCATGCTGATGCAATTGCTGACCATAATGTGGGCTTTGGGGAAGTCCCTTCTGGAACTGCTGGTGTTAGTAGGTCTGGAGGGGATGGTAGTGCATCCTTCTGTGAGGCTTGAATTTGTACAAGATATTCAACTCGTTGTCCAAGGGTGGCGATGGTGTTGAGGGCAATTTCATGTTTGGTTTCAATTGTGGTCAAGCGAGTTGCCAATTTTCGGTTTTGGGTGGTAAGGCGTTTGTTGATTTTAAGAATATCCTTTGGAAGTGGTTCAAGGATAGCTTTGAATACCTTATGGATTCGGTCTTCGACTTCGTCACTTGGATCCAATAGGTTGGTAACAGGGTTTTGATAGTCTTCACCTTCGGAATCATCATCATCGTCAGAGCTTTGGTCATCAATCTCGTCATCCTCTGGGGCATCTCCAAGATTCAGATCTGCATTTCCAGAGTTTCCGATATTCAAGTTTTCCGGGTTGGTTGATTGTTGAGGTGGGGATGATGATTGGGGTGGTCGAGAGGTTGCTCTGTTATGAGCAGAACCGATAGTCATACGAGTGCTGGAACGTGCACGAGAACTATTGAGCTGTGGATATGGTGAGGTCGACTGCAGTCTGCGTGAACTACCGTGTTTGCCCTTCCGTCCTCTTTTAGATATGTAGCCCCTATGGGCTGAACTTGATACAGCTGGGGCGTCCATTGCGGAGAGTGGGTCTGAACCTGGATTTGGGTAGAGATGTATTCCATCTGTACTGGAAGCACCAGGTGGGGGTGATGGTGGCATAGGGTCTGACATGATTGTCTTGTCAGAGCTCACTGTATTCTATATATATTACAGTTATTACAATTTTCTAAGCATTTTGAAATTGATAAAATCCGGCGTGTGAATGTTGTTATATGTGGCCTCGGTACCACCTGTACCCAGAGGGGGTTAGAGCTTCACCTCCTTTGTCCTAGCAAGGTGTTGGAGCCTTGTGCTAGAGCCTTTGCTTCCTCACAGCAGATACAGAGACACCCGTAGCGACAAGACAACCTCTAAGAGGCCTGCTATGTGATGGGGCTGTAAAACCACTGCAAGAAAGGAAGTGCAACTTAACTCTGGAGGATCCACCCAAAGACTCTGGGGGTCAATGGCGGCAAAGTAGCCGGACGTCGTCGCCTACACCCTGGTAGGTCTGCTGGGCCCCGGTGGCCAATAGGTTCCAAAGAAGGGTATGTAAAAAGTGCGAAATTTTGAAAATCGAGTATTGCCAATTCAATTCTTGTCCGATGAATGAGAAGCTTCCGCAGGGTAGACCTGGAATAGTGTCAAGACTGGGATATCAAGGGCGTTCCGAACGGATGAGAACTTGTAGAGAAACGATGCAATTCGAAATCGTGTTTTTGGCTTCGAGAAATTTTGGCCCAGACAGTCTGGGGCTTGTAGGGAGGTTTGGAGGGTTCGTTCTAAGGGCGTTCAGGGCCGCCGAATCGAATGCCGTTGTCCGTTTGTAAATTGGAGTGGATTCCGTTGAGATAGAAGGGGGGGAGGTGTAAAAAAAAAGAGACTTTTCGATGAATTTTTGTAACTATTGCAAATCTTGCGCTATTGGTCTGAAAATGCAGCGTGGGCCTCGTTTATATGTAGACTCAATGCTTCCAAAGTATGAAGTCAATTAGAAAAGAATTGGTTGTTGAATTATCGGTGGGGGCTCTTTTGCAGGGGGGGAAAAAGAGGGGTAAGGGGCCCAGTTTTCCACCCAACAACAATAGAGGTCCTGTGAAAGAGATGCCCTATCGTAGGGGGGGTAATCAGGGGTAAGGAATCGATTCGCAGTGTCCGTTTGTCGATAGCTGTTGTGGTTGTTGACTTATTTTCGAAAAACGTTTTTGCTGGTGTGATTGTCGCGTGAGGTTATTATGTTCATTGCAACTGTTCCTCCTTAGTTATCAATACACTTCTTGACATTGCAGTTGAAATGGCCAACCTTCTTTTACTCCAAGAACCTGGATTCAACTCAGACAATACATTCATTACAATCCACCCAGGATTTGAGCTACTGATACCACCTAAAAACTTAAGAAAACACAATAGGACAATTGCCTATGTGGCCAAAAACAACGTCTATATCCAATGCTCCCCACTTACCGATATCAGCCAGGATCCAGATATTCAAGTCCTTGAAATATCCACTCCCTCAATTGCACCGATCACAGTCTTTAATATTTATAATGCACATGAAGGATCCTCTAACCTCTACACCATCCCAAGAACCTTCACCAATAGCAATATTGAAGGAAAACATTGGGGCAGGAACCGTTGTGGAAATGACTGGAGAAGAAGTCATGGAAGCGACCTACCCAATGGGCCATCAACAGGAAGTTTACGATGCCGAGTTACTTGAAATTCTTAAAGCTGCAAAAACAAGCTTTCAGATATGTCAACGTAATAACCTCACCAAAAGAAACATATGGATCTTCACAGACAATCAAGCTGCCATACAACATCTCAATACTTTCAAACCCGGCCCTGGACATTCCACTTCCCTGGCACTCTCCAATATCTCTAACAATCTCCATGCACTCAAGACTACAATTACAGTACAATGGGTTCCTGGCCATACAGACGTACCTAGAAACGACCTTGCCGACAAGTTGGCAAAAAAGGCCACTCTTGAAAAACCACCTACCTACTATCATACCTCCTTATCCTACCTTAAGAGGGTAACCCGAGCAGCCAAAATGCAGAAATGGGGTGATTGGTGGATGCGACACACAGCAAAGGGTAAGAACTACGTTGGAACTTTCCGTATTAAACCAGACCAGATTTTCACCAGTGGTAGCCGCCAGTTTATCTCAACTGTCACACAATTACCAACAGGCCATGGTTACTTTCGCAGTTACCTATACAAAATTCCAACAAACACTGTTGATTCCCCACACAGTCCATGTCACTATGGAGGTCCCCAGTCACCAGAACTTCTTCTTTTGAAATGCCCCTTATATCAACGTGAAAGACAAAGAATGAGGAAAGAAATTGGAGTGGTTCACCCTCGATATCTCTGGAAGCATCTTCTATATACAGACAAAGCAATGAAATCTTTGAAACATTTTCTGAACGATACACATATAGCAACACCAAGGAGGTACTTTGGTCAACTCCACGATGATGAATACCTTGGGCAGGGTATCAATCGGATTGTGGGTCAGGGAACTGTCAACGATGATGTGGGGGAACATCATAGCGAGGGTGGAGAAGATGATGAGGGGCAGGAGGAAGAATCGGAAGGGGAAGGAGTGGGGGGATAATATGAACGAAGGAGTTAGGGGAAGGGTGGAGGAGGGTAAACTTCAGGGGGAGAACCCGCATGAAATGCAGGACCAGATCGAACGAAACTGACAAATTTTTCACTATTGTACTAAGTGTGTTACAGACCACTATAATAGTTTTTGAATATTTCTTTGTAACTAGAGCAGGGGTGATAGGAGGCTGCGGAGCGGTGCTACCTAGCCAGGAGTTTTTCCTTTTTCCTTTGTTCAGTTTCATTTGTTATGCTTGTTCTTGGTTATTTGTTTGTACTTCACCGGCCATACCCTGCGGGCTGCCTGCTGTATGATGAATAAATAAATAAATAAACTTCACCAATAGCTTATTGCCTGACCGATGCATTATTGCTGGTGATATGAATGTCCATCATACCTGGTGGAATTCACAAATCAAAATACCCAAACGTGCAGACGAAATTGTTCAGACCATGGAACCTAACAACTTTTCCCTCCTCAATGAACCAGACACCCCAAAATACTATTACCAAATTGGCAAGGGAACCTCAATTATTGACCTTGCCTTTACATCACAAGCTAACCATGACTCAGTTATAAATTGGACAGTGGATGACAATGCTTCAACGGGCTCGGACCATGCAACAATTCGATTCGATATTGTGGCAGAATCTGAACTAGTCACCACCGACTCCAACATGATTTATTTATTTATTTATTTATTCATCATACAGCACGCAGCCCGCAGGCTATCGCCGGTGAAGTACAAACAAATAACCATGAACAGGCATAACAAATGAAACCGAACAAAGGAAAAACGAAAAACCCCTGGCTAGGTAGCACCGCTCCGCAGCCTCCTGTCACCCCTGCTCTAGTTATAAAGAAATATTCAAAAACAATCATAGTGGTCTGTAACACACTTAGTACAATAGTGAGAAATTTGTCAGTTTCGTTCGGCCTGGTCCTGCATATCATGCGGGCTCTCCCCCTGGAGTTTGCCCTCCTCCACCCTTCCCCTTGCTTCTGCGCTCATTCTATCCCACCACCCCTTCCCCTTCCGATTCTTCCTCCTGTCTCTCATCGTCCTCTCCACTCTCGCTATGATGTTCCTCAACATCATTGTTGACAGTTCCCTGACCCACAATCCGATTGTTACCCTGCCCAAGGTATTCCTCATTGAGGAATTGGGCCAAGTACCACCTTCGTGTTGCTATATATGTGTCGTGCAGAAAATGTTTCAAAGGTTGCATTGCTTTGTCGGTATATAGAAGATACTTCCAGACATATCGAGGGTAAACAACTCCAATTTCTTTCCGCATTCTCTGTCTTTCGCGTTGATATAAGGGGCATCTTAAAAGAAGATGTTCTGGTGACTGGGGACCTACATAGCGACATGGACAGTGTGGGGAGTCAACAGAGTTTGTTGGTATTTTGTATAGGTAACTGCGGAAGTAACCATGGCCTGTTCGTAATTGTGTGACAGTTGAGGTAAACTGGCGGTTACCACTGGTGAAGATCTGGTCTGGTTTGGCACGGTAAATTCCAATGTAGTTCTTTCCCTTTGCTGGGTGTCGCATCCACCACTCACCCCATTCCTGCATTTTGGCTGCTCGGGTTACCCTCTTAAGGTAGGATAAGGAGGTAAGATAGTATGTAGGTGGTTTTTCGATAGTGGCCTATTTTGCCAACTTGTCGGCAAGTTCGTTTCCAGGTACATTTGTATAGCCAGGAAACGATTGTTCTGTGATCGTAGTCTTGAGTGCATGGTAGTTGTTGGAGATCTTGGAGAGTGCCAGGGAGGTGGACTGTCCAGGGCCGGCTTTGAAAGTATTGAGACATTGTATGGCAGCTTGATTATCTGTGAAGATCCATATGTGACTTTTGGTGAGGTTATTCCATTGGCATATCTGAGAGCATGTTTGTGTAGCTTTAAGAATTCCAAGTAATTCGGCATCGTAAACTTCTTGTTGATGGCCCATTGGGTAGATCACTTTCATGACTTCTTCTCCTGTCATTTCTACAATGGTTCCTGCCCCAATGTTTTCCTTCAACATTGATCCATCCCTATAACAAACAATATTGCGGTTATCACTTTTCAATATTGCGTACTGGATTTCGTGTGCTTTGTCTTCCTTTTCTTTTTGAATGGGACTAATGTGTGTTTTGACTCTGCTTTCGATCTATGGTGGGCAGACGGTGGTAGAATGGGTTTCGATCTCCGAGCTGTATGAAATCCAGGGACTGAGGGTAGCTAACGTTTCAATGAGACGTGTTTCAAATTTGCGATTATTTTGTTGCATGCTGTCCGAAGAAATCCAGGGTCCACTTGTATTATTGTACTCTGAAGATTCATAGAATGGAGGGAATGTCGATGGGCAACGTTGTCGGATTGGATGCATTTGAGGAAATGTGAGTATTCGGATTGCGTATTTTCTTCGGATGTGATTAAGTCGTATAGCTACCGGTGGGAGGGCAGCTTCGTTGTGCAAGGATATTGTTGGTGATGTACGGAAGGCTCCAAGTATGCAACGAAGAGCTGTATTCTGAACTTTTTCAAACTTCTGTTGATACGTTGCTTGCCCTTTCCACCATACTTCGGCCCCATAGTCGCAAACAGGTATAACACATACATTGTATAGTTGGCGAACTGCGCTAGGAGTTATTCCTGATTCTGTATTAGCCAGTGATTTAAGCGCTCCAAGCGCTCTTTTGCTAATTGTGGCCTTCAGCATAACATGGTGTTTGAAGTTGATTTTTCTGTCAAACCAAATACCAATCCACCTTACCACATCTGGGCTGATGCCCTTAGTGCCAGGGGAGATGTTTGTGCCATTGGGTAGGGTAATGCTTTCATCGTCTGTGGTATCGCTGTTTTGTTTGTTGTGGAAGCGCATCATCTCTGACTTTGAGTTGTCAAATCGCACAGCATTGTTTGCAGCCCATTTGAAAGCTGTTTGTGCAGCTACTTCCAGGCAACGTGCATCATAGGCTTTTGACTTACTTCGAACCACAATGGCAACATCGTCAATGTAGCTTGGAGTCCAGAAGCAGGGGTATTGGTTGTGAATTCGTAGAAGAGAGGACTGAGATAAAGGAGGAAAAGAATTGGTGATGCGGGTGATCCTTAGGGGATTCCTGTTCGGACAGGACTGAGGTCTTCCTTTCTTCCATCAAATGCCAGTGCTGTTGTGCCGTTGGATTAGAAGTGTTCTACCCACAATAGAATGGGGATTGGGTAGCCCAGTTGTTGTAGGGTTTGGAGGAGGTGATCTTTGGATATATTGTCAAATGCGCCGCTTACATCCATAAAGAGGGCAGTGGTGATTTCTTTTGCATGCTTTCCTTGTTCAATTTCATGTGTAAGTACCATGGTGGCATCAATGGCAGAATGTTGTCTTCGTCCCCCTATTTGATCTTTGTGTAGTAGGTTGTATTTTTCAGCCATATATGCAAGTCGGATTGCCATCAACTTTTCAAGGATCTTCCCAAGGCAATTGAGAAGAGCAACAGGTCGGTAGGCCTTAGGTATTGAATAATCAGGTTTTCCTGGTTTGGGGATAATCACAGTCGTTGCTTGTTGCCAGCAGGTGGGATGGTATCCTGTGGTTCCGAATGATGAAAACAGACTGTTGAATTGTTCGGTGGCTGCTAAGTAAGCATTTCGGAGACAGTAAAATGGAAGTCCATCAGGTCCGGTGACTTTGGGTGGTGCAGAGGTAAAAATTGCTTCTTTGATTTCGGTAGGAGTAAATGTGATTTCTAGAAGAGTGTTTCGATTGGTGACATCAGTTGGTGGAGGTGCGACTGGTGGTGAAGGAACATTGTAGATCGGAAAAGGGGGGCCTTTTCTTCAAAAGTAACCGCTGTTGTGTTGGAGAATGACAGTGGTGGTGTTCTCTTGGTTTTCCTTGGTTTAGTATAACGGAGGGCAGTAAATATTTCAGTGCCTTGTGCATTTGCTAAAAAGTCAATCCACATTGATGTTTTGGAGGTGCGAATATCCCGGAAATATTGGTTCTGAACAGCTTTGAACTTGATATGATCGCTGTTGAGGCGAGTTTTCTTCCATTGCTTCTGAGCTCGGTTCATATTTGTTCTGCAGATTTTGAGTTGGAGATGATCCGAGCCCAGAAGCAGTGGAAGAAAATCCGCCTCGACAACCATCATATCAAGTTCAAAGCTATTCGCACCCAATACTTCTGAGATATTCGCACCTCCAAAACATCAATGTGGATTGAATGTTTAGCAAATGCATAAGGCACTGAAATATTCACTGCCATCTATTATACCAAACCAAGGAATAACCTGGGAATACCACCCCTGTCATTGTCCAACATAAAGAAATTACATTCGAAGAAAACGCTGCCCTTTTCCGATCTACATTGTTCTCTCCACCATCCATAGTACCTTCCCTGAACGATGTCCACAAACGACATATCCAGCCATGGGTTATATTTACCCCAACCAAAATCAAACAAGCAACTTTTGTCTCTGCACTATGCAAGGCCCCCAGATCAGATGGACATCCCCTTCACAGTCTCCGAAATGCTTATATAGCAGCCACTGAACAATTCAACTGACTGTTTGCATTACTCGGAACTACAGGATACCACTCCACCTGTTGGGAACAAGCAACGACTGTGATTATCCCCAAACCTGAAAAACCAGATTATTCAATACCGAAGGCCTATCGACCTGTTGCTCTTTTCAATTACATTGGCAAGATACTCGAAAAGCTAATGGCAAACCGACTTGCATATATGGCTGAAGATTTCAACCTACTACACAAAGATCAAATAGGGGAATGAAGACAATGTTCTGCTATTGATGCTGCCATGGCGCTTACACATAAAATTGAACAAGGAAAGCAAGCAAAAGAAATCACCACTCCCCTCTAAATGGATGTAAGGGGTGCATTTGACAATGTATTCAAAGATCGCCTCCTCCAAACCCTTGGATAAATTTATTTATTTCTTTATTTATTCATCATACAGCATGCAGTCCGCAGGCTATGGCCGGTTAAGTACAAACAAATAATCATGAACAAGCATAACAAATGAAACCGAACAAAGGAAAAACGAAAAACCCTTGGCTATGTAGCACTGCTCCGCAGCCTCCTGTCACCCCTGCTCTAGTTTCAAAGAAATATTCAAAATCAATTATAGTGGTTTGTAACATACTTAGTATAATAGTGAGAAATTTGTTAGTTTCGTTCGATCTGGTCCTGCATATCATGCGGGCTCTCCCCCTGAAGTATACCCTCCTCCACACTTCCCCATACTCCTTCGTTCATACTATCCCCCCACTCCTTCCCCTTCCGATTCTTCCTCCTGCCCCTCATCCTCTTCTCCACCCTCGCTCTGATGTTCTTCCATATCATCGTTAACAGATCCATGACCCACAATCTGATTATTACCCTGCCCAAGGTACTCAACATCCCGGAATTGGCCCAAGTACAACTTTCGTGTTGTAATATGTGTGTCGTGCAGAAAATGTTTCAAAGATTGCATTGCTTTGTCGATATATAGAAGATACTTCCAGAGATATCGAGGGTGAACCACTCCAATTTCTTTCCGCATTCCTTGTCTTTCGCGTTGATATAAGGGGTATCTTAAAAGAAGATGTTCTGGTGACTGGGGACCTCCATAGCGACAT
>MU122095.1:49669-60345 GCA_014904905.1 Wilcoxina mikolae CBS 423.85
GGATAGCTGCGGGTGTGACGTTGACCATCCATAGTGACAGGTGGCCAACCGCAGATTGCCACGGACATCCTCTGTACCTCGTGCACCTGCTAAGGGACAACCCCTAACAATTGCAAATCTGGAGCCTTTGGTCTGATATTGAAGCGTGGGCCTTGTGTATATGTAGACTCAATGCTCCCAAAGTATGAAGTCAATCAGAAAAGAATTGGTTGTTGAATAATCGGTGGGGTCCCTTTTGCAGGGGGGGGAAAAAGGGGGGTAAAGGGTCCAGCTTTCCACCCAACAACAATAAAGGTCCTATGAGAGAGATGCCCTATCGTAGGGGGGGTAATCAGGGGTAAGGAATCGATTCGCAGTATCCGTTTGTCGATAGCTGTTGTGGTTGTTGACTTATTTTCGAAAATCGGTTTTGCTGGTGTGGTTGTCACTGGCCATAGCCTGCTGATTTAATGAACAAATTGGATTTTCAGAAAGAGAATGTGGAAGAGTCATGTAAAGCGTTAGGAATTACCATGGAAAACAGGACATTTTTGCCACCAAGAACAACAACCCAGCTCCACCCACACCATATTGTTGCTGTTAATTGGATGGCGGAGAAGGAAAGCGGCCTGGAGCAGGGTGGACTATTGACTGATGATTGTGGTACTGGCAAGGTAATCCTTTTACACTCTGACAACAGCGCAATACTGAAAGTTACCAGATCCTGACAGCCTTGGCATTGATTTGTCACCAAGTCAATAAGTACGAGCAATTACTGAAACAACCGCCTCCTGGACTTGAGCAGTGGCAGAGCAAGATAGATGATATTAAAGTGCGGGAAGAAAAGGGACAGAAAGTCGAAAAGGCACCACCAAAGCCTTGTTGGGAGGTTCACCTCCCAAGATTGATATTATGGTAAGCCGGATATCGAAATATATCTTCTCATTTTTGCAACTGAAACTAATCTTGTAATAGCCCAAAACCAATGGTACTGGAATGGGAAAATGCAATAAAAAAATATACCGAGCTCAAACCACGTCTCCATTATGGATCTAAATTTTGGAGACCAAATGATCATCGTGAAGCAATAAAAAGTGGTCACCCATGGCAATATGTTGTGATTACGACTATCGAAACCTACTACCAGTAGCAGGGTGTCATGGGATATGACGTGAGCAGTTTTTGGGGCCCTGGTCAGTTTCGGCGGGTCATTATTGACGAGGCTCATGGACACAGAGTCTGCGGGATGACGGTTGGGAAAACAAGAAGGCTTGACGGAACCCTAGTCAACACCCCAGCTGCAAGTTATAGTCCTTTTTAGGCTGCAGCATTGTTCCGCCTTGAGCCACAGTTTAAATGGATGTTGACTGCGACTCCGCTGGTAAACGGAATTGAGGACTTACATTGCGTTTGAACTTTTCTACAGCGGGATACATTGTTGGAAGGAAATTTGCCTCCTGACACTTTTGACCATGCAGCAATGCAACCACAAGTGGACGACTGGCAGCCGAATGAAATGAATCCCATATTGGGCACAGCACCTGATGCGGAATTCACGAAAATAGCTAACCCATACCAACAAGCCCTTCGGTATGAATCTCTTATCCACTGCACCACCAAGGCGTGGGACTGGTATTTGCTCCATCTAATCGAATCAATCGGATCATTGCGAAGGCAATCCAGTCAAACTCAGGAATCTGTGGCAAAGCGGCAACGCTTTGAGCAAGCAGTTGGTGAAAGTTCTTTCACCATATTAAGGACATTGATGCTCCGACGGACCATGGTCAGTAGAATCCCGTTCGATAATCTGCAGCCGATCATTAATATCCCTCGAATGGTAATGAAATGCCACCTGGTCACCTACACTGAAGCCTCAGGTGGGCGCGATTTTTACCGGATATTAGTAGACTGCAATTACAAGCAGTTGAAGGATAGCATCACCGGCGTAACAGCAGACGATGATGGACAACCGCCAGTGGCGAATGATGGGAAGAAACTAATGAAGAGATTCCAACCTCGTTGGCTATTCATTTAAATCGTTGCACTTGCCCCAGTCATTGGTCCCGCAACAATGTTTCCAGAGACCAGCCGAGCCCAAATATTGGTGGACAGCAATAAGTCTGACAATGGAAGGCCCAATATAACCAAGGTGGCAGAAATCATTAAGATGTTCGCTGCCGCTTTCCCAGGGCAGACCGATCGGATACCTTCCGCCAACCAGGTTACGAATTTGAGTCATGCTCGCTTCGAGGCTGCAATGAGGAATGGGGCTCCAAAATTAGCCTGGTTGAAGAATTGGCTCCGCAAGAACATGCCTTTGGGCAAGAACAATCAGAACAATGGTGAGAAGGTGATACTGTGGGTGTATTGGCCTATTACACAGTGGTTTGTCGAACAGGTCAATACTCCCCTTTTGATGACACTTCTCCTACTTTGACATCAACTCTGACATCAAGTCTGACATCAACTCTAACATCCTGACTTCTGTCACTGAATTTACATAGTACTGCCGTGTCTTAGGCTATAACTGCTTCGCTATCCATAGTGCAATGGGCACCGATGCCCACACCAGGATTAAAGAGAAGTTCATCCAAAAGGATGGAGTCCAGGTTCTAGTGTTGTCGTATATGACAAGCAATGAGGGTCTTAATCTTCACTATAATTGCCGGAACTCAATCATGCTGGAGCAGGGAGTCAATTATGCCATGGAGCATCAGGCGTGGTCGCGTGTTCGCCAGATTGGCCAAAAATATACCCAGTACACACACCGCTTGGTAAACATGGCCACGAGTGACCGATTGATCGAAGCGGCAATGAAATTGAAACAGCAACCGGTACTTTATGCATTTGGGATGATCTCCAAAGCCAGGGCAGATGTGGATGTAGATGAGGTCAACGATGCCCTGATCGGTAAAATCTCTCCAGAGACGTTTAAAATCAAGAATCATTGGTCAATCCGATCTCGATGATGATGCGATGGATGTTGATGCGGATGGGAGTTAATATTTCCTCGAGATGAGACTGGATTTCTTTATGTTCTTTTGGGCTTCTTTTAGGTTCCTTTTGGGTTTTTTGGGGCGGGGTTTTCTTGGCGTTATTGTGTTTGGTTTCTTGGGTGTGATTGGGCCATGGAAGGCCGGACCTTTGAATGACTGATTCCTGTACGTCTCGCTTATTCTCCATTTATCTGGTATCTACTCTAAGGGTTTTTGGGATTGGGTTTCTTAGGCTTTCGGATCAGGTTGGTAGTTTATGTTTGTGTTTTGTTCATTTTATATTCAGATATCAGCAAATGGAAGGCAATTCCTACTCTGAAACTGCCTTGAAGACTCTGACACTGCCGTGACGACTCTAACACTGAGTTGACGACTCTGGTACTGCCGTGATAACTCTGACACTGCGTTGACGACTCTTACACTGCCTTGATGACTCTGACATCATGTTTACAACTCTGACACTGCTCTGGTGACCGTGACGACTCTGACACTGACACTACCATGACGACTCTGACACTGTCATGACGACTCTGACACTGTGCCGTATCCTCTAGTGTTGTTTTAAATAGTTTTATGATTCATTTGACGGGAAACTTACTGTCCTGGGTTATCATTGTGTAAGACTGAAACTAAATATTTATTCATTTATTTATTCATCATACAGCATGCAGCCCGCAGGCTATGGCCGGTGAGGTACAAACAAATAACAAGAACAAGAATAACAAATGAAACTGAACAAAGGAAAAACGAAAAATCCCTGGCTAGGTAGCACTGCTCCGCAGCCTCCTGTCACCCCTGCTCTAGTTACAAAGAAATATTCAAGAAATCATAGTGGTCTGTAACACACTTCGTACAATAGTGAAAAATATGTCAGTTTCGTTCTGCCTGGTCCTGCATATCATGCGGGTTCTCCCCCTGGAGTTTACCATCCTCCACCCTTCCCCTTTCTCCTTTCCTCGTTCTATCCCACTACATCTACCCCTGCCGATTCTTGCTCACACCCCTCATCATCCTCTGCACTCTCGCTCTGATGTTCCTCCCCCTTGTTGTTGACAGTTCCCTGACCTACAATCCGATTGTCACCCTGCCCAAGGTGTTCATCATCGCGGAATTGGCTAAGGTACCACCTTCGTGTTGCGGAAACGAACTTGCCGACAAGTAGGCAAAAAAGGCCACTCTCGAAAAACCACCCACCAACTATCATACCTCCTTATCCTACCTTAAGAGGGTAACCCGAGCAGCTAAAATGCAGGAATGGAGCGAATGGTGGATGAGACACCCAGCAAAGGGAAAGAACTATGTTGGAACTTTCCGTACCAAACCAGACCAGATCTTCACCAGTGGTAACTGCCAGTTTACCTCAACTGTCACACAATTACGAACAGGCCATGGTTACTTCCGCAGTTACCTATACAAAATACCAACAAACTCTATTGACTCCCCACACTGTCCATGTCGCTATGGAGGTCCCCAGTCACCAGAACATCTTCTTTTGAGGTGCCCCTTATATCAACATGAAAGACAAAGAATGAGGAAAGAAATTTGGAGTTGTTCACCCTCGATATCTCTGGAAGCATCTTCTTTGTATTTATTTATTTATTTATTTATTCATCATACAGCATGCAGCCCGCAGGCTATGGCCAGTGAGGTACAAATAGATAACCAAGAACAAGCATAACAAATGAAACTGAACAAAGGAAAAACGAAAAACCCCTGGCTAGGTAGCACCGCTCCGCAGCCTCCTGTCACCCCTGCTCTAGTTACAAAGAAATATTCAAGAAATCATAGTGGTCTGTAACACACTTCGTACAATAGTGAAAAATATCTCAGTTTCGTTCTGCCTGGTCCTGCATATCATGCGGGTTCTCCCCCTGGAGTTTACCCTCCTCCACCCTTCCCCTTTCTCCTTTTCTCATTCTATCCCACTACGTCTACCCCCGCCAATTCTTCCTCACACCCCTCATCATCCTTTCCACTCTCGCTCGGATGTTCCTCCTCCTCGTTGTTGACAGTTCCCTGACCCGCAATCCGATTGTTACCCTGCCAAAGGTATTCATCATCGCGGAATTGACCCAGGTACCACCTTCGTGTTGCTATATGTGTGTCGTTCAGAAAATGTTTCAAAGGTTTCATTGCTTTGTCGGTATATAGAAGATGCTTCCTGAGATATGGAGGGTGAACCACTCCAATTTCTTTCCGCATTCTTTGTCTTTCGTGTTGATATAAGGGGCACCTCAAATGAAGATGTTCTGCTGACTGGGGACCTCCATAGCGATATGGACAGTGTGGGGAGTCAACAGAGTTCGTTGGTATTTTGTATAGGTAACTGCGGAAGTAACCATGGCCTGCTCGTAATTGTGTGACAGTTGAGGTAAACTGGCGGTTACCACTGGTGAAGATTTGGTCTGGTTTGGTACGGAAAGTGCCAACATAGTTCTTTCCCTTTGCTGGGTGTTGTATCCACCAATCGCCCCATTCCTGCATTTTGCCTGCTCGGGTTACCCTCTTCAGATAGGATAAGGAGATATGAAAGTAGGTAGGTAGTTTTTCGAGAGTGGCCTTTTTTGCCAACTTGTCGGCAAGTTCGTTTCCAGGTACCTGTGTATGGCCAGGAACCCATTGTACTGTGATCGAAGTCTTGAGCGTATGGAGATTGTTGGAGATATTGGAGAGTGCCAGGGAAGTGGACTGTCCAGGGCCGGGTTTGAAAGTATTGAGACGTTGTATGGCAGCTTGATTGTCTGTGAAGATCCATATGTGTCTTTTGGTGAGGTTATGACGTTGACATATCTGAAAGCAGGTTTGTGCAGCTTTAAGAATTCAAAGTAATTCGGCATCGTAAACTTCCTGTTGATGGCCCATTGGGTAGGTCGCTTCCATGACTGCTTCTCCTGTCATTTCCACAACGGTTCCTGCCCCAATGGTTTCCTTCAACATTGATCCATCCGTATAACAAACAATATTGCGGTTATCGTTTTTCAACATTGCGTACTGTTCCTCATGGGCTTTAGCTTCCTTTTCTTTTGAGAGGGGGCTGATATGTGTTTTGACTCTGCTTTCGATCCATGGTTAGAAGACAGTGGTAGAATAGGTTTCGATCTCCGAGCTGTTTGAGATCCATGGACTGAGGGTAGATAACGTTTCGATGAGACGTGTTTCAAATTTGTGATTATTTTGTTGCATGCTGTCCCAAGGAATCCAGGGTCCACTTGCGTTACTGGACTCAGGAGATTCATAGAATGGAGGGAATGTCGATGGGCAACGTTGTCGGATTGGGTGCATTTCGGGAAATATGAGTATTCGAATTGCATATTTTCTTCGCATGTGATTAAGTTGTACAGCTTCCGGGGGGAGGGCAGCTTCATTGTGCAAGGCTATTGTTGGTGATGTATGGAAGGCTCCAAGTATACAACGAAGAGCTGTATTCTGAACTGTTTCAAACTTCTGTTGATATGTTGCTTGCCCTTTCCACCATACTTCGGCCCCAAAGTCGCAAACAGGTATAACACATGTATTGTATAGTTGGCGGAATGCGCTAGGAGTTAATCCTGATTCTGTATTGGCTAGTGATTTGAGGGCTCCAAGGACTCTTTTGCCGCTTGCGGCCTTCAGCATAACATGGTGTTTGAAGTTGATTTTCCTGTCAAACCAAATTCCAATCCACCTTACCACTTCTGGGCTGATGCCCTTAGTGCCAGGGGAGATGGTTCTGCCATTGGGTAGGGTAATCCTTTCATCGTCTGTGGTATCAATGTTTCGTTTGTTGTGGAAGTGCATCATCTCGGACTTTAAGTCGTCAAATCGTACAGCATTGTTTGCGGCCCATTTGAAAGCTGTTCGTGCAGCTGCTTCCAGGCAATGTGCAGTATAGGCTTTTGATTTACTTCGAACCACAAGTGCAACATCGTCAATGTACCTTGGAGTCCAGAAGCAGGGGTATTGGGTTGTGAGTTCGTAGAAGAGAGGACTGAGATACAGGAGGAAAAGAATTGGTGATGTGGGTGATCCTTGAGGGATCCCTGTTCAGACAGGACTGAGGTCTTCCTTTCTTCCATCAAATTCCAGTGCTGTTGTGCGGTTGGATAAGAAGTGTTCTACCCACAATAGAATGGGGATTGGGTAGCCCAGTTGTCGTAGGGTTTGGAGGAGGCGATCTTTGGATAAATTGTCAAATGCGCCGCTTACATCCATCCAGAGGGCAGTGGTGATTTCTTTTGCATGCTTTCCTTGTTCAATTTCATCTGTAAGTTGCATGGCGGCATGAATAGCAGAACATAGTCTTCGTCCCCCTATTTGATCTTTGTGTAGTAGGTTGTATTTTTCAGCCATATATGCAAGTCGGTTTGCCATCAACTTTTCAAGGATCTTCCCAAGGCAATTGAGATGAGCAACGGGTCGGTAGGCCTTAGGTATTGAATAATCAGGTTTTACTGGTTTGGGAATAATCACAGTCGTTGCTTGTCGCCAGCAGGTGGGGTGGTATCCTGTGGCTCCGAATAATGAAAACAGACTCTTGAATTGTTCGGTGGCTGCTAAGTAGGCATTTCGGAGACAGTGAAAGGGAAGTCCATCAGGTCCGGGGGCTTTGCGTGGTGCAGAGGTAAAAATTGCTTCTTTGATTTCGGTGGGAGTAAATGTGACCCATGGCAGAGTTTGTCGATTGGTGACATCAGTCGGGGGAGGTGCGACTGGTGGAGGAGGGAACATTGTAGATCGAAAAATGACAGCCTTTTCTTCAAAAGTAACCGCTGTTGTGTTGGAGAATGACAGGGGTGGTGTTCACTGGGTTTTCCTTGGTTTGGTGTACTGGAGGGCCGTAAATATTTCAGTGCCTTGTGCATTTGGTAAAAAGTCAATCCACATTGATGTTTTGGAGGTGCGAATATCCCGGAAGTATTGGTTCCGAACAGCTTTGAACTTGATATGATCACTATCAAGGCGAGTTTTCTTCCATTGCTTCTGAGCTCAGTTCATATTTGTTCGGGAGATTCTGAGTTGGGGTGTCCACCAGCGCTTCGAATGCGTTGTAAGTTGGAGGACAGGGGTGGATGCCTTTACTGCATCAAGAATCATATCTCGTAGCAGTTCGGCAGATTTATCAAGGTTGGATTCGTTGGCTGTTCGTGTAGGTATTGCCAGACCATTCGTGAGGCATGGGATAGTGTATTGAGAGTTTTGGAAAATATGTCCCAATCTGTTTTATTCCAGTTGTATCTTTTCATGTTGGAGTCGGTATTGACTAGTTCAGATTCTGCCACAATATTGAATCGAATTGTTGCATCGTCTGAGCCTGTTGAAGCATTGTCATCCACTGCTCAATTTATTACTGAGTCATGGATAGCTTGTGATGTTAAGGCAAGGTCGATAATAGAGGTTCCCTTGCCAGTTCGGTAATAGTATGTTGGGGTGTCCGGTTCATTGAGAAGGGATAAGTGGTTAGTTTCCATGATCTGAACAATTTCGTCTGCGGGTTTGGGTGTTTTGATTTGTGAATTCCACCAGGTATGATGGGTATTCATATCACCAGCAATAATGCATCGTTCAAGCAATGGGATATTGGTGAAGCTTCTTGGGATGGTGTAGAGGTTTGAGGATCCTTCATGTTCATTATAAATATTGGAGACTTTGATCAGTGCAATTGAGGGAGTTGATATTTCAAGGACTTGAATATCTGGATCCTGGCTGATGTCGGTATATAGGGAGCATTTGATATAGGTGTTGTTTTTGGCCACATAGGCAATTGTCCTATTGTGTTTTCTTAAGTTTTTAGGTGGTATCAGAAGCTCAAATCCTGGATGTGTTGTAATAAATGTATTGTCTGGCTTGAATCCAGGTTCTTGGAGTAAAAGAAGGTCGGCCATTCCAACTGCAAAGTCAAGAAGTGTATTGATAACTAAGGAGGAACGGTTGCAATTATGTTGAATTCTTCGAATCTTTGTTGATGAATAAGAAGGTTGTTTAGGCATGGATAGGAGCAGGGTGGTCTTTCATTAACTTGGCTCGTACTTCGGCACGGAGGGTGGTGGTTGTTGGGCACTTTGAATCATTGGCCTGGTGATTTCCCTTGCAGTTGAAACATTTGACAATATCGTGGTCGCACTGTTTGCCTTTGCTGGGACATGATCCGCACGAGTGGAAAGTGGTAGTATGACGTTCGGCACATATATTGCATATGGCAGATTGTGTGCTGCGAAGGTAGGAGTGGCCAAATTGTTGACAATTAGTGCATAGATCGGTTGGTTGGAATGTAACATATCGTTCAGCCTTGCGTGTTATTCCGTCTACTTGAACTCCGTGGCCTTGTATAAGCTTTGCTTCGTGTTTAGTACGGACTGCAATGACCATTGTGGTTGCTTTTTTATGTGGTCGGGTCTCTGGCTGTGTCAGGGATCGTGGTAGGTTTGTGAGGTTGATATGATTGTTGTTCATCTCAATATCTTCTTTCAACAATTTCATTCCCGTTTCACACTTGGGAAACATATTAATGTTGATGGAATGAACCATCATTCGGATCCAGGTTTCCAGTTTTTTGAGACTCTGGGCGTTTGTATCAACTGAACGAACTGTTTTCTCAATAGCAGCTTTGTGAGCTAGTACCAATTCAACAGGGCACGCATCAGCAGTGAGGAGGACCAGGTTGTGTTTCTAGTTTGCAGAAACATGGCCAATGTTGGCCAAGTGATCAGCCTGGCATCTGCAGAGGGTGGCATTGATTGCAAGTTTAAGTTGGGTAAGGTCGGCAGTGACTGGTTGATCACTATGTCGGGCAATTACCAGTGTGAGTTGTTTTTTTGTCAGGGGGCGGGGATTAAGGGTGCGTCCATTCTTTTCTTTCGGGGGGTCTTTCTTTGCGCATGCGCATGCAATTGCTGACCATAATGTGGGCATAGGGGAAGACCCTTCCGGGACTGCTGGTGTTAGTAGGTCTGGGATTGCTGGCGGCGCATCTTTCTGTGAGGCTTGAATTTGAACAAGATATTCGACTCGTTGTCCAAGGGTGGCGATAGTAATGAGGGCAATTTCATGTTTGATTTCAATTGAGGCCAAGCGAGTTGCCAATTTTGGGTTTTGGGTGGTAAGATGTTTGTTGATTTTAAGAATATCCTTGTGAAGTGGTTCAAGGATGGCTTTGAAAACCTTATGAATTCGGTCTACGTCTTCATCATTTGGATCCAATAGGTTGATAATGGGGTCTTGATAATCTTCATTTTCTGAATCATCATCATCTTCAGAGCTTTGGTCTTCAATATCATCCTTTTGTGGGGCATCTCCAAGATTCAGATCTGCATCTCCACGGTTTCCGATATTGTCAGGATTGGTTGGTTGTTGAGGTGGGGATGATGGTTGGGGTGGACCAGAGGATGCTCTGTTATGAGCTGTACCAATGGCGTTGCGAGTACTCAAACGTGAACGAGTAATATTGAGTTGTGGGTATGGTGAGCTTGACTGCAGTCTGAGTGAGCTGCTGCATTTGCCCTTCTATCCTCGTTTAGATATGTAGCCCGTGTGGACTGTACTTGATACAGTGGGTGCTTCCATTGCGGAAAGTGGGTCTGAACTTGGATTTGGATAGAGATGCATTCCGTATGTACTGGAAGCACCAGGTGGTGGTGGTGGCATAGGGTCTGACATGAATGTCTTGTCAGGGTTCACTGTATTCTAAATATGTTACAGTTATTGTAATTTTCTAAGTATTTTGAA
>MU122095.1:60460-75422 GCA_014904905.1 Wilcoxina mikolae CBS 423.85
CTCACAGCAGATACAGAGACACCCAATAATGGGGCTGTAAAACCACTGCAAGAAAGGAAGTGCAACTTAACTCTGGAGGATTCACCCAAAGACTCTGGGGATCAATGGCAGCAATGTAGCCGGACGTCGTTGCCTACACCCGGGTTGGTCTGCTGGGCCCCGGTGGCCAATAGGTATAAATGGTGGGTAGGTGAGGTAAGGGTAGGTGAAAAGTGCGAAAATTCGAAAGTCGGTCGTTGCCAACCCAAATCTTGTCCGATTATGCTGAGACTTCGGCAGGGCAGAGCTGGAGGTGTATCGAAATGGTGATTCGAGGAGCGTTTGGAACGGATGGAAGTTCGTGGTAAATCGATGATATTCGAAATTGTGTGTTTGTCTTCGAGAAATTTTGGCCCAGACAGTCTGGGGCTTGTAGGGAGGTGTGGATGGTTCGTTCTAAGGGCTTTAGAGGCCGCTGAATCGATAGCCATTGTCCATTTGTGAATCAGAATTGATTCTGCTGAGATAGAGGGGGGGGGATGTGTGAAAAAGCGACTTTTCGATGAATTTGTGTAACTATTGCAAATCTTGAGCCTTTGGTCTGAAATTGAAGCGTGGGCCTCGTTTATATGTAGCCCCAATGCTCCCAAAGTATGAAGTCCATATTTCTCACTATTGTACAAAGTGGGTTGCAGACCACTATGATTTCTTGAATATTTCTTTGTAACTAGAGCAGGGGTGACAGGAGGCTGCGGAACGGTGCTATCTAGCCAGGGGTTTTTCGTTTTTCCTTTGTTCAGTTCCATTTGTTATGCTTGTGCTTGTTATTTGTTTATACCTCACCAGCCATAGCCTTCGGGCTGCATGCTGTATGATGAATAAATAAATAAATAAATAACCTTCGTGTTGCTATATGTGTGTCGTTCAGAAAATATTTCAAAGTTTTCATTGCTTTGTCGGTATATAGAAGATGCTTCCAGAGATATCGAGGGTGAACAACTCCAATTTCTTTCCGCATTCTTTGTCTTTCGCGTTGATATAAGGGGCACCTCAAAAGAAGATATTCTGGTGACTGGAGTCCTCCATAGCGACATGGACAGTGTGGGAAGTGAACAGAGTTTGTTGGTATTTTGTATAGGTATCTGCGGAAGTAACCATGGCCTGTTCGTAATTGTGTGACAGTTGAGGTAAACTGGCGGTTACCACTGGTGAAGATCTGGTCTGGTTTGGTACGGAAAGTTCCCACATAGTTCTTTCCCTTTGCTTTTGTGTCGCATCCACCACTCACCCCATTCCTGCATTTTAGCTGCTCGGGTTACCCTCTTAAGGTAGGATAAGAAGGTATGATAGTAGGTGGGTGGTTTTTCAAGAGTGACATTTTTTGCCAACTTGTCGGCAAGTTCGTTTCCAGGTATGTCTGTGTGGCCAGGAACCCAATATTACTGTGATCGTAGTCTTGAGTACATGGAGGTTGTTGGAGATGTTGGAGAGTGCCAGGGAAGTGGACTGTCCAGGGCCGGGTTTGAAAGTATTGAAACGTTGTATGGCAGCTTGATTGTCTGTGAAGATTCATATGTATCTTTTGGTGAGGTTATTACGTTGACATATCTGAAAGCATTTCTGTGCAGCTTTAAGAATTCTAAGTAACTCGGCATCGTAAACTTCTTGTTGATGGCCCATTGGATAGGTCGCTTTCATGACTGCTTCTCCTGTCATTTCCACAACGGTTCCTGCCCCAATGTTTTCCTTCAACATTGATCCATCCGTATAACAAACAATATTGCGTTCAACTTGTTTCAACATTGCGTACTGGGTTTCGTGGGCTTTGTCTTCCTTTTCTTTTCGAAGGGGACTAATATGTGTTTTGACTCTGCTTTCGATCGATGGTGGGCAGGCGGTGATAGAATAGGTTTCGATCTCGGACCTGTTTGAGATCCATGGACTGAGGGTAGATAACGTTTCGATGAGACGTGTTTCAAATTTGCGATTATTTTGTTGCATGCTGTCCCAAGGAATCCAGGGTCCACTTGTGTTACTAGACTCAGAAGATTCATAGAATGGAAGGAATGTCGATGGGCAACGTTGTCGGATTGGGTGCATTTCGGGAAATGTGAGTATTCGAATTGCATATTTTCTTCGCATGTGATTAAGTCGTATAGCTGCAACACCCAACAAAGGGAAAGAACTATGTTGGATCTTTCCGTACCAAACCAGACCAGATCTTCACCAGTGGTAACCGCCAATTTACCTCAACTGTCACACCATGACGAACAGGCCATGGTTACTTCCGCAGTTACCTGTACCAAATACCAACAAACTCTATTGACTCCCCACACTGTATATGTCGCTATGGAGGTCCAGAGTCACCAGAACATCTTCTTTTGAGGTACCTCTTATATCAACATGAAAGACCAAGAATGCGGAAAGAAATTGGAGTGGTTCACCCTCGATATCTGTGGAAGCTTCTTCTATATACCGACAAAGCAATGAAACCTTTGAAACATTTTCTGAACGACACACATATAGCAACACGAAGGTGGTACCTGGATCAATTCCACGATAATGAATACCCTGGGCAGGGTAACAAGCGGATTGTGGGTCAGGGAACTGTCAACGATGATGTGGAAGAACATGATAGCGCAGGTGGAGAAGATGATGAGGGGCAGGAGGAAGAATTGGAAGGGGAAGGTGTGGGCAGATAGTATGAACGAAGGAGTAAGGGGAAGGGTGGAGGAGGGTAAACTCCAGAGGGAGAGCCCGCATGATATGCAGGACCAGATCGAATGAAACTGACATATTTCTCACTATTGTACTAAGTGTGTTACAGATCACTATGATTGTTTTTGAATATTTCTTTGTAACTAGAGCAGGGGTGACAGGAGGCTGCGGAGCGGTGCTACCTAACCAGGGGTTTTTCGTTTTTCCTTTGTTCAGTTTCATTTGTTATGCTTGTTCATGGTTATTTGTTTGTGCTTCAACGGCCATAGCCTGCGGGCTGCATGCTGTATGATGAATAAATAAATAAATAAATAAATAAAGTCGTATAGCTACCAGGGGAAGTCAGCTTCGTTGTGCAAGGCTATTGTTGGTGATCTACGGAAGGCTTCAAGTATACAACGAAGAGCTGTATTTTGAACTGTTTCAAACTTCTGTTGATACGTTGATTGCCCTTTTCACCATACTTCGGACCCAAAGTCGCAAACAGGTATAACACATGCATTGTATAGAGGGAGGAGGCGACAACCACACCAGTAAAACCGATTTTCGAAAATAAGTCAAGAACTACAAAAGCTATTGACAAACGGACACTGCGAATCGATTCCTTACCTCTGATTACGCCCTCTACGATAGGGCAGCTCTTTCATAGGACCTTTATTGTTGCTGGGTGGAAAGCTGGACCCATTTACCCCCCCAACCCCCTCTTTCCCCCCCCCTGCAAAAGGACCCCCACCGATAATTCAACAATCAATTCTTTTCCAAATGACTTCATACTTTGGAAGCATTTAGTCTACATATAAACGAGGCCTACACTTCAATCTCAGACCAAAAGCTGAAGATTTGCAATAGTTACAGCAATTCATCGAAAAGTCGCTTTTTCACCTCTACCCCCCCTCTATCTCAGCGCAATCAACTCCGATTCACAAGCGGACAATGGCAATCGATTCAGCGGCCTTCACAGCCCTTAGAACGAACCATCCACACCTTCCTACAAGCCCCAGACTACCTGGGCAAAGATTTCTCGAAGCCAAAAACACGATTTCGAATCTCATCGTTTCTCTGCAAGTTGTCACCCGTTCCAAACACCCCTGTAATTACAGTCTCGATAGACATCCAGGTCTACCCTGCCGAAGTTTGAGCATAATCGGACACGAATTGAGTTGGCAACGCCCGTCTTTCGAATTTTCGCATTGTCGCATTTTCGCATTTGACATACTATTGGCCACTGGGGCCCAGCAGACCTACCAGGGTGTAGGCGACGACGTCCAGCTACTTTGCCGCCATTGACCCCCAGAGTCTTTGGGTGAATCCTACAGAGTTAAGTTGCACTTCCTTTCTTGCAGTGGTTTTACAGCCCCATTATTGGGTGTCTGTATCTGCTATGAGGAAGCAAAGGCTCTAGTACAAGGCTCCAACACCTTGCTAGGACAAAAAAGGTGAAGCTCTAACCCCCTCTGGGTACAGGTGGTACCGAGGCCACATATAACAACATTCACATGTCGGATTTTTACCAATTTCAAAATACATAGAAAATTACAATAACCGTACCATATTTAGAATACAGTGAACCCTGACAAGACATTCATGTCAGACCCTATGACACCCCCACCCCCACCTGGTACTTCCAGTACATACGGAATGCATCTTTACCCAAATCCAAGTTCAGACCCACTTTCCGCAATGGATGCCCCTGTTGCGGGGATACTTATGACTTAAGTATGGCCGCCTACTCCTCAGAAGTCGTAGGAGTCTTGGAGATAGTCTTTCAAATCGTCGTTATCGGAAAAAGGTTCGTAATCACCAACCGGGAGGTTGTGATATTCGGATGGAAGTTCTTGAGTATGGAACCAATGAAAATACTCGTATTCGATATTGTAGGTATGAATAAAAATACTTGCAACACGGAAGTCGTATGGAGTAATCGCTCGTTCGTAAAGTGCGTCTGCGTAAAGAACCATAGAATCAAGGTCTCGAAAGTTGATAGACATATATATTCCTAGAGTAGAAAACTTAATAATATTTTAGAGTTCTGTCCGTTGGTGTGTTCTGACTGTGGATTGCTGCTAGAGCTTGCTGTTTTACTTTGCGGGCGCAAAGACAGTTCTTTTATAGAGCGACTTACTCGCATACTCTCTATGACTGCGGCATTTGTACTAAGATAGCTATGGGCTCCGATCGTTAGGCTGGTTACTCGATCTCAGTAGCTTGCGCTTCTTTTCCGTTTGACTTTCGGCACTTTCTAAAGTGCAAGGCATCCCTGTAGGTTATCCTCATGCCGCCAGGTTTTGCGACGTCAGTACGCGACTTTTCTTCTGGTCTGTATGCTTTCGCAGAAAACAGGTTTTGGCAACAAAAGCGGACGCGTTCATCGAACCATCACTTCCTCTTAGATCACTTGACTCAATATTTAATCAGATTGTGGGTTGCAGGGATATGTTTACCCTCATAGACTTGCGTCGGCGACCAGCCGCTGCGATGCCACGTATCGCACCTCCCATCTCGCTGGCTTTTACTCCCATTTCAGGGCTGCAGCATATGTCGGACCAGACTACCTGCGATCTGCCGTTACTCGGGAAGTCGACCCACACACAAGCTCTCAAGAGGTAGATTTAACTACAGGGGCGCAGTTCACGCATGGAGTCCCTAGACTGTATAGTTATCCCCATGGTGAAGTCCCGCAGCTCGAGCTCTGATGTGTGTCTGCCGGAGAGTGTAGAGCCGTACCGCGCTCTAGCCGGCTGCCCCATATTGCTCATAAGGTGAAGTAGTTCTGGTCGAAACAATCATGCACAGCTGACCCGAAGGTCCCTGCAATGGCATCATTGTGCTTCATCAACTCATGACGTCCCTAACTATCGGGGGCCTAGGCATATAGTAGCATACCACCCTGAGTGTTCGGGTCTGATGAATCCGCCAGGTAAGTGTCGTGACTATCGCTGTTCAATCGAGAAGGTATACTGCCCACGTGCAGGTTAACCTTTCCGCTTTGCCAGGGCTCGGTGTTGGATAGTCATGTATGTCGCGTCGGACTTCGTCGCTCAGAGGATGGGATAAACCTCGGGTGTGATATCGACCAGCCAGGGTGACAGGTGGCCGAACACGGATTGCCATGGACATCCTCCGTACCTCGTACACCTGCTAAGGGAAAACCCCTAACAGTACCTCCCTTTCTAGCTCTGGTGACCTCAACAGAATCTCCATCATAAAAAGTGTGCAAACAATAGATACCACTCAGACAGCGTATTATAATAACTTGAATAACAAAATAAATAAAAAATAAAAATTTTCTTAACATAATAATGACCTCCGTGTAACTCAGCGCGTTATGAGTTTAACAAATGAAATTCATAATTTCCTTCTCTTTCGTACTGTTGGTTTCGTCATTGGTTTCCACCGTTTATCTTTTTCCAGTGTCGGGTTTTTTGTGTAGTATTCGGTAATAAGCTCGGTCGCTATGTCGTTGAGATGTTCGCATGACTCCCAAGTATTTTCGTTGTGTGAATATCGTAACCACTTAACAAGAAAGACATGCTTTTGGTGATCCTCGTTGGTAGGTCCACTGGCGACTATTGATTCTGGTGTCCATCCACCGTCATCGGCTTCGATAGGTGGTACCTCCCTCTCTAAGAGGTTGGCATGGTAAAGTTCGAGTAGGGCGACGTGAGAAGCTGGGTGAATTTTCCATGTACTTGGAAGTTCGAGTCTACACCATCATCTATTTCCTCCGACCTTGATGATTTTGAACGGTCCGTACATTTTGTCGTTGAGCTTTCGACATTGTCGTTTTGTCTGAATATTACTTCCGTTAAGCATGATCCAATCTCCAACCTTATATTGAGGTGCAGGACGTCGCTTGCGATCGTAATACTGACTCATCTTTTCTTTCGATATTTCAAGCTGTTGTACTAACCGGCGATAAACCTCGACCATGTAGTGAGCGTATAATTCTGAACCGGGATTGCGAAATTAAACCTCCGTCGGCCAATTCATACGTGCTTCATAACTGTAGTTGGCGTAGAAGGGCGTAATCTTCATAGAGGCGTGTTTAGAGTTGTTGTATGCGTATTCGGCCATAGGTAGCATTTCACTCCAGTTTGATTGTTCGTAGTTGCAGTAAGTACGAAGGTAATGTTCGATAGTCTGATTAATGCGCTCGGTTTGTCCATCCATCTGTGGGTGAAAAGCTGTTGACATGGATCGCTTAATTCCAAGGAATTGGTATAATTCGGCAAGAAAATGACCTGTGAAGACTGCATCTCTGTCTGACACAATATCCAAGGGCATACCGTGATACTTCCAGACATGGTTGAGGAATAGCCTCGCGACTGTGGACGATTCGCGTTTTTCCGTAGGGATAAAGTTTGCCATCTTAGTAAACCTGTCGACTATCACCATGATGTTCTTGTTGCCGTTTGACTCCGGTAACTCGGTGATAAAATCAACCGATATATAAGTCCATGGTGAGGATGGTAGTTCGAGGGGATGTAGCAGCCCATATTTTGCGTGTCGTGGTGTTTTGGTTCGCTGACATGAGTCGCATTTGTTGCAGTATTCTCGTACGTCGTCTTCGAGTTTTGGCCAGTAGAAGTTCTTTGTGATGAGTTCCAAGGTTCGTTCGCGTCCGAAATGTCCGGCGACTCGTGAGTCGTGTTCCTGATGCAATACCTCCTTCCGAAAACCTTCCGGTACATATAACCTTCCCTTCCAACACAACATTCCTTCTTCGTCTAACCCAAACCTTTCATCAACCTTCTGATCCTTCCCTTGAACCATCCGTAGTACCCTGCGATACTCCTCGTCCTGACCAATTTCCTTCTTATATCTTTCCTTCATCGTTTCCGTCAACTGACTAACCGCAAATCCTGCCAAACAAATTTCTTCCCAATCTTCATTATCCAGATCCATCGCTCCAATTTCCAACCAATGATCTGGTCCTAACAAGGTTGCCGAAGTTGTACCCCCCTCTTTTAGGGCGAACTCTGGGCGCCTTGATAACGCATCGGCCTTTCCATTGGCCGCTCCTTTTCGATATACAATCTTAAAATTGTATTCTTGCAATACTTCTGCCCAACGTGCCTGTCTTCGATTGAGCTGTTGGATCTCTTTGAAGTACTTAAGGTTCATGTGATCGGAAAAGACTGTTGTTGTATGTATTGCTCCTTGGAGATAACATCTCCATGTTTTGAATGCGTATACGATAGCGAGCATTTCTTTATCGTATATCTGGTAGTTGAGTTCGGCGGGTGAAAACTACTTCGATATGAAAGCGACTGATGAATTTTGCCGTCGTCAAACTTCTTTGAGAGCACTGCTTCCATGGCGAAATCTGACACATATGGTTCGACCATAGCAGGTCTGTCATCGTCGTAATGTCGAAGTATTGGTGTGTTTTCCGCCGCGAATAGGATGCAAATTTTGTAGTAAGCTGCTTTGGCTGCATCTCCAAATTTGAAGTTCTTTCCGTTGCCTTTAAGGGTGTCTGTAATAGGCGCGACAATACCGGCGAATCCTCTGATGAATCGTCGATAACAATTCCATAATCCCATAATAACCTGAAATTCTTTTTGGTTATTAGGCATTGGCCATTTCGTTATGGCTTCGCTTCGACTTGGTGCCATTTGAAGTCCTTTGCCGCTGACGAGAAAACCGAGGAATTCCAACTCCTGCTTGTCGAATTCGCATTTATCGATTTCCACCACGATGTTATTGTCCTGTAATACCTGTAGTATCTTGCCTACATATTCGTGGTGTTCTTCTCATGTTCCTTTAGTGGAAATGAGGACATCGTCGATGTAGACAACCGTGATGTCGTTTAATCCTCCCAGAAAAGGCTGGAGAATACCGTTCATCCAACGTTGAACAGTTGCCGGTGCGTTGGTGAGTCCGAACGGCATGACTGTATATTCGTATGATCCGAACTTGGTCCTAAAGTCCGTTTTCCATTCCTGTCCTTTGGCCATTCGAATCAAATGATATCCCGATTTCATATCCAACTTTGTAATCCAGGTTGCCCCTTTCATCCGACTTTGTAACTCATCCATCAATGGTAGAGCCGTCTTGTCTTTGATCGTCAAATCATTGAATTTTCAATAGTCGACGCAAAGACGCAAGTCTCGTCCATTTGGTTTGGGCACAAACAAGATGGGTGATCCCGCTTGTACCATGGACGGTTTTATTTTTCCTTCTCTTATCATCTTATCGATGTACTCCTTAAGCAACCGTTCTTCTTCGCGTGATAGTTGGTATATGGGTCCCACTTTAACTTGATCGTCGGGTACTTTCAAGTTAATCTGGTGATCATGAGGGCCGTGAGAAGGTAGCTTTTCAGCTTCGTGGGGGTCGAAAAGTAACATCCACTTATGATATTGTTGAGGGAGTTTTTCTGCTAATATGCTTGTTGATGCGAAGCATAAAGCACCGTTATTGATGGCGTCGGTTCAGGTAGCTATACCATCGTCGTACGTAATCTCCCAACCTGTGTGGAGATGTGGGTGATTATAACATTTGTGTTCGCATTCGGTGAAGTGTAAACACCCGTATGTTGCTCCCTGCGCCTTGTGTTGTTTCAAATACCAATCAGGTATTAGAACGTCGTAGTCAGCATGCATCGGCACAATCTCAAAAGTTTCAAGAGTGCGATGATTTCCAAAAGCCAATCCTAACGGTATTGTATATAATCCAGGGAGTTGTGTTGACTGACCGCTAAAATCTTTTGCCTTTATTCCTTTAGATCGCCTGACTACCAGAATCTTAAATACCTTGGCACACTGAGGTGACATGGTAAAAGATGTCGATCCCAAATCCAGCATGGCTCGGACCGGAAACTGCTGGTTCTTTCCATCGCTGTCCGTGTGGTCCACAAAGAACCGGTATATGGGTCGTTCGCCAATTCTGGTCTTGGGTACTTTGGGTATTTTCTTTGTTTCGTAATAAACAAAGTTGTCGGAGGTGTTTTGTCGTTTAATCGAGGGCTCCTCTTCCGAGGGGGAGTTTTTTCGTTTGGTAGCCATCCTGTCTACAATGGCTCGGCCACAACGGGTCGTTAATTGTAGTGTTGTTTTACCACTCGTAGTTGGGTTCTTCTTGTAGGGCTTCAGTGTAATGTCCTTCTTCGATTGGATACTCTTCGCTGTAATGGTCTTCTATTGCGAGTATTGTTGACTGAGCTCCCCAAGCGTGGCCAATAGTTGTGGCTACCTGCCGTGATGTTCGCAGTAGCAGACGTCGTCGTCCTCGCAATCAACGTGCATACCCTTGTACTTGGTCCAAGAGTCTCCGAATACAGGATCGTCGATGGCCAGGCCTCCCCCGTATCGGGCCGCCTCTGTCCAGTACAGGTTCCAGGGGTAAGGAGTACTGGGTTGATCCCAAAAGAAGGACTCAAGTGGTTCTTCTGGTTCAGCGAGGATTTCTGCAATACTGGCGAAGGTGTTGAGTGGTTCTGGTTCAAAGAGATTGCAAGGTACTCCTGCAAAATCGAAGGAGTTGATTCTGCTGTGGCAATTGGTATCGTAAGGTGTCATTTTTTCTTTTTGTTGTTATTGTAGTTGTTGCGTCACTACTGTCCAGCAGTTTCATCCCTACCGGAATCCTCATGGTGACGACCGGAACTGTATCATAATAAAGGCTTTCTCCCGCCTGATCTCTGTAATCCTTCACACCATCTCAATACTTACCATTAATCGGAGCTATCCTGATGCTCCCACCAATTCTCTGCCACATCCGAATCTTCTTTTTCACTGTCGACGGATTCCGAACCGGATTGTATTTCTCCGTCTGAGGTTTTCTCAACTTCCTCTGCTTCTCCAACCACAAAATCATCCCTTTCGTCCTCCAATTAGTCGTATACCCCGACCTTCATTTTCTCATATGCTTTCGGGTGGCCGTAGTCGGCAGTTTCTTTAGACAACTTAATGTCCCGAATGTATTGCATGGTATTGTGGTTGCCTTTTCTGTCGGCGGGCCATGCACACCGCTGACATTCATTCGCGGCCTGTCTTCGTGCCAGCTCTGAATTTTCGATTCCATCGGTTAATTGTTTGAAGGTCTTAACTTCAGCGTTTACAAAAGGATTTGGTTTTGACGATCCCTTTGCTCCTGATGATTGTCGCTGAGTGCCTTGTCGTTCAAAACGTTGTCGTTGACATTGGAATCCAGAGCAAACACCCCTGGGCCTTTGGATATTTCCCCTATTTTTGTCGTCTCATCCGGACATGCTATCAGAGGTGCGTGATTTTCCAACAAACCCAAAATTCTTCTCCGTAGCCTTCCAGACTTCAACATTCTTTCCAGCATTGATAATGATTTCCCGGAGTTCTTCATCTGTCTTATCCGCTGGGTTGATAAGACTGAGATGTTTAAAGATTTCAGAGGGCAATTTGCTCATTAGCATTGTCCGATAAGCTACTCCGAAGATCTTTGCTTTTGCGTTCAGGGTTTCAAACTCCGTGACCATATCCTGAACGTTTCCACCGTACTTGAGTCCAGTGAGAGCTTTGTAGGCTGTTTCCTGTTGATGTTTGTTATGGAAACGTGCATTAATTGCAGCTCGGTATACTGACCAGCTGCGGAGGTGTTTTCCTGCATGCGCTTCTGCCTCCCATTGCATATGCCATGCCAAAGCGTGATCCTCCAATCGGCCTCGTATGTATTGAATTTTTAGGCCAGGGCCAGTGAACAGGTGTGGCTGGTCTGCGATAAATGCTTCCATACTCATCCAGCAGACATCAAAATCTTCGGATGCTTTTCCCTTAAACTTGACGGGGTCCGACAACTTGAGTCTTGACTCCCGACACCTCTCAGGCTGCTGGGTATTTGCCCTCTGGGAACGTCTGCCGTGTTCGCCTCTTGACCGATAAGATCCCGAATGGTTCGACCCCAGTGGTGGCGGATCTCCTCCGGTACCTCCCATAGGTGGTGGCGGGTTGGATGGTCCTTTCTGATTTTCTTCTTGTAGAGGTGGTACATCCTCTATTCCTGCTTCCGTTCCGGATCCTTCTCTCAACCCAACAATTTGTGCCACGTCCGAATCTGAGATTGGCGAAACACTTCTTGCTCCTTCCTTCGCCCGTTGTTGCCACTGTTGGATTTGAACCCTTCTGTCTGCATGGACTTGTGTTGATTCCGAAACTTTTGCCTTTTTGAATGCTGAGGTAAGTCCCGTAAGCTCATTCTGCAACTTATTTACCGTAGCCTCCAAAAGTTCGTGATCCATCCATGAAGGGACTTCTTCTGCAAATCTTTTCTCCAACCTTGCCATCCTTTCTTGTTGCGATTTCATTGAAATCCCCCACGCTGAAACTTTGATCGTAAGTGACTTAACCTGGTTTTCACACTCGATCACTAGACTCCGTAAATTTTCGAACTCTTCCGAAGCTTCCTTAACAACCCAATCATTGTGATATTGAAGGGCTGTCAGTCCTGTCCTCGTTTCGTTCAGCACCGTATTGAGTATTCGAATTTGTTCCTCGTGCCCTGTTATAGCCTGTTGTTCCAGAGCCTTGTCGGTCTCTACTTGCCGACTGAAGAGTTGACAACCTAGTTGAACGTCTTCCAATTCCGCCTCGATAGCTTCTTTCTCGCTGTTGCAGGCTTCGACCAGTCGTTGGAATTCCTGATCCAGGTGATTGACCTGGGCTTGCATGGTGTCGATCATTTCCGTGACTTCGTCCTTCTCTGAGTCTAGATACTGCCTCCTCGATGCCTCGTACTGCCCTTGCAGTTTCTTGACCCATTCTGGCAATGGCCTGAAGGGCTGCTTCGATTTGGCGACTCCAGACGACGTAGGTGCCAACTGGTTCGCTCCGAAGGTTAGTCGGTGCCTGTGACTGGCCATTGTGAAGCTGTCGAGAAGGAAATGTGAATGGACCGGTGACTGAGGACTGTTGTTGACCTGGTTGAGTTTGTCGATTTCTTAGCCTGTTATAAAGGTTGTACATGATGCAAGCTTCGTTACAACCTTGTTGACAATGTTCTGCGCAAATTCCGTGTCTAGTGTTTCCTTCCGGGTGATTGAGGTATCGGATTGCGCAGCAGGCTTGGTTATCGCAAACTATGCAATTTGTAGTCATAAACACTTTTGGACGTGTCCAAAATATTATACTTTTACGGGGATACTTATGACTTAAGTATGGCCGCCTACTCCTCAGAAGTCGTAGGAGTCTTGGAAATAGTCTTCCGAATCGTCCTAATCGGAAAAAGGTTCGTAATCACCAACCGGGAGGTTGTGATATTCGGATGCAAGTTCTCGAGTATGGAACCAATGAAAATACTCGTATTCGATATCGTAGGAATGAATAACAATACTCGCAATATGGAAGCCGTATGGAGTAATCGCTCGTTCGAAAGGTGCATGTGAGTAAACAACAATAGAATCAAGGTCTCGAAAGTTGATAGACATATATATTCCTAGAGTAGAAAACTTAATAATATTTTAGAGTTCTGTCCGCTGGTGTGTTCTGACTGTGGATTGCTGCTAGAGCTTGCTGTTTTACTTTGCGGGCGCAAAGGCAGTTCTTTTATAGAGCGACTTACTCGCATACTCTCTATGACTGCGGCGTTTGTACTAAGATAGCTATGGGCTCCGATCGTTAGGCTGGTTACTCGATCTCGGTAGCTTGCGCTTCTTTTCCGTTTGACTTTCGGCACTTTCTAAAGTGCAAGGCATCTCTGTAGGTCATCCTGATGCTGCCAGGTTTTGCTATGTCAGTGCGCGACTTTTCTTCTGGTCTGTATGCTTTCGCAGGAAACAGGTTTCGGCAACAAAAGCTGATGTGTTGATCGAACCATCACTTCCTCTTAGATCTCTTGACTCAATGTTAAATCGGATAGTGGGTTGCAGGGATATGTTTACCCTCATAGACTTGCATCGGCAACCAGCCACTGCTATGCCACGTATCGCACCTCCCATCTCGCTGGCTTTTACTCCCATTTCAGGGCTGCAGCATATGTCGGACCAGACCACCTGCGATCTGCCGTTACTCGGGAAGTCGACCCACACACAAGCTCTCAACAGGTAGATTTAACTACCGGGGTGCAGTTAACGCATGGAGTTCCTAGACTGTATAGATATCTCCATGGTGAAGTTCCACTTCTCGAGCTCTGACGTGTGCCTGCAGGAGAGTGTAGAGGCGTACCCCGCTCTAGCCGGCTGCCCCATATTGATGATAAGGTGAAGTAGTTGTGGTCGAAACAATCATGCATGGCTGACCCGAAGGTCCCCGCAATGGCGGGATTGTGCTTGATCAACTCATGACGTCCCTAACTATCGGGGGCCTAGGCATATAGTAGCATACCACTCTCAGTGTTCGGGTCTGATGAATCCGCCGGCTAAGTGTCGTGACTATCGCTGTTCGATCGAGAAGGTGTACTGCCCACGCGCGGGTTAACCTTTCCGCTTTGCCAGGGCTCGGTATTGGATAGGCATCTATGTTGCGTCGGACTTCGTCGCTCAGAGGATGGGATAAACCGTGGGTGTGATATCGACCAGCCATAGTGACAGGTAGCCGAACACGGATTGCCATAGACAACCTCCGTACCTCGTACACCTGCTAAGGGAAAACCCCTAACAGCTCCCACTGTATCAAGTACAGTCCACACGGGCTTCATAGCTAAAAGAGGACGGAAGGGCAAATACGGCAGCTCACGCAGACTGCAGTCAATTTAACCATACCCACAACTCAATATTACTCGCGCACGTTCGAGTACTCGTAAGGCCATTGGTACAGCTCATAACAGAGCACCCCCGGACCACTCCAACCATCATCCCCACTTCAACAACCAACCAACCCTGACAATATCCGAAACCCTGGAAATGCAGACTTGAATCTTGGAGATGCCCCAGAGAATGATGAGATTGAAGACCAAAGCCCTGAAGATGATGATGATTCGGAAGGTGAAGATTATCAAGACCCAATTACCACCATATTGGATCCAAACGATGACGCCGAAGACCGACTTCATAAGGTATTCAAAGCCATCCTTGAACTACTTTACAAGGATATTCTTAAAATCAACAAACGTCTTGCCACCCAAAACCGAAAATTGGCAACTCGCTTGGCCTCAATTGAAACCAAACATGAAATTGCCCTCAATACTATCGCCACCCTTGGACAACGAGTCGAATATCTTGTTCAAATTCAAGCCTCACAGAAAGATGCACCCCCAGCACCTCCAGACCTACTAACACCAGCAGTCCCGGAAGGGACTTCCCCTCAGCCCACATTATGGTCAGCAATTGCATCCGCATGCGCAAAGAAAGACCCCC
>MU122095.1:81694-95953 GCA_014904905.1 Wilcoxina mikolae CBS 423.85
CTACGACAACTGGGCTACCCAATCCCCATTCTATTGTGGGTAGAACACTTCTTATCCAACCGCACAACAGCACTGGCATTTGATGGAAGAAAGGAAGACCTCAGTCCTGTCCGAACAGGGATCCCTTAAGGATCACCTGCATCACCAATTCTTTTCCTCCTGTATCTCAGTCCTCTCTTCTACAAACTCACAACCCAATACCCCTGCTTCTGGACTCCAAGCTACATTGACGATGTTGCCATTGTGGTTCGAAGCAAATCAAACGCCTATAATGCATGTTGCCTGGAAGCAGCTGCACGAACAGCTTTCAAATGGGCCGCAAACAATGCTGTACGATTTGATAACTCAAAGTCAGAGATGATGCACTTCCACAACAAACGAAACAGTGATACCACAGACAATGAAAGGATTACCCTACCCAATGGTACAACCATTTCCACTGGCACTAAGGGCATCAGCCCAGACGTGGTCAGGAGGATTGGTATTTGGTTTGACAGGAAAATCAACTTCACACACCATGTTATGCTGAAGGCCGCAAGTGGCAAAAGAGCCCTTGGAGCCCTCAAATCACTAGCCAATACAGAATCAGGATTAACTCCTAGTTCAGTCCGCCAACTATACAATGCATGTGTTATACCTGTTTGCGGCTTTAGGGCCGAAGTATGGTGGAAAGGGCAAGCAACGTATGAACAGAAGTTTGAAACAGTTCAGAATACAGCTCTTCATTGTATACTTGGAGCCTTCCGTACATCACCAAAAATAGCCTTGCACAACGAAGCTGCCCTCCCCTCGGTAGCTGTACGACTTAATCACATTCGACGAAAATATGCAATTCGAATACTCACATTTCCCGAAATGCACCCAATCCGACAACGTTGCCCATCGACATTCCCTCCATTCTATGAATCTCCTGAGTCCAGTAACACTAGTAGATCCTGGATTCCTTGGGACAGCATGCAACAAAATAATCGCAAATTTGAAACACGTCTCATCGAAACGTTATCTACCATCAGTCCATAGATCTCAAACAGTTTGGAGATTGAAAACTATTCTACCACCGCCTGCCCAACATGGATCGAAAGCAGAGTCAAAACACACATTAGTCCCCTTCCAAGAGAAAAGGAAGCCAAAGCCCACAAAACCCAGTACGCAATGTTGAAAAACGATGACCGCAATATTATTTGTTATACGGATGGATCAATGTTGAAGGAAAACATTGGGGCAGGAACCGTTGTGAAAATGACAGGAGAAGCAGTCATGGAAGCGACCTACCCAATGGGCCATCAACAAGAAGTTTACGATGCCGAATTACTTGGAATTCTTAAAGCTGCAAAAACATGCTTTCAGATATGTCAACGTAATAACCTCACCAAAAGACACATATGGATCTTCACAGATAATCAAGCTGCCATACAACGTCTCAATACTTTCAAACCCAGCCTTGGACAGTCCACTTCCCTGGCACTCTCCAATATCTCCAACAACCTCTATGCACTCAAGACTACGATCACAGTACAATGGGTTCCTGGCCATACAGACATACCTGGAAACGAACTTGCCGACATGTCGGCAAATAGGGCGACTCTCGAAAAACCACCTACCTACTATCATACCTCCTTATCCTACCTTAAGAGGGTAATCCGAGCAGCCAAAATACAGGAATGGGGCGATTGGTGGATGAGATACCCAGTAAAGGGAAAGAACTATGTTGGAACTTTCCGTACCAAACCAGACCAGATCTTCACCAGTGGTAACCACCAGTTTACCTCAACTGTCACACAATTATGAACAGGCCATGGTTACTTCCGCAGTTACCTATACAAAATACCAACAAACTCTGTTGACTCCCCACACTGTCCATGTCACCATGGAGGTCCCCAGTCACCAGAATATCTTCTTTTGAGGTGCCCCTTATATCAACGTGAAAGACAAAGAATGCAGAAAGAAATTGGAGTGGTTCATCCTCGATATCTCTGGAAGCATCTTCTATATACTGACAATGCAATGAAACCTTTGAAACATTTTCTAAACGACACACATATAGCAACACGAAGGTGGTACCTGGGCCAATTCCGCGATGATGAATACCTTGGGCAGGGTAACAATCGGATTGTGGATCAGGGACCAGTCAACAACGAGGAGGAGAAATATCAGAGCAAGAGTGGAGAGGATAATCAGGGTTGTGAGGAAGAATCGATGGGGGTAGACGTAGTGGGATAGAATGAGGAAAGGAGAAAGAGGAAGGGTGGAGGAGGGTAAACTCCAGGGGGAGAACCCGCATGATATGCAGGACCAGGCCGAACGAAACTGACAGATGTTTCACTATTGTACGAAGTGTGTTACAGACCACTATGATTTCTTGAATATTTCTTTGTAACTAGAACAGGGGTGACAGGAGGCTGCGGAGTGGTGCTACCTAGCCAGGGGTGTTATGTTTTTCCTTTGTTCAGTTTTATTTGTTATGCTTGTTCTTGGTTATTTGTTTGTATCTCACCGGCCATAGCCTGCGGGCTGCATGCTGTTTGATGAAAAAATAAATAAATAAATAAATTCACCAGTGGTAACCGCCAGTTTACCTCAACTGTCACACAATTACGAACAGGCCATGGTTACTTCCGCAGTTACCTATTCAAAATACCAACAAACTCTGTTGACTCCCCACACTGTCCATGTCACTATGGAGGTCCCCAGTCACCAGAATATCTTCTTTTGAGGTGCCCCTTATATCAACGCGAAAGACAAAGAATGCGGAAAGAAATTGAAGTGGTTCACCCTCGATATCTCTGGAAGTTTCTTCTATATACTGACAAAGCAATGCAACCTTTGAAACATTTTCTGCACGACACACATATAGCAACACGAAGGTGATACTTGGGTCAATTCCGCGATGATGAATACCTTGGGCAGGTTAACAATCGGATTGTGTGTCAGGGAACTGTCAACAATGTTGTGGAGGAACATCAGAGCGAGAGTGGAGAGGATGATGAGGGACAGGAGGAAGAATTGGAAGGGGAAGGTGTGGTGAGATAGATTGAGCGAAGGAGAAAGGGGAAGGGTGGAGGAGGGTAAACTCCAGGGGGAGAGGCCGCATGATATTCAGGACCAGGCCGAACGAAACTGACAAATTTCCCACTATTGTACTAAGTGTGTTACAGACCACTATAATTGTTTTTGAATATTTCTTTATAACTAGAGCAGGGGTGACAGGAGGCTGCGGAGCGGTGCTACCTAGCCAGGGATTTTTCGTTTTTTCCTTTGTTCGGTTTCATTTGTTATGCTTGTTCATGGTTATTTGTTTGTACTTTACCGGCCATAGCCTGTGGGCTGCATGCTGTATGATGAATAAATAAATAAATAAATGTTGAATTGATTGGTGGCTGCTAAGTAGGCATTTCGGAGACAGTGAAAGGGAAGTCCATCAGGTCCGGGGGCTTTGCGTGGTGCAGAGGCAAAGATTGCTTCTTTGATTTCGGTGGGAGTGAATGTGACCCATGGCAGAGTTTGTCGATTGGTGACATCAGTCGGGGGAGGTGAGACTGGTGGGGGAGGGGACATTGTAGATCGGAAAAGGGCAGCCTTTTCTTCAAAAGTAACCCCAGTTGTGTTGGAGAATGACAGGGGAGGTGTTCTCTGGGTTTTCCTTGGTTTGGTGCAATGGAGGGCAGTAAATATTTCAGTGCCTTGTGCATTTGCTAAAAAGTCAATCCACATTGTTGTTTTGGAGGTGCAAATTTCCCGGCAGTATTGGTTCTGAACAGCTTAGAACTTGATATGATCGCTATCGAGGTGAGTTTTCTTCCATTGCTTCTGAGCTCAGTTCATATTTGTTTGGGAGATTCTGAGTTGGGGTGTCCACCAGCGCTTCCAATGCATTGTAAGTTGGAGGACAGGGGTGGATGCCTTTACTGCATCAAGAATCATGTCTCGTAGCAGTTCGGCAGATTTATCAAGGTTTGATTCGGTTGGCTGTTCATGTAGGTATTGCCAGACCATTCGTGAGGCATGGGATAGTGTATTGAGTTTTTTGGAGAATATGTCCCAATCTGTTTTATTCCAGTTGTATCTTATCATGTCGCAGTGGGTGGTGACTAGTTCAGATTCTGCCACAATATCGAATCGAATTGTTGCATGGTCTGAGCCTGTTGAACCATTGTCATCCACTGCCCAATTTATTACTGAGTCATGAATAGCTTGTGATGTAAAGGCAAGGTCGAAAATAGAGGTTCCCTTGCCAGTTCGGTAATAGGATGTTGGGGTGTCTGGTTCATTGAGGAGGGAAAAGTTGTTAGTTTCCATTATCTGAACAATTTCGTCTGCGCGTTTGGGTGTTTTGATTTGTGAATTCCACCAGGTATGATGGGCATTCATATCACCAGCAATAATGTATCGTTCAGGCAATGGGATATTGGTGAAGCTTCTTGGAATGATATAGAGGTTAGAGGAGCCTTCATGTTCATTATAAATATTGAAGACTGTGATCGGTGCAATTGAGGGAGTTGATATTTCAAGGACTTGAATATCTGGATCCTGTAAGGACGTACGTCCTTGTATGGATAGATACTTGAAGATACGGTAGCAAACGGGAGTATGTGATAAAGATATCAATTGTACGGTATGTAGGTAAGATAATCGCTAGTCTGCCAAAAGCACTTCGCGAGGTGATTATATATGAAGGGCGGTTACCCGGCCTCGGCAGCTAAGTTCGCTTGGGAGCCAAGTGTGCTTGAGAGCCAAGTGCGCTTGGGAGGGCCATTACATCATCCCCCTCTTTATCAGCAGACCTCCTGGACTGCAGCATATATACATTAAGAAAGACAAGATAAGATACGTACGCCTTCGTACGACTGCATAAGTCCCGCGACCGATCTGTGCCCTCACGGCGGCCTCACGGCGGATCCGGCGCACGGGGAAACTCCACCTCCCATGGCGATGGTAAAACCCGTGCCGACGCCATTTATACCGTGCCGAGATCCATAAGAAGCGAAGAGAAGAAAGAGAAGAGAGAGAAGAGAAGGAAACGTCCAATTGACCCTGAATCCTCCAAGTCCACCTCCGAATCGAGGTCGCTCCAGCAGCAGGCTTGCAAGTCCATGGTTCCGAATATCCAAGTGGACTTCCAGTTTCTCCGAATCCAAGCAATTGATCTCCGTAGTGCTAGCTCGGTGGTGCTCGAATCGGTAAATGCCATTGGCCGACTTGCGGGCGTCATTCGGCATCGATCTATCGTAGTTGACACGTGATATGCCGGACGGAGTCTCGACTTCCGACTAGTCGATCGATTGTATCTGAGGGGCAAGGCCATCGCGGCCGGTATCGCATCGCTGCAGCAGTCAACTAGCATAATTGCATCATGTACTTATCTTGGTCATAGCTGCTGCTCTTGAGAGCCCTCGGATTCGTATGATTTCTCTAATCCCATGTCTCTGTGCTTTCGTATATCCAAGCACACGGCAGACCTCATCGGTGATAGCCTCCGCTCTCGGCATTAATCATATGCGTCTCACCGATTGGTTCCAGGTTGACTCGTATATCGGTTATCGGGATTCGACTTTCCGTTGACATTCTGCTTCAGATCCAGTGGTGGTTGACCTGAGTCGGCCTCGTTCGGCCCTCGATTGCAGTCATATATGGACATGTATTCGTCATGCTCGTTCGAGTTGCGGTATCTCACTCGTAAGTGTGCCATAAGGTCATACTCACAAAGTAACCAAGTATGCTCCCGCTCCACGTGCATCAAGGCATCCATTCTCCGATTCATATGCCTTCGACTTCCGAATCCACGAAAGTAGTGGGTTTGCACATGCCATGCCCTTCCGAGCCTAGCGGTAGGGCGCGCACCCTAAAATCTAGCCTGATATGGTTAATCACCACTGTCGGCGGCAACGTCAATCGATTATCGTCGTGGCTTCGTTCAATTCAGGCCCATTGCAGAGCGTATTCGTTCGTTGATATGTCTAATTCGTAAGCATTCCGTACAAGGTCATAGTTACCATGTAATTTGGTGCGTTTGCGTTCTCGGCTATGAAGCTCCAATGCGGTAGCCTTCTCATACGTCCATTAAGGATTGCAGCCGGTTCGCATTCCGCGCAGCTTGACATCTCGATTGCTGGTTTGGCTGGCTCTCTGCCGCTTGCACTGGGTGCGATTGACTTCATTGATCGTTGGTTGCAGCTGATTGTGCATTCGATGCATTCGGTGGTGCTTCCGATTCGGTGATGAATACCAGTAGCATAGCCATTGACTTCTCGTTCGCTCCTAGGCTTCTCGGTGCGCTTGCACTTGATCTTGTTGACTTACTTCGCAGCCGCTGACGTACTTCCTTATGTACGCGTCCATTGTAGGCCAATAGAAATCCCTAGAGGCTAACGCAGCAGTTTTAAGAGCTTCAAAGTGACTGGACTCAGGGTTGTCATGAAGGAGACTTATCACTTTACCGCAGAGAACATCGTCCGCAGGGACATATATTCTCCCCCCGTAGGTCAGAGCTCCAGCGACGACGCTCCATTGGTTCTCGTCTTCGGCTTCGGCTGTGGCTTCAGCTGTGTCCATTGCGTTATCGACTAGCTTACCCGAGACGTCGACCGCCAATGGGTCAGTAGCCAGGGCCTTCTTAATCACCGGTAGGAGGTCATCGTAGGGTTCTACTGTCAGGGTCGCCAAGAGCCGTCCGACAGGCTTCTCGTAGCCGATCTCATAATCGGGCCGTTTCGACGGGCCGTCGGCGGGGTTTTTTGTGCCTTCTAGGTGCTCGGTAGTGAAGTCGTAGGCGAGGCTAAGTGCGCTTGCGAGTCAAGTGCACTTACGAGGCCAAGTGCACTTGCGAGCCAGGTGCATTTACGAGGTCAAGTGCGCCTACGAGGCCAGGTGCACTTGACGTCTGCAGCATGATGGGTTCGTTGCGGTGGTAATGGTGAGTCATTCCAGCACTTGCAGTGCGGAATTCGTTTGAAGTAGCGGTTTCTCACTTTCCGGAACTGTCATTCCCTTCTTTTGAGGTCGGTGCTCCGTCGACGACTAAATGCGGTGTCGATTCTCATCGATTCCCATCGATTTTCTCGTTAAGGACAGTTTCGATTGCCATTGGGGCTTTCGTGCTTCTGTATCTGCATTCAATTGCAAGTCTCGCAGAATCTCTTATAAAGTAAGCGTTTCTTAAAGAAAGGATAGACTTAAAACGTAACCTTGTATCACCATATCGGCAAGAAGACTTGTTATCCTTCTCAAGAGCGTGCACAATTGCACCCTGCGCTCGAGAATCTGCATTCCGCGACTCTCCCGTGGCTCAATAAGTGCCATACGCCCAGCAGCCGTTTGCCATCGCTGCCAACATGGTCAAGCATCTCCGAGATCAATGGAATGGGTTACCGATTCTTGATTGTGCTCGCATTGAGAGCTCGGTAGTCAACTTCAGAGTTTCAAGTCGCTGTCCTTCTTTGCAAAGATATCGGCGCTGGCGCCGGTGATGATGGCCGCTGGGTAAAACCATTGGCCAGGTTTGTCTCGATGTAGGCCTTTAGAGTTCTTGACTCAACCTCCGACAGGTAATAGGTACACCCATATGGCAGCTTGTGCCCGGGGTCCATCGCATGGTCAATTGACCGGTGCGGTGGCAAGGTCTCCTCTTTGGCCTTACTAAAGACCTCCACGAATTACTGGTACTCGGTTGCGCTATCGGTGCGCGTCTATCATCTCCGCTGTATCGGCCAGTATATCTTATACAACGCCGTTTCTGCTCCACTCGTGTTAGCCAATTTGATCAATGCAAAAGATGGAGCGGTAAATGTCGCGGAAACCAGGAGCCACGGGTCTAACGGCCATCCACGATGGAACCAAGGCACCGCAGCCGGTGAACTCCCTTCTTGACTCGGCGAGCCGGTAGCAGTCATTCAAGCCCCGCATTGTTGGTAACTCTTCTGCCGCAACTACCGCCGCTGCTCCTGCTCGCTCGTCCAGCTCCAGGCGCTCCTCTCACCATTGGTGATGCCTTCCATGGAAGCTCACAGCAACCCTGTGCAATCGCCAAGGCGTATGACGAATGCCGTGAGAATCTCGTCGCTAGCTAAGAGATTCTCGAATGCGATGGCTCCAAGCAGATGTATGTCTGGAACCCCGCCCTCCTCAGATGCCTGTGGAGGATCCGACGTCACATTGACGGTGGCCGCCGGTGTATTTGCATCGCCACTTGGGGTCCGCAGAGATAGAAGTCGACCGGATGTCCAGTCGACATCAGGTCATATGCCATAGGCACAACCAGCACCTCCGGTTCGTCAACCGAGGGCTATCATGTCACTGCACGGAGGGGCAAATTCTGCGAATCGCGTGCGTGTCTCACCCGATTGAGATTGACAACATAAATGACGTTTATTCTCCTATATACAAAAGGATAACCATTTGCCCAATCCTGATCAGGGATATGGAGGAGAGGATGCGTCCACTCCCGCTAGGGGATAAGACGACATTGATGTGCATCCATTCCCGCTAGGGGATACGATGACTTGAGGTGTGATTTTGTTCGTGTTTTCGTATTTGTTCATTCGTCTCGTAAAATCGCACAATGGAGTATCGGCTTGGTTTGCTTGACACTTTAGAACATTCAGGGGTTAAACTTCCCACTCAGAGCTGCTTCATGAAATGCGGTTGCAGCTCCACTATCAGGGTCTTGAACTCTGCCCATCGGTAGTCTTTCTCCGTAAGTGCACTTCGTTTGTGCAATGCTAACGCTCGTAGGTGCACTTCGGAGCTTCCGCTCAGATCGGAGGAAGGTAATCGTCAAGTGCGCTTCAGAGCTTCCGCTCAGATCGTAGAAAGGTAATCTTCAAGTGCGCTTCAGAGCTTCCGCTCAATTCGTAGCAAGGTAATCGAACGCGTTTATCGTCGGTGACTTCTCAGTGGTGTGGCCATCAGGCCGGTCATGAATGTATCAGGGCCGATTGACATCCGAATCGTCTCGGAATTGACTCTGCTCACGTCAATCAACTCCAATAGACGGAGTACTTATCCCGAATCATCACCCTAGCGATGAATCTGTATGGGTTCCGAGTAGTGACGCGTTGGAAAAGTGGTATCGTAGAACCAATTAGTCGACATGTGAGAGTGACGTTGATGAAGGTTCGATTCGTCTCGATCAACCGTTCGTATGCGATGGGTCTCGTTAAACGCGTTTCGAGGTGTTCTCAGCAGTGGCCATAAGGGCCGGTGGCAGGTTTCTCGGCGACGGTTGACATCCGATTGATCTCGGAATCGCCGTGGAATCGTCTGTATATCGATCGCGGTCGGTGATGCGACTCTTCGAATCGATTGACCTCCGAATCGCCTCGGAATGGTCTCTGTGGTAGTCAATTGACTCGATATAGATTACTTATCAAGTTTCGATGCTTGTAGGTCTCGAAAAGTGAGGTGTTGCGACGCGTTCGAATTCGTCATGTTGAGTAGTAGCCTACTTGGCCGGCGACACGAAACTCAGGGCCAATTGACTTCGGAATCACCTCTGCTTCCGTCAATTAACTCGATTGAAGGGTATACATATCCTGATTCATCAATCTACTGATGATACTCGTTGTAGGTCGAGAATGGAGTTTTCGAGTTCTCAGGAGTATCTATCACGGCAGGTGACACGTCTCTCGGGACTGATTGACATCTACATCATCTCGGAATCGTCCCTACTACCGTCAATCAACTCAATTGGATGATTACTTATCTTGTATCGACAATCTAACGATAGTTCTCGGTGTAGGTCTGACACGTCGAAAAAGTAAAGAATTCACGAAATCCCGTGAGCGAAACGTATCTGGTGACTGAAAAGCGATTATAGTGTAAGGACGTACGTCCTCGTATGGATAGATACTTAAAGATACGGTTGCAAACGGGAGTATGTGATAAAGATATCAATTGTACGGTATGTAGGTAAGATAATCGCTAGCGTGCCAAAAGCACTTCGCGAGGTGATTATATATGAAGGGCGGTTACCAGGCCTCGGCAGCTAAGTGCGCTTGGGAGCCAAGTACGCTTGAGAGCCAAGTGCGCTTGGGAGGGCCAAGTGCACCTGGCACTGCCATTACAGATCCTGGCTGATGTCGGTTCATGGGGAGCATTTGATATAGGGGTTGTTTTTGGCCACATAGGCAATTGTCCTATTGTGTTTTCTTAAGTTTTTAGGTGGTATCAATAGCTCAAATCCTGGGTGGGTTGTAATGAATGTATTGTCTGGGTTGAATCCAGGTTCTTGGAGTAAAAGAAGGTTGGCCGTTCCAACTGCAAAGTCAAGAAGTGTATTGATAACTAAGGAGGAACGGTTGCAATTATGTTGTATGATTCGAATTTCTGTTGATGAATATGAAGTTTGTTTAGGCATGGTTAGGGGTGGGGTGGTATTTCATAAACCTGGCTCGTACTTCGGCACGGAGGGCGGTGATTGTTGGGCATTTTGAATCATTGGCCTGGTGATTTCCCTTGCAGTTGAAACATTTGATAATATTGTGGTCGCACTGTTTACCTTTGCTGGGACATGATCCGCACGAGTGGGAAGTGGTAGTGTGAGGTTCGGCACATATATTACATATTGCAGGTTGTTTGCAGCGAAGGAAGGAGTGGCCAAATTGTTGACAATTAGTGCATTGATCGGTCGGTCGGGATGCAACATATCGTTCAGCCTAGCGTGTTTTTCTGTCTACTTGAACTCTGTGGTCTTGTATAAGCTGTGCTTCGTGTTCAGTACGGACTGCAATGACTATTGAGGTTGCTTTTTTATGTGGTCGGGTCTCTGGCTTTGTCAGGGATCATGGTAGGGTTGTGAGCTTGATATGATTGTTGTTCATCTCAATATCTTCTTTCAACAATTTCATTCCCGTTTCACACTTGGGAAACATATTAATGTCGATGGAATGAACCATCATTCGGATCCAGGTATCCTGTTTTTTGAGACTCTGGGCATTTGTATCAACTGAAAGAACTGTTTCCTCAATAGCAGCTTTGTGAGCTGGTACCAATTCAACAGGGCACGCATCAGCAGTAAGGAGGACCAGGTTGTGTTTCTAGTTTGCAGAAACATGGCCAATTTTGGCCAAGGGATCAGCCTGGCAGGTGCGGAGAGTGGCATTGATTGCAAGTTTAAGTTGGGTAAGGTCAGCAGTGACTGGTTGATCAATATGTCGGGCAATTACAAGTGTGCATTGTTTTTTGGTAACAGGGCGGGGATTAAGGGTGCGTTCATTCTTGTCTTTCGGGGGGTCTTTCTTTGCACATGCGGATGCAATTGCTGACCAAAATGTGGGCATAGGGGAAGTCCCTTCCGGGACTGCAGGTGTTAGTAGGTCTGGGGGTGTTGGCGGTGCATCTTTCTGTGAGGCTGGAATTTGAACAAGATATTCGACTTGTTGTCCAAGAGTGGCGATAGTATTGAGGGCAATTTCATGTTTGGTTTCAATTGAGCCCAAGAGAGTTGCCAATTATCGGTTTTGGGTGGTAAGACTTTTGTTGATTTTAAGAATATCCTTGTGAAGTGGTTCAAGGATGGCTTTGAATACCTTATGAATTGAGTCTTCAGCTAAATTGTTTGGATCCATTATATTGGTAATGGGGTCTTGATAATCTTCATCTTCCGAATCATCATCATCTTCAGAGCTTTGGTCTTCAATATCATCATTCTCTGGGGCATCTCCAAGATTCAGGTCTGCATCTCCAGGGTTTCCGATATTGTCAAGGTTGGTTGGTTGTTGAGGTGGGGATGATGGTTGGGGTGGTCCAGAGGATGCTCTGTTATGAGCTATACCAATGGCCTTATGAGTACTTGAACGTGCGCGAGTAATATTTAGTTGTGGGTATGGTGAGCTTGACTGCTTTTTGCGTGAGCTGCCGTATTTGCCCTTCCGTCCTCGTTTAGATATGTAGCCTGTGTGGAATGTACTTGATACAGCGGGGGCATCCATTGCGGAAAGTGGATCAGAACTTGGATTCGGGTAAAGATACATTCCGTATGTACTGGAAGCACCAGGTGGGTATGGGGGTGACATAGGGTCTAACATGAATGTCTTGTCAGGGTTCACTCTATTCAAAATATGGTACAGTTATTGTAATTTGCTAAGTATTTTGAAATTGGTAAAAGTCCGACGTGTGAATGTTGTTATATGTGGCCTCGGTACCACCTGTACCCAGAGGGGGTTAGAGCTTCACCTCCTTTGTCCTAGCAAAGTGTTGGAGCCTTGTACTAGAGCCTTTGCTTCCTCACAGCAGATACAGAGACACCCAATAATGGGGCTGTAAAACCACTGCAAGAAAGGAAGTGCAACTTATCTCTGGAGGATTTACCCAAAGACTCTGGGGATCAATGGCGGCAAAGTAGCCGGACGTCGTTGCCTGCACCCTGGGAGGTCTGCTGGGCCCCGGTGGCCAATAGTATGTAAAATGCGAAAATGCGAAAATGCGAAAATTCGAAAAACGGGCGTTGCCAACTCAAATCGTGTCCGATTATGCTGAAACCTCGGCATGGTGGACCTGGCTGTCTATCGAGACTGTGATTCCAACGGCGTTCGGAACGGGTGAACACTCGCAGAGAAACGATGAGATTCGAAATCGTGTTTTTGGCTTCCAGAGATTTTGGCCCAGGTAGTCTGGGGCTTGTAGGAAGGTGTGGATGGTTTGTTCTAAGGGCGTTGAAGGCCGCTGAATCGATTGCCGTTGTCCGCCTGTGAATGGGAGTTGATTCCGCTGAGATAGAGGGGGGGTAAAGGTGAAAAAGTGACTTTTCGATGAATTGGTGTAACTATTGCAAATCCTGAGCTTTTGGTCTGAAATTGGAGCGTGGGCCTCGTACATATGTAGACTCAATGCTCCCAAAGTATGAAGTCAATTGGAAAAGAATTGGTTGTTGAATAATCGGTGGGGATCCTTTTGCAGGGGGGGGAAAAGAGGGGGTAAGGGGTCCAGCTTTCCACCCAGCAACAATAAAGGTCCTATGAAAGAGATGCCCTATCGTAGGGGGGGTAATCAGGGGTAAGGAATCGATTCGCAGTGTCCGTTTGTCAATAGCTATTGTGGTTGTTGACATATTTTCGAAAATCGGTTTTGCTGGTATGGTTTAGCGATTACGACTGAGACTAGTGTCGGAGTAGAAGATGAGCCTTTGGAACTGTCAGATGCACTTGTCAGAGCCACCTACCCGAGTTGCCTATAGTTCTCCATTGTATTGAGCACTAGTAGGGATTGTAGGCTACTATCAAAGCTGCTGGCAGGGTTGTTAAATTAAGGGCGCCGGGCCGCACCGAGGTTAATTGGTGGCTTGAGATATTTGCCAGGTAAGTTTTCCTACAGTACATACCTAAGTACGTGTATGAAGCTAAGATACATCCTCAAGCACCACAAAGCCTTGAAACCTCTAACTATGTGCAGATTCATGATGATATTCTACATACAATGTGTAATGGCGGTGCCAGGTGCACTTGGCTCTCAAGCGCACTTGGCTCCCAAGCGCACTTGGCCTTCTCAAGTGCACTTGGCTGCCGAGGCCGGGTAACCGCCCTTCATATATAATCACCTCGCGAAGTGCTTTTGGCACACTAGCGATTATCTTACCTACAATCGATATCTATACTACTTATTCCCGTTTGCAACCGTATCTACACGTATCCGCCCATACGAGGACGTACGTCCTTACACAATGCAACATTCGAGTTATAAGTCCTTCCTTTTGTTCACCTTCTGTTCAGGAGAGCGGTCGTTGCCCACGGAGTATCGATGGAGAGATTTGGCTCGATTTGCGTGAGCACAAGATTCAGGATTGCCTCTGCCCCTTTAACTCTCATGATTCTGGATACCACGCTGAAGCATATCAAGCGACACTGGTGTATTGGGATCCACATAAAGTGATCCCTAAGTGGTTGCGCGATAGGTGTCTAGTGGTGTGGCCCAACATTCAAGTCTGAGCAATAGAAAGAGCAGTGAAAGAGTGGTGAATCTCTTATAACTTTTTCTCTGACAAGCAACTCACGTATATTCCAACTTCTGCTTGACAAGGGGTTCCAACGTCACGACATACGATCTAACTTCAACTCTGACATGGCAGTCTAACTGATATCTACATATACGGCATAAACTCAACTCTGACAAGCGGTCCCAACGTGACGACATACAGTCTAACTTCAACTCTGACACGGCAGTCTAACTGATATCAACTCTGACAGCCGACTCTGACATGGGCACATATATGGCATAACCACAACTCTGACAAGCGGTCCCAACGTCACGACATACGGTCTAACTTCAACT
>MU122095.1:116102-132592 GCA_014904905.1 Wilcoxina mikolae CBS 423.85
AGGACCAGGCAGAACGAAACTGACATATTTTTCACTATTGTATGAAGTGTGTTACAGACCACTATGATTTCTTGAATATTTCTTTGTAACTAGAGTAGGGGTGACAGGAGGCTGCGGAGCGGTGCTACCTAGCCAGGGGTTTTTCGTTTTTCCTTTGTTCAGTTTTATTTGTTATGCTTGTTCTTGGTTATTTGTTTGTACCTCACCGGCCATAGCCTGCGAGCTGCATGCTGTATGATGAATAAATAAATAAATAAATAAATAGTTCTGATTCTGCCACAATATCGAATCGAATTGTTGCACAGTCTGAGCCAGTTGAAGCATTGTCATCTACTGCCCAGTTTATAACTGAGTCATGGATAGCTTGTGATGTAAAGGCAAGGTTGATAATTGAGGTTCCATTGCCAGTTGGGTAATAGTATGTTGGGGTGTCCGGTTTATTGAGGAGGGAAAAGTTGTTAGTTTCCATGATCTGAACAATTTCATCTGTGCGTTTGGATATTTTGATTTGTGAATTCCACCATGTATGATGGTGTAAGGACGTACGTCCAAGTACGGCCTCGTATAAGAGTAGAAGGATAGATATGGTTGCAAACGGGAAAAAGCAATATATATCAAATGTATGGTATGTAGGTAAGATAATGGCTAGTGTACTAAAAGCACTTCGCGAGGAGATTATATATGAAGGGCAGTTACCCGGCCTCGGCAACCCAGTACACTTGGGAGTCAAGTGTACCTTGCACCGACATTACATCATCACCCTCTTTATCAGCACACCTTCTGGGCTGCGACACATATATATATACATGAAGAAAGATAAGATACGGTGCGTACGCCTTCATACGTCTGGATAAGTCCCACGACAGATCGGTGCCATCAAGGCGGCCTCAACGGCGAATCTGGTGAACGGAGAAACTCCACCTCCAGTGGTGATGGTAAAACCCATGCCGACGCCATTTATACCGGGCCGAGATCTATAAGAAACGAAGAGAAAGAGCATAGAAGGAAATGTCCAATTGTCCCTAGATCCTCCAGTTGCACCTCTGAGCCGTAGTCCAACTCTGAGCCATAGTCCACCTCTGAGCCGTGGTCCACCTCTGAGCCGTGGTCCACCTCTGGACAGTACCGCGGCGATGAACGTCGATTATGGCTGTGGCTTCCTTGGATGCTCCCGATGGAACTCGTCAACTAGTTCTTGAGCATTCTGGAGGTCCTCTTCCGGCTCCCAACTCGTGTGTAGGTAGTTGTAACCGGCCCACGGAGCGAGATAGTGGAGCTTTCGGTAGCGTCGCTTGGAATCGAGAATCTGTTCGACCTCCCACTGGTCCGTATCGTCGACAATCGTCAGCTGCGGTTCCGATGGCGGCGAGTACTTATCAAGCAGGGATACATGAAACACGTTGTGTACACACATCGTCTTTGGGAAGTCTAATTTGTAAGCATTCTTATTGATGACTTTACTCACCATGTATGGTCCCACGCACTTGTAATCTAGCTTCTTGGACGTTCTCGCCGTCTTGATGTTGCGAGTCGAGAGCCAGACCTTATCCCCGACCTCGAACGTCATCTCTTTGCCACCGGCGTACTTCGTCTGACAGGCTTGGGCTTCCCACAAGTTCTCCCGGAGGGTACGGTGTTGTTCCTCGAGGGCGGTTGCCATGGAGTCCGCTTGGGCTTCCAACTTCAAGCGGGTTTGAACTAAGTCCCTGGGTGCCTTGAGCTGCATCGTCGGATGGTAGTTGTAGTTGGCCCAGAAGGGGGTCATCCTTGTCGAAGCATACACAGAGTTGTTGTACGCGAATTCGGCCAATGGTAGGACCTCCATCCAGTTATCCTGCTCATAGTTGCAAAAGGCTTGGAGATACTGCTCTATCGTCTGATTCTGCCGTTCCGTCTGGCCGTCCATCTGCGGATGAAAAGCGGTCGGCAGGCGGTGATCCATACTCATGTGACTGTAGACCCTCGCCCAAAATCGGCTTGTGAACTGAGTGCCCCGATCGGTGATGATGTTGTCAGGGACACCATGTTTGCAGATCACATGCTCGAAGAAGAACCTAGCCAAATCTGGTGAGTCGACATCCTTTCTGCAGGACAGGTAGATCGCCATCTTTGTCAGTCGATCGACGATGACTAGGATCCCCGTGTATTCGGACGTGGTCGATTCTGGCAAGTCTGTGAGGAAGTCCATGGTGACGCCTTCACAGGGTCGTGACTGTGGTAGCAGCAGCATGTTGATTCCGTGGCGGGCATGCCGCGGGGCCTTGATTCGGTAGCATACTTCGCAGCTGCTGACGAACTTCCTTATGTGCGCGTCCATTGAGGGCCAAAAGAAATCCCTAGAGACTAGCTCAGCAGTTTTAAGAGCTCCGAAGTGACCGGACTCGGGGTTGTCATGGAAGAAACTTATCACTTTGCCGCCGAGAGCATCGTCCGTGGGGACATATATCCTCCCCTCATACGTCAGAGATCCAGCAACGACGCTCCACTGGTTCTTGTCGTTGGCTTTGGCTTTGGCTTTGGCTTTGGCTTTGGCTTTGGCTTTGGCTTTGGCTTTGGCTTCGACTGTGGCCATTGGGTTATCGACTAGCTTACCCGAGACGTTGACCGCCAATGGGTCAGTAGCCTGGGCCTTCTTAATCGTCGGTAGGAGGTCATCGTAGGGTTCAACTGTCAGGGTCGCTAAGAGTCGTCCGACAGGCTTCTCGTAGCCGATCTCATAATCGGGCCGTCGGCAGGGCTTTTGGCGCCTTCCAAGTGTTCGATGCTGATGTCGTACGCCGAGAGGATTTCCGACCACCTAGCTTGTCGCCGTGAGAGCACTTTGGAACTTTAGAAATACTCAAGGTTCTTGTGGTCGTGACTCGTACCGCACCAGCACTTTGTGACGGGCGCCCTCCAGATAGTGCCACCATTGCTTGAAGGTCTCGACGATGGCAAGGGGTTCCCGATCGTACGTGTCGTAGTTCTGCTCAGTCGGAGAGCATTTTCAAGAGTAGAAATTGACTGGCCGCAGAGTTCCGAAGCCATCATACTGGTTCAGGATGCCTGCAATCGGGAAGCCACTCGCGTCCGTCTGGAGGATGATCGGCTTGGCTGGGTCGAAGTGCTGCAAAATTGGTGCTGCGGTGAAGGCCTTTATGAGCTTCCTGAAAGCCAGCTCGGCTTCTCTCGTCCACTCCCACTTGGTCATTGACTTTTTGGTTGACTTCGAACGACCTCCAGTATTCTGTTTCCCGGATTTCCTGGGCTCACTTGACTTTAGTAGTTCAGTAAGAGGAAGTGTCACCTTCATGTATTTCCTGATGAACCTCCGGTAGAAGTTCATGAATCCGAGCAGCACTTGCACATCATGGACTGACTTAGGAGTCGGCCAATCCTCGATTGTTGATATTCGGTCCGATTCGATGCTGACGCCCTCGGGGCTGATTACGAAGCCGAGATAGCCGACTTCCATGACTCTGAATTGGCAGTTCTCAGCTTTGCAGTAGAGTCTGAACTCCTGCAGCCGTTGCAGTACTTTCTTTATGTGCTCGTTGTGCTCCTTCTCGTCGGTGGAGTAGATCATGATGTCGTCGAGGTAGTACACGGCGAAGTCGTCAATGTAAGACCGCAGGTAATAGTCGATGTAAGGCTGAAACGTAGCTGGTACGTTTGTCAGGCAAAATGGCATGACCTTGTACTCAAACTGGCCGTATCGGGTTTGGAAAGCCGTCTTGTACTCGTCACCTTCCTTAATGCGAATGAGGTGATAGGCTCCGCGAAGGTCGAGTTTTGTAAAGACCCTGGCACCTCCCACACAGTCAAGAATCTCTGAAATCAAAGGAAGAGGGTACCGGTTCTTAACCGTCGCCTTATTGAGCGCACGGTAGTCCACACATAGTCTCAAGCCGCCATCCTTCTTCTTTGCAAAAAGTATTGGCACCACTGCTGGTGATGATAACCGCTGGATGTAGCCATTGGCCAGGTTTGTCTCGATGTAGACCTTTAGAGTTCTTAACTCAACCTCCGACAGGTTATAGATGCGCCCGTATGGTAACTGAAAACCGGGCTCCAGGTCGATCGCATGGTCGATTGACCGGTGCAGTGGCAGCGTCTCAGCCTTGGCTTTACTAAAGACCTGCACGAATTCTTGATACTTGGCGGGGACATGGCCGCTGTCGTCTGTAGGCACCATCTCAGGTGCAGCTCCATCTATACTCGTTAGTACTAAGATCTTATATGAGAATGGAAGCGGAAGTGCCGCAGAAACCAGGAGCCACAGGTCTAACGGCGGTCCACGATGGAACCAAGGCACTTCAGCCAGTGAACTCCCTTCTTGACTCGGCGAGCCGGTAGCGGTCTATCATGCCCCACATTATTGGTAACTCTTCTGCCGCAACTACCGCCGCTGCTCCTGCTCGCTCGTCCAGCTCCAGGGGCTTCTCTCACCTTTGGTGATGCCTTCCATGGAAGCTCCCTGCAACCCTGTGCACTCGCCAAGTCGAATGGCGAATGCCTCGAGAACCTCGTCGCTAGCTATGAGATTCTCGAATGCGGTGGCTTCAAGCAGATGTATGTCTGGAACCCCGCCCTCCGACGTCACCTAGGTGGCCGCCGGTGGTGCCATGGGCTCATTTGAGTCCCCGGCCTTTAACCTGTGGTCTCCGCTAGGGGTTCGCAGGGCCAGAAGTCGACCGGATGTCCAGTCAACCTCAGGGTTTCTAGTTTTGAACCAAGGCAAGACTAGAACCAGGTCGTAAGCCATAGGCACGACCAGCACCTCCGATTCATCAACCGGAGCCAAGTGCTCAACATACTGAACCGAGATGTTTGTTTTTCGACTCTCCTTCGCAGACATCATCAATTGGCCGTTGAGACCCTGCGTAGCTGTGAATGCCAGTTCATGTTGTAGCCCGCAGTGTCGGGGACATAAAGATGCTCGTCGCTCTGCAGTCGATTAGAGTCCGAATGCGCTGCATCTCGCCGTGTCGATCTTGTATGAGTACTTCGTAAACAATGTGAGACGAATCCGGCTTCTCTGTACCACATAAGCATTGACTTGAAAAGAGAGCCTGGGGGGGGTCAAGGATAACTCTCGATTTGAGAGCAATTCGGTGGGGCTGGATCTCATCTATCGTCACCAACAACGATCTCATTCCCAACCTCTCTAGCTCTAACTCCTCTCCGTTCAGCCTCTCCTACCGGGCTACGGGCCGGGTGAGGTATGCGAGTTTTTTGACTGTTGGGTGTCAAACGACCTTTGGCGCTTCACTTGATGATGTCCGTTTCCGTTTCCGCCGGGCTTTGGAGTTCTATCAGGGAAATTTGCCCTGTTGTACTTCGGGCAGTGGTGTGTCTTATGCTCTTTGTTGCCGCATCGTGTACACTGCCCATTTGCCTTTCTGCTCTCGTAAACCTCCTTCGAAACCCATGCAGCTGCGGTCAAATTGGCACGAGTACCACCTCCGGACCTATCGTTGATCGACCTCTCGGTCGTCGGTTCTGAGATGGATGGCTGGTAACTTCGCTTCCCGCCTTTTTGGGATGATTCCGGCTGCCTTTGCTGTTGCTGTTGCTGCTGCTACTGCTGCTGTCTGCCTGGCTTCTTATCGGTGTGTATGCCCTCTGAAGCTGCGGCTTTGTTGAAAAGTTCCTCGATTGCCTCGAACCTTCCACAAGCGGGGGTTATCGGCCCGACCTTGTTTTTGAGTACGTGTCGGAGGCCTGCACAGGCCATGTCATCGAGTATCTGCTCGCTCTTTTGTATGGTCCATCCGGCCTGTCTCCAATTAGCTTTCACACGGTTCGTGTAGGCTCTAACCGACTCATTAGGTAATTGTATGTATTCATCCATCGCCTTCATCACCGCTTTCCCGCGACGGTCCTTGTCTCCATATATCCGGGTGATCTCTTGTGCGAAAAGGTCGAAGTCCTCCAAACAGGGGTCAGAATCCGCACGTAGGTCGCTGACCCATTCGAAAGGGTCCATCATTGCAGTCTGACGTTCTCTCAGATCTGGGTGGTTGCTCTAACAGTTGAGGAGCGAAACCACGTATTTGACTTGATCGCGTCCGCCATGTGGGCACAAGTGTTTGTGTGAGTCGAAATTGGAGCGTAACGGGTCGATAAACCTGTCTAACTCCTTGGCTCCACCGCAGTATCGTACAGGGTCGACCGTGGCAAAGATTGCGGGTTTCTCACCCATCGTAGCTTCGGCACGTTCGGCGGCCCATTTATCTTGTTCGAAAGCCAATCGTTCTCGCTCGGCCTTTAACCATATGGCCTGCTGTTCGAACATCGTCTTTAGCATTCTGTTATGGGCCGACATTTCACTAAGATCCTTGTCGGTGATCATGGATCTGAAGCTGTTATCGCGGTCGTCAGCATGACTTTCGTCTCCATCATCGACCTCCTCCTGGTCATCTACTTCATCTTCGTTTTCGTTGTTGATATCGACGTCTGATAAGGCCGTCGAAGTGGTGCTGGACCTGGTGATTCAACGTGTTTGGTTCTCGGATGTGGAGGTTGCGGCCTGCAAGAATTCCTTGCTGTCGCGACTGTCAGTGACGTGGAATTGAGTTCTAGATGACGTCTTTGGGGGCATTGGGGCTGCAATTGTATGAAATCGACAAATCGCCTGTTTGTGTACGTGTCGTGACGCATCGAAAAAGTAAACAATTCACGAAATCCCGTGAGCGAAACGTATCTGGTGCCTGAAAAAGCGATTATAGTGTAAGGACGTACGTCCGTGTATGGCCTCGTATAAGAGTACAAGGATAGATACGGTTGCAAACGGGAATAAGCAATATATATCAATTGTACGGAATGTAAGTAAGACAATCGCTAGCGTGCCAAAAGCACATTGCCAGGTGATTATATATGAAGGGCGGTTACCCGGCCTCGGCAGCCAAGTTTACTTGGGAAGGCCATGTGCGCTTGGAAGCCAAGTGCGCTAGAGAGCCAAGTGCACATGGGAGGTCCAAGTGCCCTTGGGAGGGCCAAGTGCACCTGGCACCGCCATTACAGATGGGCATTCATATCACCGGCAATAATGTATCGTTCAGGCAATTGGATGTTGGTTAAACTTCTTAAGGATGGTGTACAGGTTAGAGGATCCTTCATGTTCATTATAAATATTGAAGACTGTGATCGGTGAAATTGAGAGAGTTGATATTCCAAGGACTTGAATATCTGGATCCTGACTGATGTCGGTCCGTGGGGAGCATTTGATATAGGTGTTGGTTTTGGCCATATAGGCAATTGTCCTATTGTGTTTTCTTAAGTTGTTAGGTGGTATCAGAAGCTCAAATCCTGGGTATGTTGTAATGAACGTATTGTCTGGGTTGAATCCAAGTTCTTGGAGTAAAAGAAGGTCGGCCGTTCCAACTGCAAAGTCATGAAGTGTAGTGATAACTAAGGAGGAACGGTTGCAATTATGTTGTATTATTCGAATTCTTGTTGATGAATAAGAAGGTTGTTTAGGCATGGATGGGAGATGGGTGGTCATTCATAAACTTGGCTCGTACTTCGGCACAGAGGGCGGTGATTTTTGGGCATTTAGAATCATTGGCCCAATGATTTCCCTTGCAATTGAAACATTTGACAATATCATGGTCGCATTGTTTGCCATTGCTGGCACACGATCCACAGGAGTGGGAAGTGGTACTGTGAGGTTCGGCACATATATTACATATGGCAGGTTGTTTGCAGCGAAGATAAAATGCTCAAATTATTAACAATTAGTACATTGATCGGTTTGTCGGGATGCCACATATCGTTCAGCCTTGAGTGTTTTTCCATGTACTTGAACTCCTTGGTCTTGTATAAGCTTTGCTTCGTGTTCAGTGCGGATGCAATAACCATTGTGGTTGCATTCTTATGAGGTCGTGTCTCTGGCTTTTCAGGGATTATGGTAGAGTTGTGATCTTGATATGATTGTTCTTCATCTCAATATCTTCTTTCAACAATTGTATTCCTGTTTCAAATTCAAGAAACATATTAATGTCGATGGAGTGAACCATCATTCAGATCCAGGTTTCTTTTTTCTTGTGACTCTGGACGTTTGTATCAACTGAACGAACTGTTTCCTCAATAGCAGCTTTGTGAGCTAGTACCAATTCAACAGGACACGCATCAGCAGTAAGGAGGACCAGGTTGTGTTTGTAGTTTGCCGAAACATGGCCAATGTTGGCCAAGGGGTCATCCTGGCACCTACGGAGAGTGGTGTTGATTGCAAGTTTGAGTTGGGTAAGGTCGGCAGTGACTGGTTGATCACTGTATCGGGCAATTACCAGTGTGCGTTGTTTTTTCGTAAGGGGGTGGGGAGTCAGATTTCGTCCATTGTTGTCTTTCGGGGGGTCTTCCTTTGCACATGCTGATGCAATTGCTGACCATAAAGTGGGCTTTGGGGAAGTCCCTTCTGGGACTGCTGGTGTTTGTAGGTCTGGGAGAGCTGGCGGTGCATCTTTCTGTGAGGCTTGAATTTGAACAAGATATTCAACTCGTTGTCCAAGAGTGGCGATAGTTTTGAGGGCAATTTCATGTTTGGTTTCAATTGAGGCCAAGAGAGTTGCCAATTTTCGGTTTTGGGTGGTAAGGAGTTTGTTGATTTTAAGAATATCCTTGTGAAGTGATTCAAGGGTGGCTTTGAATACCTTATGAATTCAGTCTTCGTCTTCATCGTTTGGATCCAATAGGTTGGTAATGGGGTCTTGATAATCTTCATCTTCCGAATCATCATCATCTTCAGAGCTTCGGTCTTCAATCTCATCATTCTCTGGGGCATCTCCAAGATTCAGATCTGCATCTCCAGGGTTTCCGATATTGTCCTGATTGGTTGGTTGTTGAGGTGGAGATGATGGTTGGGGTGGTCCAGAGGATGCTCTGTTATGAGCTGTACCAATGGACTTACGAGTACTGAAATGTGCAAGGGGAATATTGAGTTGTGGGTATGATGAGCTTGACTGCAGTCTGCGTGAGCTGCCGTATTTGCCCTTCAGTCCTCGTTTAGCTATGTAGCCCGTGTGGACTGTACTTGATACAGCAGGGGCATCCATTGCGGAGAGTGGATCTCAGCTTGGATTTGGGTAAAGATGCATTCCGTATGTACTGGAAGCACCAGGTGGAGGTGGAGGTGGCATAGGGTCTGACATGAATGTCTTGTCAGGGTTCACTCTATTCTAAATATGGTACAGTTATTGTAATTTTCTAAGTATTTTGAAATTGGTAAAAATCCGACGTGTGAATGTTGTTATATGTGGCCTCGGTACCACCTGTACCCAGAGGAGATTTGAGCTTTACCTCTTTTGTCCTAGCAAGGTGTTGGAGCCTTGTACTAGAGCCTTTGCTTCCTCATAGCCGATACAGAGACACCCAATAATGGGGCTGTTTATTTATTTATTTATTTATTTATTCAACATACAGCATGCAGCCCGCAGGCTATGGCCAGTGAGGAACACACAAATAACCAAGAACAAGCATAACAAATAAAACTGAACAAAGGAAAAACGAAAAACCCCTGGCTAGGTAGCACCGCTCTGCAGCCTCCTGACACCCCAGCTCTAGTTACAAAGAAATATTCAAGAAATCATAGTGGTCTGTAACACACTTCATACAATAGTGAAATATATGTCAGTTTCGTTCTGCCTGGTTCTGAATATCATGCGGGTTCTCCCCCTGGAGTTTACCCTCCTCCACCCTTCCCCTTTCTCCTTTTCTCATTCTATCCCACTACGTCTACCCCCGCCAATTCTTCCTAACACCCCTCATCATCCTCTCCACTCGTGCTCTGATGTTCCTCCTCCTCGTTGTTGACAGTTCCGCGACCCACAATCCGATTGTTACCCTGACCAAGGTATTCATCATCGCGGAATTGACCCAGGTACCACCTTCGTGTTGCTAGATGTGTGTCGTTCAGAAAATGTTTCAAAGGTTTCATTACTTTGTCAATATATAGAAGATGCTTCCAGAGATATCGAGGATCAACCACTCCAATTTCATTCCGCATTCTTTGTCTTTCACGTTGATATAAGGGGCACCTCAAAAGAAGATGTTCTGGTGACTGGGGACCTCCATAGCGACATGGACAGTGTGGGGAGTCAACAGAGTTTGTTGGTATTTTGTATAGGTAACTGCGGAAGTAACCATGGCCTGTTCGTAATTGTGTGACAGTTGAGGTAAACTGGCGGTTACCACTGGTGAAGATCTGGTCTGGTTTGGTACGGAAACTACCAACATAGTTCTTTCCCTTTGCTGGGTGTCGCATCCACCAATAGCCCCATTCCTGCATTTTGGCTGCTCGGGTTACCCTCTTAAGATAGGATAAGGAGGTATGATCGTAGGTAGGTGGTGTTTCGAGAGTGGACTTTTTTGCCAACTTGTCGACAAGTTCGTTTCCAGGTACGTCTGTATGGCCAGGAACCCATTGTACTGTGATCGTAGTCTTGAGTGCATGGAGGTTGTTGGAGATATTGCAGAGTGCCAGGGAAGTGGACTGTCCAGGGCCGGGTTTGAATGTATTGAGACGTTGTATGGCAGCTTGATTGTCTGTGATGATCCATATGTGTCTTTTAGTGAGGTTATTACGTTGACATATCTGAAAGCATGTTTTTGCACCTTTAAGAATTCCAAGTAATTCGGCATCGTCAACTTCTTGTTGGTGGCCCATTGGGTAGGTCGCTTCCATGACTGCTTCTCCTGTCATTTCCACAACGGTTCCTGCCCCAATATGTTCCTTCAACATTGATACATCCGTATAACAAACAATATTGCGGTCATCTTTTTTCAACATTGCGTACTGGGTTTCGTGGGCTTTGGCTTCCTTTTCTTTTGGAAGGGGACTAATGTGTGTTTTGACTCTGCTTTCGATCCATGGTGGGCAGGTGGTGGTAGAATAGGTTTCGATCTAGGAGCTGTTTGAGACCCATGGACTGAGGGTAGATAACATTTCGATGAGACGTGTTTCAAATTTGCGATTAATTTGTTGCATGCTGTCCCAAGGAATTCAGGGTCCACTTGCGTTACTGGACTCAAGAGATTCATAGAATGGAGGGAATGTCAATGGGCAACATTATTGGATTGGGTGCATTTCGGGAAATGTCAGTATTCGAATTGCATATTATTTTCACATGTGATTAAGTCGTACAGCTACCGGGGGGAGGGCAGCTTCGTTGAGCAAGGCTATTGTTGGTGATGTACGGAAGGCTCCAAGTATACAATGAAGAGCTGTATTCTGAACTGTTTCAGACTTCTGTTGATACGTTGCTTGCCCTTTCCACCATACTTCAGCCCCAAAGTCGCAAACAGGTATAACACATACATTGTATAGTTGGCGGACTGAACTAGGAGTTAATCCTGATTCTGTATTGGCTAGTGATTTGAGGGCTCCAAGGGCTCTTTTGCAACTTGCGGCCTTCAGCATAACAAGGTGTTTGATGTTGATTTTCCTGTCAAACCAAATACCAATCCACCTTACCACGTCTGGGCTGATGCCCTTAGTGCCAGGGGAGATGGTTGTGCCATTGGGTACGGTAATCCTTTCAATGTCTGTGGGATCGGTGTTTCGTTTGTTGTGGAAGTGCATCATCTCTGACTTTGGGTCGTCAAATCGTACAGCATTGTTTGCAGCCTATTTGAAAGCTGTTCGTGCAGCTGCTTCCAGGTAATGTGCATCATAGGCTTTTGATTTACTTCGAACCACAAAGGCAACATTGTCAATCTACCTTGGAGTCCAGAAGCAGGGGTATTGGGTTGTGAGTTCGTAGAAGAGAGGACTGAGATACAGGAGGAAAAGAATTGGTGATGTCGGTGATCTTTGAGGGATCCCTGTTCGGACAGGACTGAGGTCTTCCTTTCTTCCATCAAATGTCAGTGCTGTTGTGCGGTTGGATAAGAAATGTTTTACCCACAATAGAATTGGGATTGGGTAGCCCAGTTGTCGTAGGGTTTGGATGAGGTGGTCTTTGGATACATTGTCAAATGCGCCGCTTACATCCATAAAGAGGGCAGTAGTGATTTCTTTTGCATGCTTTCCTTGTTCAATTTCATGTGTAAGTGCCATGGCGGTATCAATAGCAGAACGTTGTCTTCGTCCCCCTATTTGATCTTTGTGTAGTAGGTTGTATTTTTCAGCCATATATGCAAGTCGGTTTGCCATCAACCTTTCAAGGATCTTCCCAAGCCAATTGAGACGAGCAACAGCTCGGTAGGCCTTAGGTATTGAATAATCAGGTATTCCCGGTTTGGGAATAATCACTGTCGTTACTTGTCGCCAGCAGGTGGGGTGGTATCCTGGTATTCCGAGTAATGAAAACAGACTGTTGAATTGTTCGGTGGCTGCTAAGTAGGCATTTCGGAGACAGTGAAAGGGAAGTGCATCAGGTCCGGGGGCTTTGCGTGGTGCAGAGGTAAAAATTGCTTCTTTGATTTCGGTGGGAGTAAATGTGACCCATGGCAGAGTTTGTCGATTGGTGACATCAGTCGGGGGAGGAGCAACTGGTGGGGGAGGGAACATTGTAGATCGGAAAAAGGGCAGACTTTGTTTCAAAAGTAACCGCTGTTCTGTTGGAGAATGACAGGGGTGGTGTTCTTTGGGTTTTCCTTGGTTTGGTGTAACGGAGGGCAGAGAATATTTCAGTGCCTTGTGCATTTGCTAAAAAGTCAATCCACATTGATGTTTTGGAGGTGCGAATATCTCGGAAGTATTTGTTCCGAACAGCTTGGAACTTGATACGATCGCTATCGAGGCGAGTTTTATTCCATTGCTTCTGAGCTTGGTTCATATTTGTTCGGGAGAATAATGGGGCTGTAAAACCACTGCAAGAAAGGAAGTGCAACTTAATACTGGAGGATTCACCCAAAGACTCTGGGGGTCAATGGCGGCAAAGTAGCTGGATGTCGTCGCCTATACCCTGGTAGGTCTGCTGGGCCCCGGTGGCCAATAGGTATGATTGGTGGGTAGGTGAGGTAAGGGGGGAAGGTGAAAAGTGCGAAATTTCGAAAATCGGTCATTGCCAACTCAAATCCTGTCCGATTACACTACACCATCTGCAGGGTAGTCCTGAAAGGGAATCGAGACAGTGATTAAAAGGGCGTTCGAAACAGGTGACAACTCGTAGAGCAACGATGAGATTCGAAATCGTGTTTTTGGCATCGAGAAATTTTGGCCCAGACAGTCTGGGGCTTGTAGGAATGTACGGATGGTTCGTTCTAAGGGCTTTAAAGGCCGCTGAATCGATTGCCGTTGTCCGTTTGTCCATCGGAGTTGATTCCGTTGAGATAGAGGGTGGGTAGTTGTGACAAAGTGACTTTTCGATGAATTGGTGTAACTATTGCAAATCTTGGGCTTTTGGACTGCAATTGAAGCGTGGGCCTCGTTTATATGTAGACTCAATGCTTCCAAAGTATGAGGTCAATTGGAAAAGAATTGGTTGTTGTATTATCGGTGGGGGTCCTTTTGCAGGGGGGGGAAAAGATGGGGTAAAGGGTCCAGCTTTCCACCCAGCAACAATAAAGGTCCTATGAAAGAGATGCCCTATCGTAGAGGGGGTAATCAGGGGTAAGGAATCGATTCGCAGTATCCATTTGTCAATAGCTGTTGTGGTTGTTGACTTATTTTCGAAATTCGGTTTTGCTGATGTGGTTGTCGCTCTTCGATCCATGGTGGGCAGGCGGTGGTAGAATCGGTTTTGATCTCCGAGCTGTTTGAGATCCATGGTCTGAGGGTGGATAACGTTTCGATGAGACATGTTTCAAATTTGCGATTATTTTGTTGCATGGTGTCCCAAGGAATCCAGGGTCCACGTGTATTACTGGACTCAGGAGATTCATAGAATGGAGGGAATATAGATGGGCAACGTTGTCGGATTGGGTGCATTTCAGCAAATGTGAGTATTCGAATTGCATATTTTCTTCGCATTTAATTAAGTCGTACAGCTACCGGGGGGGAGGGCAGCTTCGTTATGCAAGGCTATTGTTGGTGATGTACGGAAGGCTCCAAGTATAAAACGAAGAGCTGTATTCTGAACTGTTTCAAACTTCTGTTGATACATTGCTTGCCCTTTCCACCACACTTGGGCCCCAAAGTCTCAAACAGGTATAACACATGCATTGTATAGTTGGCAGACTGCGCTAGCAGTTAATCCTGATTCTGTATTGGCTAGTGATTTGAGGGCTCCAAGGGCTCTTTTGCCATTTATTTATTTATTTATTTATTCATCATACAGCATGCAGCCCTCAGGCTATAGCCGGTGAAGTACAAACAAATAACCATGAACAAGCATAAGAAATGAAACTGAACAAAGGAAAAACGAAAAACCCCTGGCTAGGTAGCACCGCTCCGCAGCCTCCTGTCACCCCTGCTCTAGTTACAAAGAAATATTCAAAAACAATCATAGTGGTCTTTAACACACTTAGTACAATAGTGAGAAATTTGTCAGTTTCATTCGATCTGGTCCTGTGTAATGGCGGTGCCAGGTGCACTTGGCTCCCAAGCGCACTTGGCTCTCGCCAGGTGCACTTGGCTCCCAAGCGCACTTGGCCCTCGCCAGGTACACTTGGCTACCGAGGCCGGGTAAGCGCCCTTCATATATAATCACCTCGCGAAGTGCTTTTGGCACACTAGCGATTATCTTACCTACACACCGTACAATTGATATCTTTATCACTTATTCCCGTTTGCAACCGTATCTACACGTATCCATCCATACGAGGCCGTACACGGACGTACGTCCTTACACTATCATCGCTTTTCAGTCACCAGATACGTTTCGCTCACGGGATTTCGTGATTTCTTTACTTTTTCGACGCGTCGCGACACGCCGTAACCTACGCGTCCGAGAACTATCGCTAGATTGTCAATACAAGATAAGTAATCATCCAATTGAGTTGATTGACGATAGTAGGGACGATTCCGAGATGATTTAGATATCAATCAGCCCCGAGAGACGCGTCGCCTGCCATGATAGGCACTCCTGAGAACTTGAAAACTCTATTCTCGACCTACAACGCGTATCATCACTAGATTGATGAAATCAGGATATGTATACCCTTCAATCGAGTTAATTGACGGTAGCAGTGACGATTCGGAGGTCAATTGACTCCGATGAAACGCGTCACCGACAATGATAGCCACTGCTGAGAAGACCTCGAAACACGTTAAACGAGATCCATCGCATACGAACGGAAGTTCAAAACGAATCAGAGATGATTCGGAGGTCAATTGACCCCGAAGAAACGCGTCACTACTCGGAGCCCATACAGATCATCATCGCTAGGGTGATGATTCGAGATAAGTATTCCGTCTATTGGAGTTGATTGACGTGAGCAGAGTCAATTCCGAGACGTTTCGGAGGTCAATCGACCCTGATACACTGGTGACCGGCCTGATGGCCATTCCACCGAGAAGTCCTTGAAATACGTTCGACGAAAGCATTCGCATACGAACGAACGATCGAAACTAGTCAGAATGCCATCGAGCGCAACCTATTGAGCAGCTCGAAGTGCTAGCGAAGCCTTCATCGACGATACCCTTATACGCATCGATTCATCGGTTCTACGATAGTTACCCCTGAACGCATCGGTTCATTGACGATCGAGTCTGGCGAGAAGTCACCAACGGTAAACGCGTTCGATCAAGTGCACTTGACGATTACATCCCTACGATCTGAGCGGAATCTCTGAAGCGCACCTATGACGCTGCACCTACGCAGAACGATTATACAAGCACGGAAGTGCACCTACGCAGAACGATTACACGAGCACAGAACAGTCGCAGATCATGAAGCAGCTCAGAGTGGGAAGTTAACCCTTGAATATTCTAAAGTGTCAAGCAGATCAAGCCGATACCCACTGTACGATTTTACGAGACCGATGAGCAAGTACGAAACGCAAACAAAATCACACATCAAGTCATCGTATCCCCTAGCGGGAATGGATGCATATCAAGTCATCGTATCCCCTAGCGGGAATGGATGCACATCAATGTCGTCGTATCCCCTAGCGGGAATGGACACATCCTCTCCTCCATATCCCTGATCAGGATTGGGCAAATGGTTATCCTTTTGTATATAGGAGAATATGATAGCCTTTCGGTTGACGAACCGGAGGTGCTGGTCGTGCCTATGGCATACGACCTGCTGAGGTCGACTGGCAAGTCCAGTCGACTTCTAGTCCTGCGGACCCCTAGCAGAGAAAACAGGTTAAAGACCGCGGACTCAAATGAGCCCGTGGGACCGGCGGCCACCCAGGTGACGTCGGAGGGCGGGGTCCCAGACATATATCTGCTTGGAGCCGCCGCATTCGAGGATCTCATAGCTAGCGACGAGATTCTCGAGGCATTCGCCATACGTATTGGCGATTGCACAGGGTTGCTGGGAGCTTCCATGGAAGGCATCACCAATGGTGAGAGGAGCGCCTGGAGCTGGACGAGCGAGCAGGAGCAGCGGCGGTAGTTGCGGCAGAAGAGTTACCAACAATGCGGAGCTTGAATGACTGCTACCGGCTCGCCGAGTCAC
>MU122095.1:133158-160526 GCA_014904905.1 Wilcoxina mikolae CBS 423.85
TTGAGAAGGATAACAAGGGTCTTCTTCCGATATGGCGATACCAGGTTACGTTTTAAGTCTATCCTTTTCCTTAAGAAACACTTACTTTATAAGAGATTCTGCGAGACTTGCAATTGAATGCAGATACAGAAAATCAATAGCGCATTTAGTCGTCGACGGAGCACCGACCTCAAAAGAGGGGAATGACCGTTCCGGAAACCAAGAAACCGCTACTACGACGAAATCCGCACCAGAAGTGCTGGAACGATAACCCATCATCATGCAGACGTCAAGTGCACCTGGCCTCGTAAGCGCACTTGGCCTCTCAATGAGATCTTATCGGCGTATGACCTCACTACCGAGCTCCTGGAAGGCACAACTCGAAAAACCCCGCCGACGGCCCGTCGAGACGGCCCTATTATGAGATCGGCTACGAGAAGCCTGCCGGACGGCTCTTGGCGACCCTGACAGTTGAACCCTACGATAACCTCCTACTGGCGATTAAGAAGGTCCAGGCTACTGACCCATTGGCGGTCAACGTCTCGGGTATGCTAGTCGATAACCCAATGGCCACAGCCGAAGCCGAAACCGAAGACGAGAACCCATGGAGCGTCGTCGCTGAAGCTCTGACCTACGAGGGGAGAATATATCTCCCTGCGGACGATGCTCTCCGTGGTCAAGTGATAAGTCTCCTTCATGACAACCCTGAGTCCGGTCACTTTGGAGCTCTTAAAACTGCTGAGTTAGTCTCTAGGAATTTCTATAGGCCTACAATGGACACATACATAAGGAAGTACGTCAGCGACTGTGAATCTTCATCACCGAATGTATCGAATGCACAATCAACTGCAACCAACGATCAATAGTATCAACCGCACCCAGTGCTAGCGGCAGAGAGCCAGCCAAATCAGCAGTCGAGATGTCGAGCTGCGCGGAATACGAACCGGCTGCAACCCTTAATGGATGTATGAGAAGGCTACCGCGTGGAGCTTCAGAGCCGAGAGCGCGGACGCACCAAATTACATGGTAACTATGACCTTGTACGAGGGTTGCTTACGAATTAGATATATCAATGAACGAATATGCTCTGCAATTGGACTTATCTCCGAAAGCACCAAACGATGCCATGACGATATTCGATTGACGTCGCCGCAGATAGTGGTGATTAACCGTATCAGGCTAGGTTTTAGGGTGCGCGCCCTACAGCTAGGCTCGGAAGGGCATCACGTGTGCAAACTCACTACTTTCGTGGATTCGGAAGTCGAAGGCATGGAGAATGACTGCCTTGATGCACCTGGAGCGGAAGCATACTTGGTTACCTGTGAGTACGACCTTATGGCACACTTACGAGTTAGATACCGCAACTCGAACGAGGCCGACACAAGTCAACCACCACTGTATCTGAAGCAGAATGGCAACGGAAAGTCGGATCCCGATAACCAATATACGAGTCAACCTGGAACCAATCGGTGAGACGCATATCAATGCCGAGCGTGAAGGCTATCACCGATCAGGTCTGCCGTGTGCTTGGTTATACGAAAGCACAGAGACATGGATTTGGAAAAATCATACGAATCCGAGAGCTCTCAAGAGCAGCAGCTATGACCAAGATAAGTACATGATGCAATTATGCTAGTTGACTGCTGCAGTGATGCGATACCGGCCGCGATGGCCTTGCCCCTCAGATGACGTTCACGAACGCGTTCAACGAAAGAAATCGTATATACCATCGATCCATTAGTCGGAATTCGAGTCTGGCATATCACGTGTCAACTACGATATATCGATGCCGAATGACGCCCGCAAGTCGGCCAATGGCATTTACCGATTCAAGCACCACCGAGATAGCACTACGGAGATCAATTGCTTGGATTTGGAGAAACTGGAAGTCCACTTGGACATTCGGAACCATGGACTTGCAAGCCTGCTGGAGCGGCTTCGATTCGGAGGTGGACTTGGAGGAATCAGGGTCAATTGGACATTTCCTTCTTGCTTTCTACTTCTTTTCTTCTCTTCATTTCTTATGGATCTCGGCCCGGTATAAATGGCGTCGGCACGGGATTTACCACCTACCACTGGAGGTGGATTTCCCCGTGCACCGAATCCGCCGTGAGGTCGCCGCCATGGCACCGATCGGTCGCGGGACTTATGCAGACGTACGAAGGTGTACACACCTTATCTTGTGTTTCTTTATGTATATATATGTTGCAGCCCAGGAGGTCTGCTGATAAAGAGGGGGATGATGTAATGGCGGTGCCAGGTACACTTGGCTCTCAAGCGCACTTGGCCCTCGCCAGGTGCACTTGGCTACCGAGGCCGGGTAAGCGCCCTTCATATATAATCACCTTGCGAAGTGCTTTTGGCACGCTAGCGATTATCTTACCTACATACCGTACAATTGATATCTTTATCACTTATTCCCGTTTGCAACCATATCTACACGTATCCATCCATACGAGGCCGTACACGGACGTACGTCCTTACATCCTGCATATCATGCGTGCTCTCCCCCTGGAGTTTACCCTCCTCAACCCTTCTCCTTACTCTTTCGTTCATACTATCCGCCCACACCTTCCCCTTCCAATTCTGCCTTCTGCCCCTCATCATCTTCTCCACCTGCTCTATGATGTTCTTCCACATCATCGTTGACAGTTCCCTGACCCACAATCTGATTGTTACCCTGCCCAAGGTATTCGTCATCGCGCAATTGACCCAGGTACCACCTTCGTGTGCTATATGTGTGTCATTCAGAAAATGTTTCAAAGGTTTCATTGCTTTGTCGGTATATAGAAGATGCTTCCTGACATATTGAGGGTGAACCACTCCAATTTCTTTCCGCATTCTTTGTCTTTCACGTTGATATAAGGGGCATCTCAAAAGAAGATGTTCTGGTGACTGGGGACCTCCATAGCGACATGGACAGTGTGGGGAGTCAACAGACTTTGTTGGTATTTTGTATAGGTAACTGCAGAAGTAACCATGGCCTGTTCGTAATTGTGTAACAGTTGAGGTAAACTGGCGGTTACCACTGGTGAAGATCTGGTCTGGTTTGGTACGGAAAGTTCCAACATAGTTCTTTCCCTTTGCTGGGTGTCGAATCCACCAATCACCCCATTCCTGCATTTTGGCTGCTCGGATTACCCTCTTAAGGTAGAATAAGGAGGTATGATAGTAGTTTGGTGGTTTTTCGAGAGTGGCCGGGTTTGAAAGTATTGAAACGTTGTATGGCAGCTTGATTGTCTGTGAAGATCCATATGTGTCTTTTGGTGAGGAGATTACGTTGACATATCTGAAAGCATGTTTTTGCAGCTGTAAGAATTCCAATAATTCGGCATCGTAAACTTCTTGTTGATGGCCCATTGGGTAGGTCGCTTCTATGACTGCTTCTCCTGTCATTTCCACAACAGTTCCTGCCCCAATGTTTTCCTTCAACATTGATCAGGCTCTTTTGCCACTTGCGGCCTTCAGCATAACATGGTGTTTGAAGTTGATTTTCCTGTCAAACCAAATACCAATCCACCTTACCACGTCAGAGCGACAACCATATCAGCAAAACCGATTTTCGAAAATAAGTCAACAACCACAACAGCTATTGACAAACGGACACTGCGAATCGATTTCTTACCCCTGATTACCCCCCCTACGATAGGGCATCTCTTTCATAGGACCTCTATTGTTGCTGGGTGGAAAGCTGGACCCCTTACCCACTCTTTTCCCCCCCCTGCAAAAGGACCCCCACCGATTATTCAACAACTAACTCTTTTCCAATTGACTTCATACTTTGGAAGCATTGAGTCTACATATACACGAGGCCCAGGCTTCAATTTCAGACCAGAAGCTCATAATTTGCAACAGTTACAAATATTCGTTGAAAAGTCGCTTTTTCACCACTAAACCCCCTCTATCTCAGCAGAATCAACTCCGATTGACAAACGGACAACGGCAATCGAATCATCGCCCTTCAAAGCCCGAAGAACGAACCATCCACACCTCCCTACAAGCTCCAGCCTGCCTGGGCCAACATTTCTCGAAGCCAAAAACACGATTTCGATTCTCATCGTTTCTCCGCGAGGTATATTATGTTTCGAACGCCCTTGATATCAATGTTTTGATACACTTCCAGGTCTACCCTGCCGATGTTTCAGCACAATCGAACAAGATTTGAGTTACCTACAACCTATTTTCGATTTTCGATTTTCGATTTTCGATTTTTCGCATTTTTTACATACCCTCTTTGGAACCTATTGGCTACTAGGGCCCAGTAGACCTACCAGGGTGTAGGCGACTACGTTCGGCTACTTTGCCGACATTGACCCCCAGAGTCTTTGGGTGAATCCTCCAGAGTTAAGTAGCACTTCCTTTCTTGCAGTGGTTTTACAGCCCCATTATTCTCCCGAACAAATATGAACCGAGCTCAGAAGCAATGGAAGAAAACTCGCCTTGATAGTGATCATATCATGTTCAAAGCTGTTCGTAACCAATACTTCCGGGATATTCGCACATCCAAAACATCAATGTAGATTTACTTTTTAGCACATGCACAAGGCACTGAAATATTCTCTGCCCTCCGTTACACCAAACCAATGAAAACCCAGAGAACACTACCCCTATCATTCTCCAACACAACAGCGGTTACTTTTGAATAAAAGGCTGCCCTTTTCCGATCTACATTGTTCCCTTCCTCACCAGTCACACCTCCCCCGACTGATGTCACCAATCGACAAATTCTGCAATGGGTCACATTTACTCCCACCGAAATCAAAGAAGCAATTTTTACCTCTGCACCACGGAAAGCCCCCGGACCTGATGGACTTCCCTTTCACTGTCTCCGAAATGCCTACTTAGCAGCCACCGAACAATTCAACAGTCTGTTTTCATTACTCGGTTCCACAGGATACCACCCCACCTGCTGGCGACAAGCAACGACTGTGATTATTCCCAAACCAGGAAAACCTGATTATTCAATACCTAAGGCCTACCGACCTGTTGCTCTTCTTAATTGCATTGGGAAGATACTTGAAATGTTGATGGCAAACCGACTTGCATATATGGCTGAAAAATACAACCTACTACACAAGGATCAAATAGGGGGACGAAGACAACGTTCTGCTATTGATGCCGCCATGGCACTTACACATGAAATTGAATAAGGAAAGTAAGCAAAAGAAATCACCAATGCCCTGTTTATGGATGTAAGCGGCGCATTTGACAATGTATCCAAAGACCGCCTCCTCCAAACCCTACGACAACTGGGCTACCCAATCCCAATTCTATTGTGGGGAGAACATTTGTTATCCAACCGCACAACAGCACTGGCATTTGATGGAAGAAAGGAAGACCTCAGTCCTGTCCGAACAGGGATCCCTCAAGGATCAACCGCATCACCAATTCTTTTCCTCCTGTATCTCAGTCCTCTCTTCTATGAACTCACAACCCAATACCCCTGCTTCTGGACTCCAAGCTACATTGACGATGTTGCCATTGTGGTTCGAAGTAAATCAAAAGCCTATGATACACGTTGCCTGGAAGCAGCTGCACGAATAGCTTTCAAATAGGCCGCAAACAATGCTGTACGATTTAACGACCCACAGTCAGAGATGATGCACTTCCACAACAAACGAAACAGCGATACCACAGACGATGAAAGGATTACACTACCCAATGGAACAACCAACTCTCCTGGCACTATGGGCATCAGCCCAGACCTGGTAAGGTGGTTTGGTATTTGGTTTGACAGGAAAATCAACTTCAAACACCATGTTATGCTGAAGGCCGCAAGTGGCCAAAGAGCCCTTGGAGCCCTCAAATCACTAGCCAATACAGAATCAGGATTAACTCCTAGCGCAGTCCGCCAACTATACAATGCATGTGTTATACCTGTCTGCAACTTTGGGACCAAAGTATAGTGGAAAGGGCAAGCAACGTATCAACAGAAGTTTGAAACAGTTCAGAATACAGCTCTTCGTTGTATACTTGGAGCCTTCCATACATTACCAACACTAGCCTTGCACAACGAAGCTGCCCTCCCCCCGGTAGCTGTACGACTTAATCACATGCGAAGAAAATATGCAAATCGAATATTCACATTTCCCTAAATGCATCCAATCCGACAACGTTACCCCTTCACATTCCCTCCATTCTATCAATCTCCTGAGTCCAGTAATGCAAGTGGACCCTGGATTCCTTGGGACAGCATGCAACAGAATAATTGCAAATTTGAAACACGTCTCATCAAAACGTTATCTACCCTCAGTCCATGGATCTCAAACAGCTCGGAGATCGAAACCTATTTTACCACCGCCTGCCCACCATGGATTGAAAGCAGAGTCAAAACACATATCAGCCCCGTCTCAAATGAAAAGGAAGCTAAAGCCCATGAAGCACAGTACGCAATGTTGAAAAACGATAACCGCATTATTTTTTGTTATACGGATGGATCAATGTTCAAGGAAAACATTGGCGCAGGAACCGTTGTGGAAATGACAGGAGAAGCAGTCATGGAAGCGACCTACCCAATGGGCCACCAACAAGAAGTTGACGATGCCGAATTACTTGGAATTCTTAAAGCTGCAAAAACATGCTTTCAGATATGTCAACGTAATAACCTCACCAAAAGACACATATGGATCTTTACAGACAATCAAGCTGCCATACAACGTCTCAATACTTTCAAACCCGGCCCTGGACAGTCCACTTCCCTGGCACTCTCCAATATCTCCAACAACCTCCATGCACTCAAGACTACGATCACAGTACAATGGGTTCCTGGCCATACAGACGTACCTGGAAACAAACTTGCCGACATGTTGGCAAAAAAGTCCACACTCGAAAAACCACCTACCTACTATCATACCTCCTTATCCTATCTTAAGAGGGTAACCAGAGCAGCCAAAATGCAGGAATGGAGCGATTGGTGGATGTGACACCCAGCAAAGGGAAAGAACTATGTTGACACTTTCCGTACCAAACCAGACCAGATCTTCACCAGTGGTAACCGCCAGTTTAACCCAACTGTCACACAATTACGAACAGGCCATGGTTACTTCCGCAGTTACCTATACAAAATACCAACAAACTCTGTTGACTCCCCACACTGTCCATGTCGCTATGGAGGCCCCCAGTCACCAGAACATCTTCTTTTGAGGTGCCCCTTATATCAACGTGAAAGACAAAGAATGCGGAATGAAATTGGAGTGGTTGATCCTCGATATCTCTGGAAGCATCTTCTATATACCGACAAAGCAACGAAACCTTTGAAACAATTTCTGAACGACACACATATAGCAGCACGAAGTTGGTACCTCGGTCAATTCCGCGATGATGAATACCTTGGGCAGGGTAACAATCAGATTGCGGGTCAGGTAACTGTCAACAACGAGGAGGTCTAGGGACGTACGTCCTCGTACGGCCTCGTATGGATGGATATACGTAGATACGGTTGCAAACGGGAATAAGTGATAAAGATATCTATTATACAGTATGCAGGTAAGATAATCGCTAGCGTGCCAAAAGCACTTCGTGAGGTGATTATATATGAAGGGCAGTTATCTGGCCTCGGCAACCAAGTGCACTTGGGAGCCAAGTGCACCTGCAAAGGCCAAGTGCACCTGGCACCGCCATTACCTCATCCCCCTCTTTATCCGCAGACCTCCTGGGCTGCAGCATATATATATACACATAAAGAAAGACAAGATAAGGTGCGTACGCCTTTGTACATCTGCAAGAGTCCCGCGACCGATCGGTGCCATCAAGCCGGCCTCACAGCGGATTCGGTGCAGGGGGAAATCCACCTCCCGTGGTAGGTGGTAAAACCCGTGCTGACGCCATTTATACCGGGCCGAGATCCATAAGAAACGAAGAGAAGAAAAGAAGTAGAAAACAAGAAGGAAATGTCCAATTGACCCTGATCCCTCCAAGTCCACCTCCGAATCGAAGCCGCTCCAGCAAGCTTGCAAGTCCTGGTTCCGAATATCCTAATGGACTTCCAGTGTCTCCGAATTCAAGCAATTGATGCCCGTAGTGCTAGCTCGGTGGTGCTCGAATCGGTGGTACCATTGGCCGACTTGCGGGCGTCATTCGGTATTGATATATCGTAGTTGACACGTGACATGCTGGACGAAGTCATCATTGCAGCGTAGTTTAAACATGGCTTTATCCCTCAGCACTGAAATCTGCTGACCTCCACTTCCGACTAATCGATCGATAGTATACGATTTCTTTCGTTGAACGCATTCGTAAACGTCATCTGAGGGAAAGGCTATCGCGGCCGGTAATGCATCTCTGCAGCAGTCAACTAGCATAATTGCATGATGTTCTTATCTTGGTCATAGTTGCTGCTCTTGAGAGCTCTCGGATTCGAATCATTTCTCCAATTCCATGTCTCTGTGCTTTCGTATATCCAAGCACACGCCAGATCCCATCGGTCATAGTCTGATCATTCGTCTCACCTATTGGCTCCAAGTTGACTCGTATATCGGTAATCGGAATTCGGCTTTCCGTTGCCATTCCAGTGGTAGTTTACTTGTGTCGGCCTCGTTCGGCCCTTGATTGCAGTCATCATATGTTGACATGCATACGTACATGTTCATTCGAGTTACAGTATCTAACTCGTAAGTGTGCCATAAGGTCGTACTCACACAGTAACCAAGTATGCTTCCGCTCAGGTGCATCAAGGCATCCATTCTCCGATTACCATGCCCTCGACTTCCTAATCAATGAAAGTAGTTGGTTGGCACACGCCATGCCCTTCCGAGCCTAGCTGTATGGCGCGCACCCTAAAATCTAGCCTGATACGGTTAACCGCCACTATCTGCAGCAACGTCACTCGATTATCGTCATGGCTTCGTTTTGTGCTCTCGGAGATAAAGGCCAGCATATTCGTTCGTTGATATATCTAATTCGTAAGTAACCCCTTGAACAAGGTCATAGTTACCATGTAATTCGGTGCGTCCGCGCTCTCGGCTCTGAAGCTCCAACACGGTAGCCTTCTCATACATCCATTAAGCATTGCAGCCGGTTGTGCATTCGGTGCATTCGGTGATGAAGACCAGTTGCGTAGCCATTGACTTCTCGTTCGCTCTCAGGCTTCTCGGTGCACTCGCACTTGATCTCGTTGACATACTTCACAGTCGCTGACGTACTTCGCAGCCGCTGACGTATTTCCTTATGTACGCGTCCATCATATGCCAATAGAAATCCTAGAGACTAACTCAGCAGTTTTAAGGGCTCCAAAGTGACCGGACTCAGGGTTGTCGTGAAGGAGAATTATCACTTTACCGTGGAGAGCATCGTCCGCAAGGACATAAATACTCCCCTCGTAGGTCAGAGATCCAGCAACGACACTCAATTGGTTCTCGTCTTCGGCTTTGGCTTTGGCTTTGGCTGTGGCTTTGGCTGTGGACATTGGGTTATCGACTAGCTTACCCGAGACGGCGACCGCCAATGGATCAGTAGCCTGGGCGTTCTTAATTGCCAGTAGTACGTCATGGAAGGGTTCAACTGTCAGGGTCATCAAGGGCCATCCGATAGGCTTCTCGTAGCCGATCTCATAATCGGGCCCTCGGTGGGGTTGTTTGTGCCTTCCAGGTACTCGATAGTGAAGTCGTAGGCGAGGCCAAGTGCACCTGCGAGCCAAGTGCACTAGCGAGGCCAAGTGCGCTTACGAGGCCAGGTGCACTTGACGTCTGCAGCATGATGGGTGCGTTGCGGTGATAATGGTGAGTCATTCCAGCATTTGCGGTGGTGAATTCGTTTGAAGTAGCGGTTTCTCGGTTTCCGTAACTATCATTCCCCTCTTTTGAGGTCGGTAGCTCTGTCGACAACCAAATGGGGTGTCGATTCTCATCAATTCTCATCGATTTTCACGTTGATAAGACGGTTTCGATTGCCATTGGGGCTTTCTTGCTTCTGTATCTGCATTCAATTGCAAGTCTCGCAGAATCTCTTATAAAGTAACTGTTTCTTAAAGAAAAGGATAGAATTAAACGTAACCTTGTATCACCATATCGGCAAGTTGCACTCTGCACTCGAGAAATCTGCATTCCGCGGCTCTCCCGTGGCTCAATAAGTGCCATCCGCCCAGCAGCCATTTCGATTCTTAATTGTGCTTGCGTTGAGAGCTCGGTAGTCAACTTCAGAGTTTCAAGCCGCCGTCCTTCTTCGCAAGAATATCAGCACTGGCGCCGGTGATGATGGCTGCTGGATAAAACCATTGGCCAGGTTTGTCTCGATATAGGCCTTTAGAGTTCTCGACTCAACCTCCGGCAGGTAATAGGTACGCCCATATGGCAGCTTGTACCCGGGGTCGATCGCATGGTCAATTGATCGGTGCAGTGGCAGCGTCTGCCTTGACTAACAACCTTCACGAATTCCTGATACTTGGCTGGGATATGGCATGGCCGCCATCGTCTGTAGGCACCATTTCGGACGTAGCTCCATCTATACTCATTAGCTGTGTGTGTTCAACTTCGTCTGATGGAGGGTAGGAATTCCAGGGAGTAGCTGTACCAGCTGGCCCGACACAATGGAGCATGACTGTGGCGCACCTCCTCTCTTTGTGACTCGGCGAGCCGGTAGCAGTCATTCAAGCACCGTCAATGTGTAACTCTTCTGCCGCAACTACCGCCGCTGCTCCTGCTCGTTCATCCAGATCCAGGGGCTTCTCCCACATGTGTGGTGCCTTCCATGGAGCTCCCAGCAACCCTGTGCAATCGCCAAGTCATCTGACGAATGCCTCGAGAATCTCGTCGCTAGCTATGAGACTCCCGAATGCGGTGGCTCCAAGCAGATATATGTCTGGAACCCCCCCCTCCGACGTCACCTGGGTGGCCGCCGGTCCCACGGGCTCATTTGAGTCCGCGGTCTTTAACCTGTTTTCTCCGCTAGGGGTCCGCAGGACTAGAAGTCGACTGGACATGCCAGTCGACCTCAGCAGGTCGTATGCCATAGGCACGACCAGCACCTCTGGTTCGTCAACCGAAGAGTTATCTCTCCTATATACAAAAGGATAACCATTTGCCCAATCCTGATCAGGGATATGGAGGAGAGGATGCGTCCATTCCCGCTAGGGGATACGATGACATTGATGTGCATCCATTCCCGCTGGGAGATACAATGACTTTATGTGCATCCATTCCCGCTAGGAGATACGATGACTTTATGTGCATCCATTCCCACTAGGAGATACGATGACTTTATGTGTGATTTTGTTCGCGTTTCGTACTTGCTCATCGGTCCCGTAGAATCGCACAATGGTGTATCGGCTTGATCTCCTTGACACTTTAGAACATTCAGGGGTTAAACTTCCCACTCTGAGCTGTTTCACAATCTGCGATTGCAGCTCCACTATCAGGGTCTTGAACTCTGCCCATCGGTAGTCTTTCTCCGTAAGTGCGCATTCGTGCAATGCTGACGCTTGTAGGTGCGCTTCGAGGCTTCCGCTCAGATTGTAGGAACGGAATCGTCAAGTGCACTTCAGAGCTTCCGCTCAGATTGTAGGAACGTAATCGTCAAGTGCGCTTCAGAGCTTCCGCTCAGATCGTTTATCGTCGGTTACTTCTCGTCAGACTCGGTCGTCAATGAACCGACGGGTCCAGGGGTAACTATCGTAGAACCGATGAATCGAGGCGTGTAAGGGTATCCTCGATGAAGGCTCCGCTAGCACTTCGAGCTGTTCAATAGGTTGCCATCAATCGTTCGTACGTATGTGATTGATCTTGTCGAACCTGTTTCAAGGACTTCTCGGTGGTGTGGCCATCAGGCCGATCACGAGTGTATCAGAGTCAATTGACCTCCGAAACGTCTCGGAATTGACTCTGCTCACGTCAATCAATTCCAATAGACAGGGTACTTATCCCGAATCATCACCCTAACGATGATAATCTGTATGAGTTCCGAGTAGTGATGCGTTGGAAAAGAGGTATCGAAGAAACAATTGATCGATATGTGAGACTGACGTCGATGAAGGTTCGCTAGCACTTCATGCTCGATTAGGTTCGATTCGTCTCGAACTTCCGTTCGTATGCGATGGATCTCGTTCAACGTATTTTCAAGGTCTTCTCGGCGTTGACCATCATTGTCGGTGACGCATTTTCTTCGGAGTCAATTGACCTCCGAATTGTCTCTGCTACTGTCAATTAACTGGATTGAAGGGTATACATATCCTGATTCGTCAATCTAGTGATGATACTCGGTGTAGGTCGTGGATGGAGACATTTCGAGTTCTCAGGGGTGCCTATCGTGGCGGGTGAGACGTTTCTTCGAGACCGATTGACATCTAATTCATCACGGAATCGTCCCTACTACCGTCAAACAACTCAATTGGATGATTACTTATCTTGTATCGACAATCTAACGATTGTTCTCGGTATAGGTCTGACGCGTCGAAAAAGTAAAGAAATCACAAAATCCCGTAAGCGAAACGTATCTCGTGACTGAAAAGCGATTATAGTGTAAGGACGTACGTCCTCGTACGGCCTCGTAAGGATGGATATACGTAGATACGGTTGCAAACGGGAATAAGTGATAAAGATATCAATTATACAGTATGTAGGTAAGATAATCGCTAGCGTGCCAAAAGCACTTCGCGAGTTGATTATAGATGAAGGGCAGTTACCCGGACTCGGCAACCAAGTACACTTGGGAAGGCCAAGTGCGCTTGGGAGCCAAGTGCGCTTGGGAGCCAAGTGCACCTGCGAAGGCCAAGTGCACCTGGCACCGCCATTACAGGAGGAGGAACATCAGAGCGAGAGTGGAGAGGATGATGATGGGTGTGAGGAACAATTGGTGGGGGTAGACGTAGTGGGATAGAATGAGAAAAGGAGAAAGGGGAAGGGTGGAGGAGGGTAAACTCCAGGGGGAGAACCCGCATGATATGCAGGACCAGGCAGAACGAAACTGACATAATTTTCACTATTGTACGAAGTCTGTTACAGACCACTATGATTTTTGAATATTTCTTTGTAACTAGAGCAGGGGTGACAGGAGGCTGCGGAGCGGTGTTACCTAGCCAGGAGTTTTTCGTTTTTCCTTTGTTCAGTTTCATTTGTTATGCTTGTTCATGGTTAATTGTTTGTACTTCACCGGCCATAGCCTGCGGGCTGCATGCTGTATGATGAATAAATAAATAAATAAATAAACCTTACCACGTCCGGGCTGATGCCCTTAGTGCCAGGGGAAATGGTTGTGCTATTGGGTACGGTAATCCTTTCATCGTGTGTGGTATCGCCGTTTCGTTTGTTGTGGAAATGCATCATCTCTGACTTTGAGTCTTCAAATCGTACAGCATATTTTGCGGCCCATTTCAAAGCTGTCTGTGCAGCTGCTTCCAGGCAACATGCATTATATGCTTTTCATTTACTTCAAACCACAATGGCAACATCGTCATTGTAGCTTGGAGTCCAGAAGCAGGGATAGTGGGTTGTGAGTTCGTAGAAGAGAGGACTGAGAAACAGGAGGAAAAGAATTGGTGATGCGGGTGATCCTTGAGGGATCCCTGTTCGGACAGGACTGAGGTCTTCCTTTCTTCCATCAAATGCCAGTGCTGTTGTGCTGTTGGATAAGAAGTGTTCTACCCACAATTGAATTGGTATTGGGTAGCCCATTTGTCGTAGGGTTTGGAGGAGGCGATCTTTGGATACCTTGTCAAATGCACCACTTATATCCATAAAGAGAGCAGTGGTGATTTCTTTTGCTTACTTTCCTTGTTCAATTTCATGTGTAAGTGTCATGGTAGCATTCGATAGCAGAACGTTGTCTTCATCCTCCTATTTGGTCTTTGTGTAGTTGGTTGTTTATTTATTTATTTATTCAACATACAGCATACAGCCCGCAGGCTATGGCCGGTTAGGTACAAACAAATAACCAAGAACAAGCATAACAAATGAAACTGAACAAAGGAAAAACGAAAAACCCCTGGCTAGGTAGCACCACTCTGCAGCCTCCTGTCACCCCTGCTCTAGTTACAAAGAAATATTCAAGAAATCATAGTGGTCTGTAACACACTTCATACAATAGTGAAACATATGTCAGTTTCGTTCTGCCTGGTCCTGCATATCATGCGGGTTCTCCCCCTGGAGTTTACCCTCCTGTAGTATGTTATATGTTTCAGCCATACATGCAAGTCGGTTTGCCATCAGCTTTTCGAGTATTTTTCCAAGGCAATTCAGAAGAGCAACAGGTCGGTAGGCCTTCAGTATTGAATAATCAGGTTTTCCAGGTTTGGGAATAATCACACTCGTTGCTTGTCGCAAGCAGGTTGGGTGGTATCCTGTGGTTTCGAGTAATGCAAACAGACTGTTGAATTGTTCGGTGGCTGCTAAGTAAGCATTTCGGAGACAGTGAAAGGGAAGTCCATCAGGTCCGGAGGCTTTGCGTAGTGCAGAGGTAAAAATAGCTTGTTTGATTTCGGTAGGTGTAAATGTGACCCATGGCAGGGTTTATCGATTGAGGACATCAGTTGGGGGAGGTGCTACTGGTGGCGAAGGGAACATTGTAGATCGGAAATGGGTAGCCTTTTCCTCGAATGTAACAGCTGTTATGTTAGAGAATGACAGGGGTGGTGTTCTCTGGGTTTTCCTTGGTTTGGTATAACGGAGGGCAGTGAATATTTCGGTGCCTTGTGCATTTGCTAAAAATTCAATCCACATGGATGTTTTGGAGGAGCGGATATCTCGGAAGTATTGGTTGCGAACAGCTTTGAACTTGATATGATCGCTATCGAGGCGAGTTTTGTTCAACTGCTTCTGGGCTCAGTTCATATTTCTTCGGGAGATTGTGAGTTGGTGTGTCCACCAGTGTTTTGTATGCGTTGTAAGTTGGAGGACAGGGGTAGATGCCTTTACTGCATCTAGAATCATATCTTGTAGTATTTCAGCAGATTTGTCGGGGTTTGATTCAGTTGGCTGTTCGTGTAGGTATTGCCAGACCATTCGTGAGGCATGGGAAAGTGTATTGAGAGTTTTGGAAAATATGTGCCAATCTGTTTTGTTCCAGTTATATCGTATCGTATTGGAGTCAGTGGTAAATAGTTCAGATTCTGCCACAATATCAAATCGAATTGTTGAATGGTCTGAGCCGGTGGAAGCATTGTCATCCACTGCCCAGTTTATAACTCAGTCATGGATAGCCTGTGATGTAAAGTCAAGGTCGATAATAGAGGTTCCATTACCATTTCGGTAGTAGTATGTTGGGGTGTCCGGTTAATTGAGGAGGGAAAAGTTGTCCGTTTCCATGATCTGAACAATTTCGTCCCTGCGTTTGGGTATTTTTGTTTGTGAATTCTACCATGAATGATGAGCATTCATATCACCGGTAATAATACATCGTTCTGGCAATGGGATATTGGTGAAGCTTCTTGGGATGGTGTAGAGGTTGGAGGATCCTTCATGTTCATGATAAATATTGAAGACTGTGATCGGTGAAATTGAAGGAGTTGATATTTCAAGGACTTGAATATCTGAATCCTGGCTGATGTCGGTTCGTGGGGAGCATTTGATATAGGGGTTGTTTTTGGCCACATAGGCAATTGTCCTGTTGTGTTTTCTTAAGTGTTTAGGTGGTATCAGAAGCTCAAATCCTGGGTGTGTTGTAATGAACGTATTGTCTGGGTTGAATCCAAGTTCTTGGAGTAAAAGAAGGTCGGCCGTTCCAACTTCAAAGTCAAGAAGTGTATTGATAACTAAGGAGGAACGGTTGCAATTATGTTGTATGATTCGAATTTTTGTTGATGAATAAGAAGGTTGTTTAGGTATGGATGGGAGCTGGGTGGTCTTTCATAAACTTGGCTCTTCCTTGGCACGGAGGGTGGCGATTGTTGGGCATTTGGAATCGTTGGCCTGATGAATTCCCTTGCAGTTAGAACATTTGACAATATCATGGTCGCATTGTTTCCCTTGACTGGAATATGATCCACATGAGTGGGAAGTGGTAGTGTGAGGTTCGGCACATATATTACATATGGCCGGTTGTTTGTAGCGGAGGTAGGAATACCCACATTATTGACAATTAGTACATTGATCGGTTGGTCGGGATACCACATATTGTTCAGCCTTTCCTGTTTTTCCGTCTATTTGAACTCCGTGGTCTTGTATAAGCTTTGCTTCTTGTTCAGTGCGGACTGCAATAACCATTGTGGTTGCTTATTTATGAGGTCATGTGTCTGGATTAGTAAGAGATCGTAGTAGGATTGTGAGCTTGATATGATTGTTGTTCATTTCAATATCTTCTTTCAACAATTGCATTCCTGTTTCACATTCGGGAAACATATTAATGTCGATGCAGTGAACCATCATTCGCATCCAGGTTTCTTGTTTTTTGAGACTCTGGGCGTTTGTATCAACTGAGCGAACTGTTTCCTCAATAGCAGCTGTATGAGCTAGTACCAATTCCACAGGGAACACATCAGCAGTGAGGAGGACCACGTTGTGTTTGTATTTTGCGGAGACATGGCCAATGTTGGCCAAGGGGTCGGCCTGGCACCTGCGGAGAGTGGCATTGATTGCAAGTTTAAGTTGGGTAAGGTCGGCAGTGACTGGTTGTTCACTGTGTCGGGCAATTACCAGTGTTCGTTGTTTTTTGGTGAGGGGTCGGGGATTCAGAGTGCGTGCATTCTTTTCTTTAGGGGGGTCTTTCTTTGCGCATGCTGATGCAATTGTTGACCATAATGTGGGCTTTGGGGAAGTCCCTTCTGGGACTGCTGGGGTTAGTAGGTCTGGGGGTGCTGGCGGTGCATCTTTCTGTGAGGCTTGAATTTGTACAAGATATTCAACTCGTTGTCCAAGGGTGGCGATAGTGTTGAGGGCAATTTCATGTTTGGTTTCAATTGAGGCCAAGCGAGTTGCCAATTTTCGGTTTTGTGTGGTAAGACGTTTGTTGATCTTGAGAATATCCTTGTGATGTGGTTCAAGAATAGCTTTGAAAACCTGATGAATTCGGTCTTCGTCTTCGTCATTGGGATCCAATAGGTTCTTAACGGGAATTTAATAAACTACATCTTCAGAATCATCATCGTCGTCAGAGCTTTGGTCATCAATCTCATCATTCTCTGGGGCATCTCCAAGATTCAGGTCTGCATCTCCAGAGTTTCCGATATTGTCCGGGTTGGTTGGTTGTTGAGGTGAGGATGATAGTTGGGGTGGTCCAGAGGTTACTCTGTTGTGAGCTGTACCAATGGCCCTACGAGTGTTCGAACGTGCACGAGAAATATTGAGCTGTGGGTATGGTGAGGTCGACTGCAGTCTGCGTGAACTGCTGTGTTTGCCCTTCTGTCCCCATTGAGATATGTAGCCCATTTGGACTGTACTTGATACAGCTGGGGTGTCCATTGCGGAGTGTGGGTGTGAACTTGCATTTGGGTAAAGATTCATTCCGTACGTACTGGAAGCACCAGGTTGGGGTGGAGGTGGCATAGGGTCTGACATGAATGTCTTGCCAGGGTTGACTGTATTCTAAATATGTTACAGTTATTGTAATTTTCTAAGTATTTTGAAGTTGGTAAAATCCGACGTGTGAATGTTGCTATATGTGGCCTTGGTACCAACTGTACCCAGAGGGGGTTAGAGCTTCACCTCTTTTGTCCAAGCAAGGTGTTGGAGCCTTGTACTAGAGCCTTTGCTTCCTCACAGCAGATACAGAGACACCCAATAATGGGGCTGTAAAACCACTGCAAGAAAGGAAGTGCAACTTAACTCTGGAGGATTCATCCAAAGACTCTGGGGGTCAATGGCGGCAAAGTAGCCGGACGTCATCGCCTACACCCAGGTAGGTCTGCTGGGCCCAGGTGGCCAATAGATATTAATGGTGGGTAGGTGAGGTAAGGGGGGTAGGTGAAAATTACGAAAATTCGAAAATCGGTCGTTGACAACTCATATCTTGTCCGATTATACTGAAACTTCGGCAGGGTAGACCTGGAATGGTACCGAGACTGTGAGAGGAAGGGCGTTCGAAACATATGAAAACTCGCGGAGAAACGATGAAATTCGAAATCATGTTTTTGGCTTCGACAAATTTTGGCCCAGGCAGTCTGGGGCTTGTGGGAAGGTGTGGATGATTCATTCCAAGTGCTTTAAAGGGCGCTGAATCGATTGCCTGTATCCGTTAGTATATCTGAGTTGATTTTGTCGAGATAGAGGGGGGAAAGGTGTCGAAAAGCGACTTTTAAATGAATTGGTGCAACTATTGCAGATCATGTGCTATCAGTCTGACATTGAAGCGTGAGCCTTGTTTATATGTAGCCTCCATGCTCCCAAAGTATGAAGTCAATCGGATATGAATTGGTTGTTGAGAAATCGGTGGGGCCTCTTTTGCAGGGGGGGAAAAAGAGGGGTAAGGGGCTCAGTTTTCCACCCTGCAACAATAAATGTCCTGTGAAAGAGATGCCCTCAAGGTTGGTTGGTTGATGAGGTGGGGATGATGGTTGGGGTGGTCCAAAGGGTATTCGGTGCTGAGCTGTGACAATGGCTATACGGTTCCTTGAACGTGTGTGAGTAATATTGAGCTGTGGTTATGGTGAGCTCAACCGCAGTTGGCATGAGCTACCATTTTTACCCTTCCGTCCTCGTATAGATATGTAGCCTGTATGGACTGTACTTGATACAGCTGGGGCATCCATTGCAGAGAGTGGGTCTGAACTTGGATTTGGGTAAAGATGCAATCTGTATGTAATGGAAGCACCCGGTTGGGGTGGGGGTCGCATAGGGTCCGACATGAATGTCTTGCCAGAGTTCACTGTATTCTGAATGTATTGCAGGTATTGTATTTTACTAAGTATTTGGAAATTGTTAAATATCCGATGTGTGAATGTTGTTATATGTGTCCTCGGTACCACCTGTACCCAGAGAGGTTTAGAGCTTCACCTCTTTTGTCATAGCAAGGTGTTGGAGCCTTGTACTAGAACCTTTGCTTCCTCACAGCAGATCCAGAGACACCCAATAATGGGGCTGTAAAACCACTGCAAGAAAGGAAGTGCAACATAACTCTGGAGGATTCACCCAAACACTCTGGAGGTCAATGGCGGCAACCTAGTCGGACGTTGTCACCTACACCCTGGTAGGTCTGCATGGCGCCAGTGGCCAATAGGTTCCAAAGGAGGGTATATAGTTAAAAAATTTTAAAATTCACAAATCGGTTGTTGCCAACTCAACTCTTGTCCGATTATGATGAGACTGCGGCAGGGTAGATATAGAACTGTATCGAAAGTGTGACTCCAAGGGCGTTAGGAACGAATCAAGACTCGCAGAGAAACGATGAGATTCGAAATCATGTTTTTGACTTCGAGAAATGTTGGCCCAGACAGTCTGAGGCTTGTAGGGAGGTGTGAATGGTTCGTTGTAAGAGATTTAAAGGCCGTTGAATCGATTGCCATTGTCCGTTTGTGAATGAGAGTTTATTCCGCTGCGATAGAGGGGAGATAGGTGTGACAAATTGACTTTTCGATGAATTGGTGTAACTATTGCGAATCTTGAGCTGTTGGTTTGAAATTGAAGCGTGGGCCCGATTATTGGGTGACTCTGTATCTGCTGTGAGGACACAAAGGCTATAGTACAAGGCTCCAACACCTTGCTAGGACAAAGGAGGTGAAGCTCTAACCCTCTCTGGGTACAGGTGGTACCGAGGACAGATATAACAACATTCACATATCGGATTTTTACCAATTTCGAAATACTTAGAAAATTACAATAACTGTAACATATTTAGAATACAGTGAACCCTGACAAGACACTCATGTCAGACCCTATGCCACCCCCACTCCCACCTGGTGCTTTCAGTATATACGGAATGCATCTTTACCCAAATGCAAGTTCAGGCCCACTCTCCGCAATGGACGTCCCAGTGGTATCAAGTACAGTCCATACGGGCTACATATCTAAACCCGAACGGAATGGCAATTACTGCAGCTCACGCAGACTGCAGTCGAGCTCACCATACCCACAACTCAATATTACTTGTGCACGTTCGAGTACTTGTTTGGTCATTGGTACAGCTCACAACAGTGCATCCTCTAGACCACCCCAACCATCATCTCCACCTCAACAACCAACCAACCCTGCCAATATCAGAAACTCTGGAGATGCAGACCTGAATCCTGGAGATGCCCCAGAGAATGATGAAATTGAAGACAAAAGCTCTGAAGATGATGATGATTCTGAAGATGAAGATTATCAAAACCCCAGTACCAATCTATTGTATCCAAACGATGAAGATGAAGATCAGATTCATCTGGTATTCAAAGCCATCCTTGAACCACTTCACAAGGATATTCTTAAAATCAACAAACGTCTTACCACCCAAAACTGAAAATTGGCAACTCTCTTGGCCTCAATTGAAACCTAACATGACATTGCCCTCAACGCTATCGCCACCCTTGGACAACAAGTTGAAAATCTTATTCAAATTCAAGCCCCACAGAAAGATGCACCGCCAGCACCCCCAGACCTACTAGTACTAGCAATCCCAGAAGGGACTTCCCCGAAGCCCACATTATGGTCAGCAATTGCATCAGCATGTGCAAAGAAGGACTTCCCGAAAGACAACAATGGACGTACCCTGAACCCCGCCCCCTTACCAAAAAACAATTTACGTTGGTAATTGACCGATACAGTGATGAACCAGTCACTGCCGACCTTACCCAACTCAAACTTGAAATCAATGCCACCCTCCGCAGGTGCCAGGCTGACCCCTTGGCCAACATTGGCCATGTTTCTATAAACCACAAAAACAACCTGGTGCTCCTTACGGCTGATGCATGCCCTGTTGAATTGGTACTAGCTCATCAAGCTGCTATTGAGGAAACCGTTCGTTCAGTTGATAAAAACGCCCAGAGTCTCAAAGAACAAAAAACCTGGATGCGAATGATGGTTCATTCCATCGACATTAATATGTTTCTCGAGTGTGAAACGGGAATGCAATTGTTAAAAGAAGATATTGAGATGAACAACAATCATATCAAGCTCACAATCCTCCCACGATCTCTGACAACGCCAGAGACACAGCCTCACAAAAAAGCAACCACAATGGTCATTGCAGTCCGTACTGAACATAAAGCAAAGCTTATACAAGACTACAGAGTTCAGGTAGACGGAAAAACACGCGAGGCAGAACGATATGTGGCATCCTGACCAACCAATCAATGTACCAATTGTCAACAATTTGGTCATTCCTACCTCCGCTGCAAACAACCTGCCATATGTAATATATGTGCCGAACCTCACACTACCACTTCCCACTCTTGTGGATCATGTTCCAGCAAAGGCACACAGTGTGACTATGATATTGGGAAACGTTTCAACTGCAAGGAATATTATTGGGCCAATGATTCCAAATGTTCAACAATCACTACCCTCCGTGCCGAAGTACTAGCCAAGTTTATGAAAGACCACCCAGCCCCCATCGATGCCTAAACAACCTTCTTATTCGTCAACAAAAATTCGAATAATACAATATAATTGCAACCGTTCCTCCTTAGTTATCAATACACTTCTTGACTTTGCAGCTGGAACGACCAACCTTCTTTTACTCCAAGAACCTGGATTCAACCCAGACAATACATTCATTACAACACATCCAGGATATGAGCTACTGATACCACCTAAAAACTTAAGAAAATACAATAGGACAATTGCATATGTGGCCATAAACAACCCCTATATCAAATGCTCCCCATATACCGACATCAGCCAGGATCCAGATATTCAAGTCCTTGAAATATCAACTCCCTCAATTGCACCGATCACAGTCTTCAATATTTATAATGAACATGAAGGATCCTCAAACCTCTACACCATCCCAAGAAGCTTCACCAATATCCCATTGCTTGAACGATGCATTATTGCCGGTGATATGAATACCCATCATACCTGGTGGAATTCACAAATCAAAACACCCCAACACGCAGACGAAATTGTTCAGATCATGGAAACTAACAGTTTTTCGCTCCTCAATGAACCGGACATCCCAACATACTATTTCTGAACTCGCAAGTGAACCTCTATTATCGACCTTGCCTTTACATTACAAGCCATCCATGACTAAGTTATAAATTGGACAGTGGATGACAATACTTCAACTGGCTCAGACCATGCAACAATTCGATTCGATATTGTTGCAGAATCTGAACTAGTTACCTGTAAAGGCCACAGAGGAAGTACCAGTTATAAGGGGTTGTTGGATGATACAAGAGGTGTCATAGTTGCCTTTTGGCCAAGTGATATAGTATGCCAAAATATACTTTATTACAATATGACACCAACAAGGTCCGTGGTTCAATTCCCAGTGTGAGCAGATAAGACTCGCCAAGAAGGGGATGTGACAATCGGGCTTACAGGGTTTAATCCCTGGGGGTATACCTTATAATGTTAGACTGGCTTGCCTAGAACCTGAGGACATGTCCACCAAAAAGAGGGGATAATGTAAAGGCTACAGAGGAAGTACCGGTTATAAGAGATTGTTGGATGACACAAGAGGTGTCATAGTTGCCTTTTGCCCAAGTGGTACAGTATGCCAACATATACTTTAATACATTACCACCGACTCCCATACGATCAGATACAACTCGAATAAAATAGATTGGGACATATTCTACAAAACTTTCAATACACTTTCCCATGCCTAACAAATGGACTGGCAATAACTACACGAACAGCCAACTGAATCAAACCTTGATAAATCTGCCGATCTACTACGAGACATGATTCTTGATGCAGTTAAGGCATCCACCCCTGTCCTCCAACTTACAATGCATTCGAAGTACTGGTGGACACCCCAACTCAAAATCTCCCGAACAAATATGAACCGAGCTCAGAAGCAATGGAAGAAAAGTCACTTTCACAGTGATCATATCAAGTTCAAAGCCGTTCATAACCAATACTTTCGGGATATTCGCACCGCCAAAACATCAATGTGGATTGACTTTTTAGCAAATGCACAAGGCACTGAAATATTCACTGCCCTCCATTACACCAAACCAAGGAAAACCCAGAGAACACCACCCCTGTCATTCTCCAACACAACAGCAGTTACGTTTGAAGAAAAGGCTGCCCTTTTCCGATCTACAATGTTCCCTCCCCCACCAGTAGCACCTCTCCCAACTGATATCAGTAATTGACAAACCCTACCCTGGGTTACATTTACCCCTACCGAAATTAAAGAAGCAATCTTTACCTCTGCACCACGCAAAGCCCCCAGACGTGATGGACTTTCCTTTCACTTTCTCCATAATGCTTACTCAGCAGCCACTGAACAATTCAACAGTCTGTTTGCATTACTCAGAACCACAGGATACCACCCCACCTGCTGGCGACAAGCAACGACTGTGATTATTTCCAAACCAGGAAAACCTGATTATTCAATACCGAAAGCCTACCAACCTGTTGCTGTCCTCAATTGCCTTGGGAAGATCCTTGAAAACCTGATGGCAAACCGACTTGCATATATGGCTGAAACATACAACCTACTACACAAAGGTCAAATAGGCGGACGAAGACAACGTTCTGCTATTGATGCTGCCATGGCACTTACACATGAAATTAAACAAGGAAAGCACGCAAAGGAAATTACCACTGCCCCGTTTATGGATGTAAGCAGCTTATTTGACAATGTATCCAAAGACCACCTCCTCCAAACCCTACGACAACTGGGCTACCAAATACCAATTCTTTTGTGGGTAGAACATTTCTTATCCAACCGCACATTGGTACTGGCATTCGATGGAAGACAGGAAGACCTCAGTTCTGTGCGAACAGGAATCCCTCAAGAATCACCGGCATCACCAATTCTGTTCCTCCTGTATCTCATTCGTCTCTTTTACGAACTCACAATCCACTATCCCTGCGTCTGAACCCCAAGCTACATTGATGAGGTTGTGATTGTGGTTCGAAGAAAATCAAAATCCTATAATGCATGTTGCTTGGCAGCAGCAACACGAAAAGCATTCAAATGGGCTGAAACCAATGCTGTACGATTTGACGATTGAAAGTCAGAGATGATGCATTTCCACAATAAACGAAATGGCGATACCACAGATGATGAAATGATTACCCTACCCAATGGCACAACTATTTCCCCTTGTACAAAGGGCATCAGCTCAGATGTAGTAAGGTGGATTGGTATCTGATTTGACAGAAAAATCAACCTCAAACACCATGTTATGCTGAAGGCTGCAAGTGGCAAAAGAGTCCTTGGAGCACTCAAATCACTAGCCAATACAGAATCAGAGTTAACCCCTAGCGCAGTCCGCCAACTATACAATGTATGTGTTATACCTGTTTGCGACTTCGGGCGGGAAGTGCGGTGGAACGGGCAAGCAACGTATCAACAGAAGTTTGAGACAGTTCAGAGTACGGCCCTTTTTTGTATACTTGGAGCCTTCCGTAAATCACCAACAATAGTCTTACACAGTGAATCTGCCATCCCCTCGGTAGCTGTATGACTTAGTCACATGCGAAGACAATACGCAATTCAAATTCTTACATTTCCTGAAATGCACCCAATGCGACAACGTTGTCCATCGACTCTCCCTCCATTCGATGAATCTCATCAGTCCAGTAACACAAATGGACCCTGGATTCCTTGGGATATCATGCAACAAAATAACTGCAAATTTAAAACACCTCTCATCCAAATGTTATCTACCCTCAGCCCATGAATCCCAAACAGCTCGGAGATCGAAACCTACTCTACCACTACCTGTCCACCATGGATTGAAAGCAGAGTCAAAACACATATCAGCCCCCTCTCAAAAGAAAAGGAAGCTAAAGCCCATGAAGCACAGTACGCAATGTTGAAAAACGATGACAGCAATATTGTTTGTTATACGGATGGATCAATATTGAACGAAAACATTGAGGCAGGAACTGTTGTGAAAATGACCGGAGAAGCAGTCAAGAAAGCAACCTATCCAACAGGACATCAACAAGATGTTTACGATGCTGAATTACTTGGAATTCTTAAAGCTACACAGAAATGCTTTCAGATATGTCAACGTAATAACCTTACCAAAAGATACATATGGATCTTCACAGACAATCAAGCTGCCATACAACGTCTTAATACTTTCAAACCTGGCCCTGGACAGTCCACTTCCCTGGCACTCTCCAATATCTCCAACAACCACCATGCACTCAAGACTACGATTACAGTACAATGGGTTCCTGGCCATGCAGATGTACCTGGAAACGGACTTGCCGACAAGTTGGCAAAAAAGGTCACTCTCGAATAACCACCTACCTACTACAATACCTCCTTATCCTACTTCAAGAGGGTTACCCGAGCAGCTACAATACAAGAATGCTGTGAGTGGTGAATGCGACACAAAGCAAAGGGAAAGAACTATGTTCGAACTTTCCATACTAAACCAGACAATATCTTCACCAGTGGTTACCGCCAGCTTACCTTAACGGTCACACAATTATGAACAGGCCATGGTTACTTCCGTAGTTACCTATACAACATATCAACAAACGCTGTTGACTCCCCGAACTGCCCATATCGCTATGGAGGTCCCCAGTCACCAGAACATCTCCTTTTGAGATTCCCCCTATGTCAACGTGAAAGACAAAGAATGCGGATTTATTTATTTATTTATTTATTTATTCATCATACAGCATGCAGCCCGCAGGCTATGGCTGGTAAGGTACAAATGAATAACCAAAAACAAGCATAACAAATGAAACTGAACAAAGGAAAAACGAAAAACCCCTGGCTAGGTAGCACCGCTCCGCAGCCTCCTGTCACCCCTGCTCTAGTTACGAAGAAATATTCAAGAAATCATAGTGGTCTGTAACACACTTCGTACAATAGTGAAAAATATGTAGGTTTTGTTCTGCCTGGTCCTGCATATCATGCGGGTTCTCCCGCTGGAGTTTACTCTCCTCCACCCTTCCCCTTTCTCCTTTTCTCGTTCTATCCCACTATGTCTACCCCCACCGATTCTTCCTCACACCCCTCATTATCCTCTCCACTCTCGCTCTGATGCTCTTCCACCTCATTGTTGACAGTTCCCTGACCTACAATCTGATTGTCACCCTGCCCAAGGTGTTCATCATCGCGGAATTGGCCCAGGTACCGCCTTCGTGTTGCTATATGTGTGTCGTTCAGAAAATGTTTCCAAGGTTTCATTGCTTTGTTGGTATATAGAAGATGCTTCCAGAGATATTAAGGGTGAACCACTCCAATATCTTTCCACATTCTTTGTCTTTCACATTGATATAAGGGGCATCTCAAAAGAAGATGTTCTGGTGACAGGGGACCTCTATAGCGACATGGGCAGTGGGGGGATTCAATAGAGTTTGTTGGTATTTTGTATAGGTAACTGTGGAAGTAACCATGGCCTGTTCGTAATTGTGTGACCGTTGGGGTAAACTGGTGGTTACCACTGGTGAAGATGTTGTCTGGTTTGGTACGAAAAGTTCCAACATAGTTCTTTCCCTTTGCTTGGTGTCACATCAACCACTCACTCCATTCCTGCATTTTAGCTGCTCGGGTAACCCTCTTGAGGTAGGATCAGGAGGTATTATAGTAGGTAGGTGGTTTTTCGAGAGTGACGTTTTTTGCCAACTTGTCGGCAAGTTCGTTTCCAGGTATGTCTCAAAGAATGCGGAAAGAAATTGGAGTGGTTCGGCCTCAATATCTCTGGAAGCATCTTCTATATACCGACAAAGCAATCAAACCTTTGAAATATTTTCTGAACGACACACATATAGCAACACGAAGGTGGTACCTGGGCCAATTCCGTGATGATAAACACCTTGACCAGGGTGACAATTAAATTGTAGGTCAGGGAACTGACAACAACGAGGAGGAGGAATATCAGACTGAGAGTGAAGAGGAAGATGAGGGGCAGGATGAGGAATCAGATGAGGGAGGGGTGGTTGGGGAGAATGAGCGAAGGTGAAAGGGGAAGGGTGGAGGAGTGTAAATTCCAGGGGGAGAACCTGCTTGATATGCAGGACCAGGCAGAACGAAACTGACAGATTTTTCACTATTGTACGAAGTGTGTTACAGACCACTATGAGTTCTTGAATATTTCTTTTAAACTAGAGTAGGGGTGACTAGAGGCTGCGGAGCGGTGCTACCTAGCCAAGGGTTTTTCGTTTTTCATTTGTTCGATTTCATTTGTTGTGCTTGTTCATGATTATTTGTTTGTACTTCACCGGCCATAGTCTGTGGGCGACATGCTGTATAATGAATAAATAAATAAATAAATGGCAGCATCAATAGCAGAATATTGTCTTCGTCCCCCTATTTGATCTTTGTGTATTAGGTTGTATTTTTCAGCCATATATACCAGTCGGTTTGCCATCAGCTTTTCAAGTATCCTCCCAAGGCAATTGAGAAGAGCAATAGGTCGGTAGGCCTTAGGTATTGAATAATCAGGTTTTCCTGGTTTGGGAATAATC
>MU122095.1:191968-204303 GCA_014904905.1 Wilcoxina mikolae CBS 423.85
ATGTCGACCATCCATAGTGACAGGTGGCCGACCGCAGATTTCCATGGATATCCTCCGTACCTCGTGCACCTGCTAAGGGACAACCCCTAACAGTATGACACCAAAAAGGTCTGTGGTTCAATTCCCAGTGTGAGCAGATAAGACTTGCCAAGAAGGGGATGTGACAATCGGGCTTACAGGGTCTAATCCCTGGGGGTATACCTTATAATGTTAGACTGGCTTGCCTAGGACCTGAGGACATGTCCGCCTAAAAGAGGGGATAATGTAATGCCCACAGAGGAAGTGCCGGTTATAAGGGGTTGTTGGATGACACAAGAGGTGTCATAGTTGCCTTTTGGCCAAGTGGTATAGTATGCCAACATATACTTTATTACAACATATATTACATATGGCATGTTTTTTGCAGCGAAGGTAGGAATGCCTAAATTGTTGACAATTAGTACATTGATCGGTTGGTTGGGATGTGACATATCATTCAGCCTTGCATATGTTTCTGTCTACTTGAACTCCTTGGTCTTGTATAAGCTTTGCTTTGTGTTCAGTGCGGACGACAATAACCATTGTGGTTACTTTTTTGTGAGGCCATATCTCTGGCATTGTCAGAGATTGTGGTAGGGTTGTGAGCCTGATATGATTGTTGTTCATTTCAGTATCTTCTTTCAACAATTGCATTCCCGTTTTACACTTGGGAAACATATTAATGTCGATGGAGTGAACCATCATTCGGATCCAGGTGTCTCGTTTTTTTAGACTCTGGGCATTTGTATCCACTGAATGAACTGTTTCCTCAACAGCAGCTTTGTGAGCTAGTACCAATTCAACAGGACATGCATCAGCAGTAAGGAGGACCAGGTTCTGTTTGTAGTTTGCCGAAATATGGCCAATGTGGGCCAATGGGTCAGCCTGATACCTACGGAGAGTGGCGTTGATTGCCAGTTTGAGTTGGATAAGGTCGGCAGTGACTGGTTGATCACTGTATCGAACAATTACCAGTGTGCATTGTTTTTTGATCAGGGGGCAGAGATTCAGCGTACGTCCATTCTTTTCTTTCGGGGGGTCTTTCTTTGCACATGCTGATGCAATTGCTGACCATAATGTGGGCTTTGAGGAAGTCCCAGCTGACACTGCTTGTGTTAGTAGGTATGGAGGTTAGTGTTGGCAACGAACCGCCCAGGGTTAGTACAATTGACGAACCGATTTGATCCGTGTGAACCGGATCCTTGCCAAGCCTTTCGCCTCAAACCCCACCATTTCGACCGACAACTGCGAACAAAAATAAGTATGCGAGTTCTTGTCTGATCGGCTCGATTCTTGGTGCATCTTGTAGCTAACTTCTCCCGCTACAAGAAGCGATAAAAATCGAGCCGATCGGACACGAACTCGCATACCTATTATCGTTCGAAGATAGATGGTTCGCGAACCGGTTCGGACAAACCTCAGAACTTCGTCCTAATCTCGAATCGAATCCGGATCGAACCGCGCCCTGGTTCAATCCGCGACGAACAGATCCGCTTCGTTGCCAACATTCATGGAGGTGCTGGCGGTGCATTGTTCGGTGAGGCTTGAATATATACAAGATTCTCGACTCGTTGTCCAAGGGTGGTGATAGTGTTGAGGTCAATTTCATGTTTGGTTTCAATTGAGGCCAAGGGAGTTGCCAATTTTCGTTTTGAGTGGTAAGAGGTTTGTTGATTGTAAGGATATCCTTGTGAAGTGGTTGAAGGATGTCTTTGAATACCTGATGAATTCGGTCTTCGTCTTCATCGTTTGGGTCCAATAGGTTGGTAATGGGGTTTTGATAATCTTCATCTTCAGAATTATCATCATCTTCAGAGAATTGGTCTTCAATCTCATCATTCTCTGGGGCATTCGCAGGAATCATGTCTGGAAAGGACGTACGTCCTCATATGGGTTAATACGTGTAGATACGGTTGCAAACGGGAATAAGTAATATAAAACATGTGTGACGTATGTAGGTAAGATAATCGCTAGCGTTCCAAAAGTACTTCGCGAGGTGATTATATATGAAGGGCACTTGCCCGGCCTTGGGAGCCAAGGGCACTTACGAGGGCCAAGTGCGCTTGCAAGGCAAGTGCACTTACGAGGGCCAAGTGCACTCACGAGGGCCAAGTACACCTGACATCGCCATCACATCATTCCCCTCATTATTCACAGACCTCCTGGGCTGCAGCATATATATATACACATAAGCAAGGACAAGATAAGGTGCGTATGCCTTCGTACGTCTGCAAAAGTCCCATGACCGATCCGTGCCATCACGGCGACCTCACGGCGGATTTGGCATACAGAGAAATCCACCTCCAGAGGTAGGTGGTAAAACCTGTGCCGATACCATTTATACCGGGCCAAGATCCATAGGAAATGAAGAGAAGAAGGGAAGAAGAAAGAACGAAACCCGAGGAACCGTGTTATATGCCTCAAATCCTCCCGATCCTCCATAACTCTGATCCTCTGTAGCTCCCACCTCACATCGATTATGGCCGTAGCTTAGTTGGATACTTCCAATGTAACTCGTCGACAAGTTCTTGAGTGTTTCCGAGATTCTCTGCCAGCTCCCAACTCGTATGTAGGTAGTTGTTACCGGCCCACTCAATGAGGTAGTGCATCTTCCAATAGTGTTGCTTGTAATCGAGAATCTGATGGACCTCCCACTCATCCGTATCATCGACAATCGTCGGATGCAGTTCTGATGGTTGCTGGCCGATAGCAGGTGGCGAGTATTTATCAAGCATGGAGACATGGAATACGTTGTGTATACACATCGTCTTTGGCAAGTCTAATTTGTAAGCATTCTTGTTGATGAGTTTACTCACCGTATATGGTCCCACGCGCTTGTAATCTGTCTTCTTTGATGCCCTCACGGTCTTGATGTTCCGGATCGAGAGCCAGACCTTATCTCCGACCCCAAACATTATTTCTTTGCCACCGGCATACTTTATCTGGCGGTCTTGGGCTTCCAGTAAGTATTCCCGGAGGGTGCGGTACGTCTCTTCCAGCCCGGTGTGAGAGAAAACCCGTGAAAAGGATTCTCGCACGGCAGTGACCAATAGGAGGCTGCAAATGAGCGGCTTCATTTTGAGGAGCGTTGGGAGGGAGTAGCCCCAGCGAGATGAAGATGTTTGATTGGCTCTAAACTAAGAAACAAAAGAGAGAAGAAGAAAAGAGATGAGATGATGATTGGATGCGTGTCGCACGCGTCCATATAAAGTCTGAACCCCTGGCGATGGCGTGATCCAGAGCCTCAACAACCCTAACCCACCAGCGAATCCACTCATTTCGTGGGTTTAGTAGTGGGAACGATTTTCCCACCACAACTCCTCCCCGGCCACCCGGTGCGAAGCACATGTGGTTCCTGCTCCATGATCATCCTACAAGATCCTTCTAGCCATCATTCCAATGAAAATCGAAAATGAAATGCGAAACGAGACGAAAACGAAACAGAACCATAAGAAACAAACGATCAAACCCGGCACAAAACCTACTCTATCTGATCCTCCTATTCCGCACCTCTGCCTGAATCATGTCGTCCCGGTTGAACGAGACGGTGCTCACGATTCTCCGACGTCCATCCTTCGCCCCATATCCTTCCCATCGTCTCGGTTCAACGAGACGGTGCTCACAATCCTTCATCATCCCGGTTTAATGAGATGGTGCTCACTCCGCCGCTCCATCATCCCGGTTTAACGAGACGGTGCTCACAACCCTCCAACGTCATTCCTGTGCCCTCCACTCCATCCGTATCGTCCCGGTTTAACGAGACGGTGCTCACTCCGCCACTCCATCGTCCCGGTTTAACGAGACGGTGCTCACAATCCTCCTCTGCGGCATCTATCCCGTGCCCTCCACTCCAGCAGTGCCCTCCGCTCCATTCCTATCGTCCCGGTTCAACGAGATGGTGCTCACTCCTCCGCTCCAAACCCGTATCCTCTGCTCTATCGTCCCGGTCTTATGAGAGGTTGCTCACATCCTGTTCCTCCGCAACAGCCGTATCCTCCGTCCCAGTCATGTTGTCCCGGTTTAATGAGACGGTGCTCACAACCCTCCAATGTCATTCCCGTGCCCTCCGCTCCAGCAGTGCCCTCCGCCCCATCCGTATCGTCCCGGTTTAATGAGACGGTGCTCACATTGTGCTCCTCCGCAGCATTTACCCCGTATCCCTATATCCTCCCCTCCAGCCATATTGTCCTGGTTTAACGAGACGGTGCTCAACCCTCTCGTATCCTCCAAGCGTTCATCTCCATGTCCGCTTCTCTCCACCAAGTGCACCTCTGGCTAGTGAATGAAAATGGATTTTCCCCTCACCGGCCTTTTGTGCGAAGCACACCTGGTTAGACACATAACGATTGCCGCTGCTCAAGCTTTCGTGCTTTTCATGCAGCTGGGGGCGGGCGGGCGATTTGTTTTGGACGAGGCTGAGTGAAGTGCTCCACAACCTCTCGCACCAACTGTGTCAATTGTTCCGGAGATACAAGCGGGGTGGGAATACGTGACGACTGTGCAGGCGGTGGTGGTGGTGGTGGCGGTGATAGTGATAAAACTGAGCGGGCAGGTGGCGGTGACGGTGGCGACGGTGGCAGCAGTAACCAAGCTTCAGCCCGCGCGCAATCTCTCATCGTACAGTAGTCACGAATCGCTGGTTCCATCGGTATCTCACTACATGTATGTCCAAACATTAGTCGACTCTTGTCATTGATGCTGATGAGACCTTTCTCCAGATCCGCATGGAGGTCGGTACACTTCCGGGAGTTGTGGTCATCGGCGCAGTAGTAGCACGGCTGCTGCTCGACATGACAATGTGGAAGTGCGGGCTTCTGATGGTACGGCGGCACAGAGTCGTTCGGGCGGTTCAGGTGTGCAGGCTTTTGTCGGCACGGAATCGTGGATCTTACACGGTGTGGATTGACGAAACGGCGTCGGCGGGCTTGCGGGCCTTGTTTAGGCGGAGAAGTTGTCGGAGTGCCAGAGGTCATCAGAGGTACAGGAGCCGTGGGAGCCGGAGACGTTGTGGGAGCCGTGGGAGTAATCAGAGTCTTGGCAGCCATGGTAAGTGTGGGAGCCGTGTGTGCCGTGCAGATTGAAAAGGCCAGAGAGGTTGTGTGAGTCGAAGGAGTAAACGCTGTGGGAGCTATGGGTGCCGTAGACGCAATGGGTGCCGTGGGAGTTGTCAGAATCGTTGATGGAGCTGCCGGAGTCGTGGGCGATGTGAGAGTTGTCAGATTCTCGGAGGTCATGGGAGCCGTGGGTTGAACCGTGGGAGCCGTCAAAGTCATCGGGAAAGCTGTGCCAGAGGAAGTCGAAGTCATATCAGTAGCTGCGGGAGACTTGGGAGCCATTAACTCGAACATTGCAAGGGCCTCGGCTGCGGTGATCCTCGCCGAGATCCAAGTGTTGAGATTGTGATAGTTGAACGTACTCGGCTCAAGTGGGTGCATGCCGAGCTTCGAAATAGCTTTCTTCCACAGCTTCTTGGGCAATGTGTGAAGCAGCATCTCCGTCCTCTCATACTCACATGTCATCCCACGTGCCATCAGCACTCCACTGATGTGATCGAATTGGGTGAGAAAAGACTTGAGACACTCGATCTGCTCAAGATTTCCAAAGTCCTTGTGGCGGCCTCCAAATGACGTACAGAGCTCCTCCAGATATCGACGCGTGTATACGAGTGCCCGACTATCGGAATGTCGAAATGCGTCTAAACGTTCTGTCTTGAATGTGGCCCAATCACGATTTGCATATCTGTGCATCAACATAACTGTCTCTCGCACATCCGAGCCCTCAGCGCAGTAGTACGGAAACATGGAGATGACATCTTTGCTCGAAGGATCGGTACCAGTAAAACGGGCTAGGCTTTCGTACTTGTGGAGGAAAGCTGTCACATCTGGCCCTCGAAAAATGGGTGCACCAAGAGTATGCGGTAGTGGCATTGTATTCCGGTGCTTGGTGATAGCCTCCGCAAGTAGTTCTGAGATCTCCATGCTGGGGTGCGTGTAGCATGTCATTGCGATGGATGATAATTCTCGTGATGGTGATACGGTCAGTATACTACCGTGAAGCAGACGTGATTCTCGTGAGGGTGATTCTCGTGATGGTGATTCTCGTGATGGTGATGCTACTCTGTGACTCAGATGAACCTTCGACGCGTCGTTTCTGCGATCCTGAGGGTTGTTTTCTCTGTGGTGCTTTATCGTTGTCTACAAATTCTCGGCGATGCAGTAGTCTCTCGCTGCAGGCTTACTTTCCCGTGCTCTGCATTCCGAAACAAAATCCGCGTTTGGGCTCCAATTGTGAGAGAAAATCCGTGAAAAGGATTCTTGCACGGCAGCGACCAATAGGAGGCCGCAAATGAGCGGCTTCGTTTTGAGGAGCGTTGGGAGGAAGTAACTCCAGCGAGATGAAGATGTTTGATTGGCTCTAAACTAAGAAACAAAAGAGAGAAGAAGAAAAGAGATGAGATGATGATTGGATGCGTGTCGCACGCGTCCATATAAAGTCTGAACCCCTGGCGATGGCGTGATCCAGAGCCTCAACAACCCTAACCCACCAGCGAATCCACTCATTTCATGGGTTTAGTGGTGGGAACGATTTTCCCACCACACCGGCTGCCACGGTATCTGCTTCGGCTTCCGACTTCAAGCGGGCTAAGTCCTTGGGTACCTTGAACTGCATAGTTGGGTGGTAGTTAGGGTTGGCCCAAAAGGGTGTCATCCTTGTTGAAACATGCACTGCGTTGTTGTAGGCGAATTCTGCCAATAGTAAGAGCTCTACCCAGTTATCCTGCTCATAGTTTCAGAAAGCCCGGAGATACTGCTCCATGGTCTGATTCTGCCGCTCCGTCTGGCCGTCCATCTGCGGGTGGAATGCGGTCGATAGTCAGTGATCCATACTCATGTGGCTGCAGACCCTCGCCCAGAATCGGCTCGTGAATTGGGTGCCCAGGTTGGTGATGATGTCGTCAGGGACGCCGCGCTTGCAGATCACATGCTCAAAGAAGAGTCTAGCTAGCTCTGGTAAGTCGATATCCTGTCTGCAGGGCAGTTAGGTCACCATCTTTGTCAATCGATTAACGATGACTAGGATCCCCATGTATTCGGATGCGGTCAATTCTGACTAGTTTGTGACAAAGTCCATGGTGACACCTTCCCAGAGTTGTGACGGTGGTGGCAGTGGCATGTTGATTCCGTGGTGGGCATGATGTGGAGTGTTGATTCGATTGCATACTTCACAGCCGCTGATGGACTTTCTTATAAGCGCGTCCATCGCAGGCCAATAGATATCCCGAGAGACTAGCTCAGCAGTTATAAGAGCTCCAAAGTGACCGGATTCGGGGTTGTCATGAAAGAGACTTATCACTTTACCGCGGAGAGCATTGTTCCCAGGGACATATATCCACCCCTCATAGGTCGGAGATCCAGCGATAACACTCCATTGGTTTACATTTTCAGCTTCGGCTTTGGCTGTGTCCATTGGGTTATGGACTAGCTTACCTGAGACGTCGACCGCCAATGGGTCAGTAGCCTGAGCCTTGTTTATCGCTGGTAGGAGGTCATCGTAGGGTTTAACTGCCAGCATCGCTGCTGCCAGTGTCGCCAAAGGCCATCCGACAGGCTTCTCGTAGCCGATCTCATAATTGGGCTATCTTGATGGGCCGTCAGCGGGGCTTTTCGTACCTTTCAGGTGCTCGATTGTGAAGTCGTATGCCGAAAAGATCTCTGCCGAGCAAGCTTGCCTTTAGGAGAACAATTTCGACGTCAAGAAATACTGGAGGTTCTTGTGGTCACACTGCACCAAGACTTTGTGGTGGGCACCTTCCAGGTAGTGTCGCCATTGCTTGAAGGTCTCGACGATGGCGAGGAGTTCCCGATCGTACGTGTTGTAATTCAGCTCAGCCGGAGAGTATTTCCGAGAGAAGAAATTAACTGGCCAAAGGGTTCCGAAGCCATCATACTGGTTCAAGATGCCTGCAATCGCGAAGCCGCTTACATCCGTCTGGAGGATAATCTGCTTGGCTGGGTCGAAGTGCTGCAAAATCGGTGCTGCGGTGAAGGCCTTTTTGAGTTTCCGGAAGGCCAGCTCGGCTTCCCGAGTCCATTCGCATTTCGCCTTGATTGGCTGCGATCGATTTGATGATTTCAGCTTACCGCTCTTGCTCTGCCCATTAGATTGTAGTAATTCTGTGAGTGGGAGGGTCATCTTACATATTTTCGGATAAACCTTCGGTAGAAGTTCGTGAAGCCGAGGAGGACTTGGACATCATGTACCGACCTGGGAGTCAGCCAATTCTCGATCATCGTGATCCGATCCATTTCCATGCTGACACCATCGTCAGAGATGAGGAAGCCGAGAAAGTCGACCTCCGAGACACCAAATTGGCATTTCTCTGCTTTGCAATAGAGGCCGAACTCATGCAGTCATTGTAATACCTTCCGCACGTGCTCTTCGTGCTCCTTCTCATCGGTGGAGTTGATCAGGATATCATCGAGGTAACACACGGCAAAATCGTCGATGTAAGACCGCAGGCAATAATCAATGTAAGACTGAAAGGTAGCAGGTACGTTCGTCTAGCCGAATGGCATGACCTTGTACTCCAACTGACCGTATTGGGTTCTGAAAGCTGTCTTGTACTCGTCACCTTCCTTACTGCGAATAAGGTGATAGGCTCCGCAAAGGTCGAGTTTCATAAAGATCCTAGCACTGCCAACACAGTCAATCATTACCGAGATCAGTGGAAGGGGGTATCGATTCTTGATTGTACCCTCGTTGAGAGCTCGGTAGTTCACACAGATTCTCAAGCTGCGATCCTTCTTCTTTGCAAAGAGTATTGGCGCCGCCACTGGTGATGATGACTGCTGGATGAAACCATTGGCCAGGTTTGTGTCAATGTAAGCCTTTAGAGTTTTCAACTCAACCTCCGACAGGTTATAGATACGCCCATATGGCAGCTTGTGTCAGGGTTGCAGGTCGATCGCATGGTCAATTGACCGGTGCGGTGGCAGCGTCTCTACCTTGGCCTTACTAAAAATCTAAACGAATTCCTTATATTTGGCTGGTATATGACCACCATTGTCTGTAGGCACCATTTCAGGTGCCGAAGCTCCATCTATACTCGTTAGCTGTGTGTTTTCAATCGTCCAATGGAGGGTAGGAATTCCCGGGAGTAGCGGTACCAGCTTGCCCAGACACAATGGAACATATGACTGTGACACACCTCCTCCCTTCATGGCTCGGTGAGCCTGAAGCAGTCATTCAAGCACCATCACAGTAGCTCTTCTGCCGCAACTACCGCCGCTGCTCCCTGCTCGTCCATCCAGCATCGGAGTTTCTCACCTGAGGTCGCCCTCTATAAAGATGCTCCCAGCAGTCCGGTACACTCCCCACACTGTAGAGCGAATGTGTTGTCGACCTCATCGCTCTCAAGAAGGTTGTTGAATACAGTTGCTCCAAGGAAGGAAATGTCCGAAGGCTTACTACCGTCCCCCTGCGAAGTTCCGTTGGTATCCGCGTACGGGGCTCCATGATGATTTAAGGTGGCGACCTGTGGCCCACTCAGGGTTCGCAAGGCTGTAAGTCGACCGGCTTTCCAGTCAATATCCGGGTTTCGAGCCTTGAACCAAGGTAATCCCAAAACCAAGTCGTATACCTTCACGGGCACAATTAAGACATCCAATTCGTCAACCGGTGTCAAGCTTTCAAAATACTAAACCAAGAGAGTAGTCTTTCTGCTTTCTCTTCCAGATATCATCTCGCTGTCGTCGAAGCTCGAGGTTGCGATGAATGCTGATTCGTCCCAGACGCCATGCCACCTTTGCCGCTTGGATGTCATGAAGATGCTCATTGCTCCGCTGTTGATGAGGGCCCGTACGAGATGCATTTCGCCGTGAACATCTCGGACAAGTACTTCGTGTATGATATGTACCGAATTTGGCCGCTCAGTGCCGCACAGGTACTGACTCAACATGTGAGCTCTTGGGCTCTCCAAAATAACTCTTGAATTTAATGAACTTCGGTGTGCCTGCACTCTGTCCAACGTCGCCATGAGTGCCTGGGCTTCCAGCCTCTCCAACCCCAGCTCCGTCTCATCCATCCTCTCTCACCGAGCCAGGTACTGGAAGAGGTAGACTAGTTTTTTGACTGCTGGATATCAAACGACCATTGTCGTTTGACTTGGTGGCCTCTGCCAGTGGAATTGCTGGGGCTGCTGCCGCCGGGGTTCAATTTGCCTTTGTCTTGATAGTTGGCCCGACTGTATCGTGGACATCTGTGTGTCAAGTGGCTGCCGTTGCAGCGGATGCACTTCTTATTGGCTAGGCAGTTGTCAAGAACCTCCCTCGAGACCCATGGTGTCGGAGGTAAGTTGCTATGTTTGCTACTGCCACTGCCGCCACTGGTGGTCTTTCCACCGGAAGTTGTCTCAGCAGGCTCGGAAATTGACGGTCTGAAATTACGTTTCCGGTCAGTTTATTCAGACCGGTCATGGAACGATTCCCCACTGCCGGCGGAACTGTCAGTAGGCTGCTTCTGTTGATGTTGTTGTCTCCCGGTCGTCCTTCCCGGTCTGGGTTGGAACTCTGTGGCTGCTGCTCAGTCGAAAAGTTCGTCGATGCTTCTGAACCTCCCATTTGTCATCAAGGGTTTAATTTGTGATCATAACCCAGGTTCCATCCCCATTCAGGCCATTTCATATAATCTCTTAGTGTCCTGTTCTTTGTCCCATTCAGCTTCTCGCCACAAGGTGCAGAGGCGGTTGGCCCATACCCTCACTAGTTCGTCCTGGTCATGGAATCCCTGGTCGAACTCTCAGTAGACCTGCATGGCTGCATGAAGTACCCAGTCGGGATCGCCGTACATGTTTTGCAGTTGCTCAATGAAGAGGTTGAAATCGTTCATGGTAGGGTGGTTTGAATTTCGTAACTTTTGGCCCCGAGTGACTGGGTTCTCTATCTTCATTTTTCGTTGTGAAGGATCCTTATGGCCACTCCAGCTGCCGAGTAGATTTAGGGTGTATTTGACTTGATCCGGTGCGCCGTTTGAGAAGTGATGATGGTGTGAGTCGAAGTTTCCACAGAGAACACTGATGAAGTTATCCAATTCAGGAGTACCCCCGCAGTATCGCTCAGGATCGACCATCTTAAAGATTCCGGACTTACCGCGCTTCTGCTCCGTGGCTCGCTCACTATCAGCCTCTCGTTCCCGAGCTGCTTGTCTCTCCTGGGCCCATTCCACTCGTTCGGCCTCTCTTGCATCGCGTTCGACCCGTTGTTCGGCTCGCATTTCAGCTTGTTGCTTGAAAAGCAGCTTCAGCATCAATCGATTCTAGGTGGCCATGTTGCGATGATCATCTTCGCTAATCAGTGATGAGAAGTCAACATCGTCATCGTCTCTGACGCGTATATTTTCCCGCTCAGGATTAAGATCACTATCGTCAGAATTGAGATTTTCATCGTCGGCATCGAGTTTATCATCGATCGCGGTGTTATCTCTGATTCCATCCTCCGGAAAGACTGATAGCGTCTCGACTGGAGCCTGTTGGCTGCTAGTCACGGATTCCTGCAGAGTTTCCTCGCTTTCGCAATTGTCAGTGACGCATAATTGACTTGTAATTGACTTCTTAGAAGGCATTGGGGTGCAATTGAAAGTAATTGGCTGATCTTCTGTTTTTGTGTACGTATCGCGATGTGTCGACAAAGTGATAATATTACAAAGTCCCATGAGCGAAACGTATCTGGTGACTGAAAAGCGATTATAGTGTGAGGACGTACGTCCTCGATGGGTAATTACATGTAGATATAGTTGCAAACGGGAATAAGTAATATATACCAATTGTGAGGTATGTAGGAAAGATAATCGCTAACGTACCAAAAGTACTTCGCGAGGTGATTATATATGAAGGGCGCTTACCCGGCCTCGGCAGAAAAAAGTGCACTTATGAGGGCCATGTGCACTTATGAGGGCCAAGTGTGCTTGCGAGCCAAGTCAACTTATAAGGGCCAGGTGCACTTACGAGTAGTGTTGGCATTGAATCGCTCTAGTTCGTGGAAATTGACGAACCGATTTGATTCGCAAGAATCGAATCAGAATTAGGATTCGTCAATTCTGTCACGAATCGAACCGAGATTCAAACGAACCAAACTGATTCGAGGTTTGCCACGAACTATCGTTAAATGTTTGGCTTGGTGCGAACCGATTCGCAAACCTTACACTAAGTATCATCATTGTTCATAGAAGCTTTTACTGTTTAACTTGATAACCAGCCAGTGCTTCTAGTCAGCCGAGAGCCAGCCTAGCTCGACCGTCTCCAGCCAGCCCCGCTCGACCGT